>CM064495.1:24382031-24812051 GCA_032716605.1 Paralithodes platypus
TTCTCTGTGGACATCGTTCAGTGAGGAGGACATGGCCAAATTCCTTGGTCTGTACTTCCTCATGGGTGTCAACAAACTCCCCACTGTGCGTCACTACTGGCTAAATGATGGAGTCCATAATTATCCAACGTTTCGCACGACCATGCAGGTCACCAAGTTCCAAGCCTTGCTGAGCAATTTTCACACGTTCAACAGCAAGGCAGTCATCAAGCAGACCAAAGACAGGCTAGTGAAGATCCGCACGGTGATGCGCTACCTGCTTGCTGGCTTCAAGCTTGCCTACGTCCCGGAGAGGAAGGTGTCCATCGACGAAGGCTGCCTTGGGTGGAAGGGTCGCCTTTCATTCAAGTGCTACAACCCGATGAAGCCGAAGAAGTACGCTATCAAGCTGTACATCCTGGCAGAGTCCACGACTGGTTTCGTGTATGACTTTCAAGTCTACACTGGTATTGGTCAAACTCTCCAGAAAACGGTTGAGGGTTTAACGGAGTCCCTGCAAGGCATGGGTTACAAGTTGTTCATGGACAACTTTTACAACTCAGTTGACCTGTGCCACCACATGCTCACACACCACCAGATCTATGTGTGTGGCACCCTGAGGCTTGCACGAGGGGCTCCGAAGCGGTTGCGCGACATTGCCCATGCATCGACACTGGAAGACGATGCAATTGAGGCGATGAACAACGGCACAACCCTAGTGATGCTTTGGAAAGACAAACGGATTGTCAACATGGTGTCCACCTTCCACGACCAGAGCACCATTCCAAAGCAGTCATTTGTCAAGAAGAAGGTACAAGGCAGGTGGCAGCGGACTCGTAAGAACATCATGAAGCCCGTTTGTGTTGACGACTACAACCGCCACATGGGTGGGGTGGATCATTTTGATCAGATGATCCAGTACTACCCCATCCAGCGAAGAACGGTCAAATGGACGAAGATCGTATTCTACTTCATCCAAATGGCCCTCTTCAATGCCTTCGTACTCTTCAAGAAGTGCAACCCCCGCAGGAAGATGAATATGCTGGCGTTCCAGGAAAGCGTAGTCCGTTCCTTATTGCACTTCAACCCTGCAGAGTGGCCTTTGTCGGGGAGACGCATCCGGCGTGCACAGGATTTGCCAGAAGGTCAGTACGAGCCATGCACCCGTCTCAGGCGAGACAGGCGGCGTCGGCGGCAATCCTCCGGAAGCTCAGCTGGGTCGCCCCCACCGGACGACAATCCAGACTCCCCAGCCGCTCCTGCTGATGATCCTGGCACTCCTCCTGGTGCTCCTGCTGCTGGTGGAGGTGTTGGGGGAGCACTCTTTCATGACCCCCCCCCCTCACCAGGTCCAGATGCTGCTGCTGCTGCTGCTGTTGCCGTCGGGGGAGCACTCGCTGAGAATGCACCCCAGGCGGCACCAGTATCGGACTCGGACGATGCTACTGATGATGAGGAGGAAGTGGATGACCTACCACTTGACCCCCCCGCACCAGTAGTACCGGGTGCAGCTGCTGCTGCTGGTGGCGCTCGGGCAGCACCCCTCATGGATGCCGCCTGGGTTCCACTAGTAATGGACGTTCAAGCTAGGGCTCAGGCACCAAGAGGCCGTCGGATAGGTCCTCTTAGAGGACGGGGTTCCAGGCCACGTCCTGTTGTACTGGACCATGACCGGTACAACAGGAACTTGGAACACGTTTTCGAGACTATCCCAGGCGGAAAGCGAAAGCGGTGCCGTGTGTGTTACAGGAGCCAAATTCGCAAGGACACGAGCTTTCGCTGCAGGTCTTGCCGCGTTAGCCTCTGCATCGATGTCAATGGTTGCTTTAACAAGTACCATCAATTCGATGCAGATGTCCTATAGCCAGGATCTTTGCACGATTCATTCATTCATTTATGCATTCTCCTATTCACCTTCATTATTCCTTTCCAATCACTATCACCCATTCATTCATTCAGTCTTTATGCATTCTTCCATTCACCTTCATCACCCTTTCATTCAGTCATTCAATCATTCAATAATTCATTCATTCATTCAATCATCACTTCCGAGGTTCGGGGCCCACCTTCATTCACCCACCTTCATTCACCCATCATCATCATCATCATCATCATCAATAATTCACCTTCATCACCCTTTCATTCAGTCATTCAATCATTCAATAATTCAATCATTCATTCAATCATCACTTCAGAGGTTCGGGGCCCACCTTCATTCACCCACCTTCATTCACCCATCATCATCATCATCATCATCAATAATTCACCTTCATCACCCTTTCATTCATTCAGTCATTCAATCATTCAATCATTCATTCATTCATTCAATCATCACTTCCAAGGTTCGGGGCCCACCTTCATTCACTCATCATCATCATCACCATCATCATAAAAAAAAAAAAAAAAAAAAAAAAAAAAAAAAAAAAAAAAAAAACTACAATTTGCACTACAGTGGATAGGCCTCCTGGGGAAACCACTCTAAAAAAATAACGAGTCCAGTGCAGTACCTCTTTGGGTGGCTTGGAAATTTGCACATATTTCTATGGTTTGACACCATATATATATATATATATATATATATATATATATATATATTATATATATATATATATATAAATATATCCACACATACATTACCATTACCATTTACCAATCTTTATATTTTGTTTGACACCTTGTGTGTATATATATATATATTACTTTCTTTTATTTGCATGTACAATAGAATTATTTCTGAATGTATTACCTGAAGATAACCTGGCTTTCTTATTTTGTTTTTTCAGTGTCAACCCAGGAGCCATTTCCCTTCTCGTTGGAAAGGGTTGTGACACAATTCAATTTGCACTAGAGTGGATATAGGCCTCCTGGGGAAACCACTCTAAAAAAAATAACGAGTCCAGTGCAGTACCTCTTTGGGTGGCTTGGAAATTTGCACATATTTCTCTGGTTTGACACCATATATATATATACACACAATCACACATTGATTTTACCATTATTTATTTTGACACCTTGTATATATATATATATATATATATATATATATATATATATATATATATATCCACACACATACATTACCATTTACCATTCTTTATATTTTGTTTGACACCTTGTATATATATATGTATATATATATATATTTATATATATATATATATATATATATATATATATATATATATATATTACTTTATTTTATTTTCGTGTACAATAGAATTATTTCTGAATTTATTACCTGAAGATAACCTGGCTTTCTTATTTTGTTTTTTTCAGTGTCAACCCAGGAGCCATTTCCCTTCTCGTTGGAAAGGGTTGTACCCCTACCAGGTAAGTAAAATTGGCAACCTTCATGACTGACATGTCTTCTATGAACATTATACAATTATTGGCAACACAAATTATATAAAAGTGTTGTAGATTGTGGCAAAGATATACAACTGTATAAACATTCTCATATATTTTCATAACAATAACAATGCATGGAAACAATTGCGCATAGCTCACGAACCATTTACGCTATATTATTTTTATTTTCACCATTGGAAAGAGCACAATTTTCCGATTCCGGTGATATATACAGTTATATACGTATCCGACCAAATAAAGCAACCACGAGGTGGGGAACAGCTCGGAACCCGGCTAGCATCGCCCGAACAGAGACTGGTGAAGCGTAAATATTCGCATTTTGGCTCTTCATTTCAAATATTCATAGCGCAAAAAGTATTTGTCCTAGGAACTTCTAGTTTGTTTTATACTCATCAGCATTATTTGCCGTATTCATTCAGCCTAAATTTAAAACCATACACTTCGTAGCAACGAAATAAATCGAAAATGTTATAAACCATATCAATCAAAATCATATATTTTTTTTTTCGGTCACTGCATGGAAACAATTGTGCATAGCTCGCGAACCAATTACGCTATATTATTTTTGTTTTCACCATTGGAAAGAGCACAATTTTCCGATTCCGGTGATATATACAGTTATATACATATCCGAGCAAATAACGCAACCACGAGGTGGGGAACAGCTCGGAACCCGGCTACCATCGCCGGAACAGAGATGGGTGAAGCGTAAATATTCGCATTTTGGCTCTTCATTTCAAATATTCATAGCGCAAAAAGTATTTGTCCTAGGAACTTCTAGTTTGTTTTATACTCATCAGCATTATTTGCCGAATTCATACAGCCTAAATTTAAAACCATACACTTCGTAGCAACGAAATAAATCGAAAATGTTATAAACCATATAAATCAAAATCATATATTTTTGTTTTCGGTCACTGCTTGAGAACTATTGAAGATAAACAATTTCTGTTTTCAGATTTGGAAAGAGGAGAAAAAATACTATTATTTGAGCAAAAAAAAATATATGGTCATCACTCACAATTTAGAGCTAGGACGGTGTGAAGACAATTGCATGGGAAATAATTGTATTCCGGACTCATTTACACTTTCATATTTCGATTTATTTACATTTTTTTTTGTTTTATCATGTACTATAAATATTCCTCTTTCCACTGATATATGATACATCACAATAAACAGCATTCTGGTGGATGGAAATCGCGAAAAATGTAAGGCTTCGACAACACTCATGAGCCAAATTCAAGACCTAAAATACTTGTCAACCGCCTCCTCGGACTTATTGGAACATAATATGTCGCAAGGAGTTAATATAATAAAAGAATCACAGTGAAAGAGCACGACACATAAATAAATAAAACTAAAACCAAAACCCTAGGAAAGCGCCGTTGTAAAGGCTTAGTCTTTCCGACCATCAACTGAACAGAACTGAACTGTCACCCTGGGCTATATTGTCACCCTGGGCTATATTGTCAAACCTTGGCGCGATGTTGGAAAGTGTAAATTATTAACTGACCGCATACACTTTCCAGCAAAGATGCGTTTTCGAACAAAACATTGGGCACAGAATATGGGTCTGCGTCTCCATCTAATATATATTTATATATGTTTTGAAGTTTTACACATACAACAAATGTCAAGATTAGAATTAACAAAAGTATGACGGAATAAAGCGCTTGGTTATCATTGCGATGTAGGCTGTCATTTAATAATATAATTTTATATATTGCAGGTGGCAACATTAATGGCGAAGTCTACACAGGCAGTATTTGTAACCTAAGCAATTGTAGTCTGATCAATTTTAAACGAAAGTTTTATATAAAATGAGCCACATAGGTTATAATAATGTACCTTCAGTGTAGATGCCAATAGCTTGGCCAGGAGCACAGTAGTAAGAGAGAACTTCTTGTGGACGCCATATTGCTGCCATAATTATCAATCAACGAGGTGTTATTCTTTTTTTTCTTTTTTTTTTTCAAGTAGAATTTAGATCCAAAAGAGAAAACTATATACTGTACGGTACCTTAGACTAATTATTGTTTAATGTTTATCAAGGATATGGACATATTGGAGTGTAAAGAGAGGTTAATAATACCAGTGGTACCAATATGACGGCAGGTTGGCCAATCTCTGTAGTAACAAGGTCTCTTCCCTTCCCAATAATGGACGACACCGTAAATAATCAAGGTTAGCCTATATACAGTATATAACAAGGGTATGAAAAAGCTATATAAAATCATCGGTTATATTGATAGTGATTTACCTTTCTATCCATATATCAAATGGGTATATTACTACCAGTATACCTTTAGAGCATCGGCTGCTAATCAAAGGTTCGGCGGATCGAGGCCTCACTGTCAAAATGTTATTGGTTCCGTAGTTGTCAAGCCCGGGCAAATTGACCTAGCGATTCGATTCGTGACAAACGCCTAATATTCATGGCCCTCGGGAATTCTCGGGAATTACGGCGTCTGGAAAAAAAAGAAAAGAAAAAAACTTTATATGGGGAAATTCTTATGGACATTTTAACCCTTCCCGCCCGGGCAGCATTTTAAAATGACACCGCGGCAGATGGGCAGGAGCCCGGGTGTCATTTTAAAATCCGTAAGCTTGAAAGCCTATTGAGCGTGTTTTGAAAGCCGTGCGTCCGACGTATGTAAACAAAGCCTGTCTTTGCGTCACCGCACCTCCGAAAACAAGAAGAGTCGGAGTTTGTTATTGTGTTGTCTGCTAGAACAGATTTAGTGTTGAAAAGTGTCTGATATTGCTAACATTACATCGAAACTCTCTCCACGGAAATCGTAATCACAACTGAACCAGTTGACCTAGAGCTCTACTCAACGCCAGTCTACAGATACGAAACACACCTACGTTTAGAGATGCGTGGGAATTCTCTAGCAGTTAAAATAACAAAGATACGGGTAGCCTATTAAAGACGTTTTTCGGCCAGATCGCCCGGATCTCAATATTGTCATTAGGAAGGCGAGCCCGGGCGGGAAGGGTTAAATACCCTTTTCATACCCAAACTTATTTGGAGTATATGGTTGTGTCCATGGTTGTGACTGTAGCCTGACACAGGGAGACGCCACATTAGTTTATACAACCCACTTCTCACCAGGTTGGCAAAGGAGAGACTGTTCAGTACGGTATGTCCTAAACCCGAGTCCCTTCTATATTATCAATATGTTAAAATTATGCAAATCTAATCATGCCGTTGTAAGTGAAAATATGCTCCAAACAATGAAATTTCATGTTAATTTTTCTGAATTATTTATCATATTCAATCCAGACTAAAAAACAAATTGTCCTGTTGTGAATACCGGTATGGTACTTTCTTAAAGTACCGGGTATGTATTTTTTTCTATTTTAGTTATTATTATAATTATTTTTTCCCATCCTGGTTTTGTTCGATCACACACTTGGCCACATATACACCTGCTACACACCTATGTTTAATTGTGTTCTATAAATGTTATATTTGTATGAAATGGTCAGTTGAGCTACCGTAGCAACCTTCCCCCGAAAACAAACGAGGGAATCTAGCGAATAGGGTTGCAATAATGAGGCGGGTCATTGGTGGCCATCCCCTCGGAGATCAAGTGGAAAAATCAAAACCTTACTTTCTTAATGAATAGAATGAGCTAAGGCTGTATATTTGTCTTGCCATTATAACATGCACAAATATATGTATTAAATATATAACTATACCCTGTTCATTACAGGTAGCCCAGAAATACCCACCAGAACCTATCGTAACTCAAAAAGTGTTATGCGACGTAATAATTTTACGCGCTTTATAGTGATTCCGCTTTTTCCACCTTAGGAAAGAATGGGGAATCTTAACACTCTCACTGGAGCGCAACTAGCTTCAAATTTATAAATCATGCAACAGTAATAATCAATGACACAGAATACACAATTTAGTTACACACGTTTTATTCCTTAAGTGGCTAGGGTACAAATCAGATCTTAGTTTAATTGTGAAGCCCTTCTAGGGTAAGGGATCACTTCAATTAACATTAACGTAAATCATAACAGAATAATAATAATCCTAGGATAACTGATGAGCTAGGGAAAAATAGATTAGGAGATATAATAGTACAAATAATTACTGATCAAATGTTCTATCGTAAATACAGAACAAGAGTACCGGTACACAGAGAGATCTAGTCCTCAAACAATAAATAGTACCTGAGTGGAATTTAGCGGGGCGAGGTAGCTACGCGCTGAGTATAGGTATAAGTTACTGCGTCAACATACACAACATACACGTAGTACTGAGATTATGGAAAGATAGGTACTATTTGATTTAAGTTTAACCTTTACGTTAAAGCAAGGTTTACAGGAGAATTAACTCAAAGAACTCGAAGAGTCAAAGTAATTAATATAAGTTCCTAATTAGTTTAAATATATACAAGTCATGTATACGTGACTGAGAATATCCTCGCTGGGCGGATGATTTAATGCAACGTTAAATATAGAGTTAGAATTAACTCAACTGAATAATACGCAGGAGAAGCGTGATAATTAATAATAGTCAAATATGAGACTGAGGGGTAAAACTCTCTGTGAACAACTCATCTACTGTATTTCTTACGTACCCTGCGGATGATATAGCATAAAATAAGATCTAAGTAAGAGTTCACTAAGTTTTACGTATAGAGTGCATATATAAATTCCCGAACAAATAATTATATTATCCCTCATAAGAATACGATAAGAGCCTGCATTTGAAGAATTATATATATATATATATATATATATTTATCCCGTTAATAGAAGTGGTCTCTCTATATCGAGTTACGAATATCTAGAAGTCACTTAAGGGGAGGCCACACCTTTGTGGAGAGAAACGCTCTTAACACCTTATTAGCGGGCTAGCGGTCTATTTATATGTACCGCCCAGCGGGGTGTTTTTAGCCAAAATAGAGCTGTTTACGTGATCATTTTCATGCCTAAATAAGACCCAGAGCGTAAAAAAAAGTATCTATCCCTGAAAGGGCATAAACAGAGCTTTCCAATGACACCATAACGATCCTTTTATGACGGCTAGTTTTCTTGCAACAACCGCGCAACACGAGTGCAAAAAGCATGTAATTCGGTACTTTCCCCATACAATTCAGTATGTAGCGAGTGAGAGAGGGAGGGAGGAGGTGGGATTCGTGTCAGTAGGTTCGCCGCGGTGGTCTGGAGCAGTCATACGCTCGCTACTCTCCTGCCACCACTTGACTCTCTCAGCAACATTACGTGCTGAAATTGCCACACGACCTATGTCGCGCGCCGCCAGATAGTCCAGATTTATTATACTCGACTTATGTTGCGCGCCGCTAGTTAAGGGTTAAAAACCACTCACGGACTCACTCGTGCTATATGATGTGGGTACCACTACTAGGAAAAACTAGCAAAAAATAATGAAACAAAATTTATTTAAACTTGCATTGCGCTTCCTATGTGTCTGCTGTTCCGCAAGCTTCGCCTCCCTCATCGAAGTGATATCTCGCCCTTATTCCTCCCGGGCCCGCTTGTGTCGGACGTGTGTCGTGGGCGCTCCAGCCCTCCTTCATTCTTCACCTCCCCTCGGTCATGGTGAGTTTTTACTCATATGTACTGTACATGCTAAGTGCTGAGGTTAGGTAGCTTATAGACTAGGAGTAGGCTGTGAGCGTCCTTTAGCGGGCCCTGGAGACTGTTTTTCAGGGTTCAATATGAAGACGAGTGAGTTAGATGGAGTCCTCGTTGTGATAAGGCGAGGCTCCCACGTGCTTGTTTTATTATCCTAGCTCATTATTAGTTCACTATTTAGTCATGAGGCTTCTTATAGGGTGAACCGGGGCCTGTTGTTCGGTCCGTTTTGGGTGTTTAACAGTATGCCACGTGGGCTAGTGCTCGTGGATTGTCTCACTTAGTTGAGGGGTCCTGCACGGAGCCATGCTGCTCTTCAACCTACGCTTCGTGATTACTACGTGTTCATTATGGTCTACGCTGGATTGCAGGTTTGTGCTATTATGACTGATATCATCGACATCTGCCCCCATCTAGTTGGCCTCATGTAGGTTGCTTATGTATCACTAGGAAGTGTTATTATTGATTTTATATATATTATTCATGTATAACAATGCCATATATGTGCACGTTGGTTATTTCATTTTGGAGGGTTGGCCCTTCCGGCGGGATTTATGAAAGTGAGACTTAGTCAACGTGCCTCTAGTTGTTTCACATGGTTTTTCCGCCAGGAAACATCTATAGTTATGTTAAAATTCAGAATATCCTCGTTTGGTGCAGGATAGAAATGGATTTTGTCAGTTTTGTAATGGGTAATTATTGTCTGGACTATTATTAATGTTTATACTGAAAACTAATTTTCAACTATCAAAATTACATATAGCCTAATTACGCATACTTAATTTAGTTGTTAATTTTTAGCATTATACACGTAGACCTACCAATACTTGTTACAAACTTAAATGACAAATTAGGCTAGTTGGAAATTATTAGAGTTTTCAGTATTACTGCCCTAATACGTGGGATTTCTCGGTAGTAGGGGGAGGGAATAAATTATTAATTATTAAAGTTAAGATATGCTCCGTCCTGAGCAGTTAGCTGGTCGACCTAGTCTTACAGACGCAGGTGACATTAAGGACGTAAACATACAAATTTTCAAAAATATCAAAAATAGGGAAATTTATAGACCCGAATGATTTTAGTTATTAATTAATTTAGCTGTGAGTTGGAACCTGTGGTAGTAGCATTTTCTAAGGGGGAGGGATCATATTTGTTGTTAATTAATTTTTGTATATGTTCTGTCCCGAGCATATAGCTGGTCGACCTAGTCTGCCAGACGCGGGTGACATTAAGGACGGAAACATAAAATGATCTAAATTGAAAAAGAAATGGGGAAATTTAGAGCTCAAGCTCCTAGTTTCACAAACGCCCGAGGATGCAACGTTGCAGAACCTCCTAATAGTCCTCTACCACAGGATTGAACCACCATCCCCTTGGGCTTAGGAGTGATATTGCCAATGACCCACGGCCATTGTCTGGTAAACTACCCAGTCGAGCCGCGAATCGGTAATATATTCATGATATCGAGCTACCTGCACGGCTTCAGCCCGACGATTCCAGTGGATACCGTCCCGTCGAAGGTTTTGGCAATGGGGTCCGGCTCCAAACTGGAAGGTCTTGTAGCCGCCGATTCACGGCCTGATAGATAGTTCGGTAATGACCGCGGGTGACTCCGGGCTCGCCCTCAGGAATGGGAGGCAGCTCTCGTGGCTCCAGGAGCACAACAGCCACTTTCGAGCCACAGCGCTGCTCTATTAAGCGGATAATGGCTGCGATGTTGTCCGTGATTTCCGTCACCCGTACTGCCTCGTGCACATCGTTGCCTCCCAAATACAAAATGTTTAATTGGTGAGGCCAGTCCAGCACGCGATTCAGCCGTCGATCGGTGAGGAAATCACGGGCCCTACCTCCTGAAGCCCGATAGCACCTCACCTCACAACTTGGGACCTCGAAATGTCGTGGGATCAGACTATGTCCCACGAAAGCTACCTTGTACATCCCCGCTGTATTAATAAATCCTAACTTAACCCTAACCTAGCCTAGCCTACAATCAAGCGGGATCCTCACTCGGGGCACCAAAATGTGGGGAATATCTCTGGCTAATTCTATCCCTTACCACACTAAATAAATAATAAAGAAAATGAAGGAATAAAATTAAATAAATAGATAGGTTACCTGGATGTTATAAAAATGGTATTGCCTATCTCTCAGAAACCCCTAGCTAGATATTGTATAAATGGCCATGTATATCAATCAACTTAGCTATCACTGGGGTCCTGGGGTTGTTCTGAGGATCCCGACTATGGTAGGTAGGTAGGCAGGGAGTAAAAAGTTCCCAAACTCCGGGCCGGACACGGGGAGCGAAGTGAGAGGTCACGAGACCCTTGTTTGCAGTTCAAGGTTTTAAAGAGATCAGATCGGAATTTCAATTCCGACCCTTAAGTTAACTACTGTATATACAAATTTGTTACCGAGGGTTCATTCCCTCTTCACGAAATCATATAAATAATAATCAGCATTTAAATTATATAATTATAAAGGAAAACATCGTTTCACAACGATTTAGTGAACATAATATCAAGATATTAACAACCCTAAAGCAAACGGTGGATCGCGTATGCGGTCGCGGGAATATTTAAACTGATCCTCTTTACAGTTCTTCTAAACTTATTTCTGCAAGGTTTTATAACTAAATTAACTTGATCAAGGTAATCTTATACAGTACTAAATTACTTAATATTAATTAATCTCTACAATATATACAATCAACGGGTTCTGGTAGGAAATTGTTCACTCTAGTGAGGTTACCCTATCGGAAGGTTGTTGCCAACATTCCCCAGATAGCCTACCGGTGTAGTCGATTTATTTCTCACAACTCTTAACATAGCTATCTACCCAATCATTAGGCCATATTGCTTTCCTAATTGACCATAATGTAAAACTACTCTATATAACCGGGACATGAACTACCCTCGGGCAAGGTACTGTAGTTTTTTAAAAGAGGCTCCAGCTTTGAAAATATTACTTGATTTAAACAGGCTAAATAATCTTGAAGGGTTGATAACCAATATATATGCCCTATTTTTACTAACTACCCCTAGGGCACTCTTACGCTTATCTATCCATTATGGTGAGTCTTATTTTAAAGTTCCCTTCCCTCAACATTTACGTTCACCCATACATTAGGGAAGGACTTACCGTATTCATATTGTCACCTTACCCTTAAAACCTTGCCATAGGGTTACTCTATTTTATCAGGTATCTTGTGTTGTAACCAAGTTAAGGGGGGCATCCGCTATGGCTATGTAGCAATATGGGTTGCTACATAGCAAATTGTGTTAAATACTCCCTGAGTAATGGCAAGACGTAGAGTATCTACTCCACATAATACTATTGAAAGCTTCACGCCTATTCAAGCTTATTCTCTTGAGATAACTTTCAAGATAATTGGAATTCACATCTGTTAAAAATAATTACTTAATAACTATATAACGCTCATTTATTATATCCCAGACTAACTACAAGAGTTATAATATTGAACTGATCTATAATTTTGCTACTACAATACCACTCTGTATAACAGTTTCGTGTATAACCAAATAATCTCATTATACCTTATATATAATTGTATAAGTGTGTATATCTACCCCTCATACCTGGTATATCCATAAACACTATACAGTAACGTTAACCCGACTAGTAACGGTAGTAATTAGCAGCTTCAGGTTAGATTTCGTTTATTTCATATTTTTAATGTGCAGGAGATGGTGATCGAGAGATGTGTATGAAATACTTCATTCCTTCATCAGGTGTTCAGAATATATGTAAACGGTGAGGTGCCAGAAGTAGCTCCTAGCTGGGTAAGAGCGAGAGAAGGGAGGGTGGGTGTAGTTCTGGGGTCGTAGAGAAAATGGGAGGGTTTAGGTGGGGGTATGGAACCAACAAGGAAAGGGGGTAGAGGGGATACTTCTCTACCGTGCAGTGCTACTAACAGGGAAAATGAAACGAAGTAATCCTGACGACTGTACCAGTATAGTCCATTCATTATCGGTAGATGAGCTGCTTGAGGAGTATGTGTAGAGTTACTCGTAGAGACGGAGTGAGGGATGAAGAGATACTAGGAGAGGGGCAGCAGGAACATTTGTCAGCCAGAGCGGACAGAAGGGTGCTGAGCTGGTATGGTCATGTTGAACGAATGGGAGATGAAAGGCTTACAAAGAGAATATGTGAGTCAGATACAAGGGGAGATAGAAGGGCAGGAAGACCGACCCCCATTGAGATGGAGATACTGTGTAAGACAAGCTTTGGATGATAGAGGAATGACTATAGATCAGGCAAAGGAAGTGGTAATAAACAGGAATGAATGGAGAATGCTTGTGAATAGTTGAGTGAACACGTGGTCATTTGGGGGAAGGGGTCAGGCGCAAGTTGGACTAGATTATAGTCCATCAGGCACCTGGCCCGGGGAGGCGATTAATATGAAGGGTGCGCCTGGAAGTGTGGTGGGCGGGCTTGTGGCTTCGGCTCCACTGCATGTCTGCCTGCCGAGATCGGAACCTCTCCGGGTGGTCGGGGGCCGGGGGAGTGCTGGAGCGACCTTGGTGACCCTGGTCTCTGGGTCTTCTCCTGGGTAACCTAGATGTGTGTGAATTTGTGTTTTGTCTGTGTTTGGTCATTGTTTTATGTTGTATTTTGTGTTTTCCCTGTTCTTGCTCTGTCTTGAGGCGGCCACCCCCAAGAAAAAAATAATAATAAAATAGAATTAAATAGAAAATAAAAATACAAATAGGAAAAGTGGGGATTGGGCCTGAGCATATAGATAGATATAGATAGATTATAGGTAGGCCACAAATCCGGACCCCTAACCTCGTTAACTCAAAAATGGCTACAGTAAATGGGCTGTAGCCTAAGTATCCACACCTACTGATGGTGAGGTATATCTATGACCGGTAATATTACGGTAATATGTTGGCAATACGGCTGCCTGTCCCGCCACCGGAAAATCAACGGAGTATATTTAACAGTGTAGCCTGGAGACGTGTTTGCACGGCCATCCTAAAGTTGGGGTTTCCCAGCAGGACACAAACCATCTGAGATTATTATGATACCCTACCCGGTAGCTAAGGACGGTAATGTACAATCATGGTTATTTATTCATACATTTTGAAGCCTAGGACAAATTTAAAGGAAGCTCCGAAATTTAAATATCAGGGAAATAATTAGTAAGGAATTTAAAATCAGCCCGAGACCGCTTCAAAAATGCATCAAAACTAAAGACCGCGACTACCGGTATGTTTTGACATCTACAGTAGCTTATATTATAGCCTATATAAATACCGATACCCGGTACTAATAAATTCGCACCTTGAAGTAATACGTTATAATACCGGTACATGTAATTGACTGTATAATTACATTGCATATAGGCTATCCCCGTCTTTTCCCCAGCTTACCCTAGTGTTTTTATATGGAGAATAGCGACATAGAAAGTCCCGGGAGTCAGAAACAATATGGCGCCTAGGTACCGGTACTTCAGCATCCTAATAGATACATATATTAATGGATTACGAAAAAGGGAGGGATAATTAGTACCATACAATGTGAGAACTGTCAGCTAAAAAAATGAAGTGTGCAAATAATGGTGTGGTACGGGGTAAAGCGGGAGATAGAACCAATATATACTACCCTTTAACCCTCTCCAACATATGACGCGATTTTGAGCCTATTGGGGATACTTTAAAGCCTTTGTTACCATCAGGGGTACCGGTATTCAGAAACCTTTAGTTTAGTTACTTCAACCTCTGCAGTTGTCTTTGAGTTAGCTGTGAGCAGAAAACTAATTTTGGAGAGGTAATTATAAGAGTGAGAGAACTCTATTTCTTATTGCTAATCTGGCAACCTCTGCGTCATAAATGCGTGAAAGGGTTAATACAGATACGGTACCTTAGCTTAGCTTACACACCCATACTTCCTGGCACACACATACAATATATAGGCCTACCGGTACTGGGTGTCCCTTCTTTTAAGTTTTTATCATTGTATGTGCCAAATCAAAATGCTTGATTACAGTTTTCATGTCTTTAACCCATCCAATACCAGGGAGGTCGCTTTGATCTTATTCTGGCAACCATTAGACGATTTAATTCTGCATAAGAAGGACCTTTACCAATAATAAGGCTTCAAACTATCTCAACCAACCCTTTTAACTAACCACAGATCCTTCCTAAGCTGCATAATATCGTCTAAATCTAGCTAAAATACAAGCTAACACACGTCGCTGGTACTCAGAGGGTTAACTTAACATTGATAAAACGGCCAAAACAATACCTTATTTTCTTAATTTTGTTATTCCTTCCCCAAAGCATTGTAAACCCAACACTAAATAACCCTACAGTAGTTTGACTGTACAGCGTGCATATACAGGGTGACTTAACTTTGGGTTTAAGTTACATACGGTATACAATTTTAAGCACATACTATTTTACAAAACAAATTCCAAACATCAATCGTTACATTCAACATGAAAACAATATTTTCTCCATAAGCCTTGCCCAGCTCTCAAAAGGCTTATCCCACCATGACCTAAATGGGTTTTATCTTACCATATTATAACCAAGATATTATAGTTTTGTATGTTCCAAATTTATTTAATTATTAGATACATTCCAGCTCACATTAAATGTGTTTGAAACTGTTTGACATGGATGAGTCCATGACAATAGTGCGGGGAGGACACTTTATAAAACCTTCAATGTCACTTTGACGGTTGACATTTAGATTGTTTGTCATAGAACATTTTGAGCTTAGAATGATCTACATAGTCACTTCCTAAAGTTTGGCACAGGTATTTTTGGACCCCCTGTATAACGTGTTATCATGTTATCAACGTGAGGTATAAGATAAGCCCTATATAGCGGGTGAGTGATAGTATACACTCCGCTAAACACTATCTCCTCCATTAAGTGATAACAAACATGTCACAATCTCCTATCATGCCATGGGTGTGAAAACTGTAAAGATAGGATATTTCAGGGGTATTTTTGAAATATCTATAAAATTATAATTCTGACCTATATTTTCGAGTATTTTTCGTGATGATACACTTACAAATATTATAATTTTATTTATTACTATAATTATTGTTGTATATGTGTATTTATTTATTTATTTATGTTTTGCTATTTTGAACACGGAAACAATTGAAAGTTTGAAACACTTATGTGTATCATTTTTGTTATAAATAAACGTTAATTTTTTAACAATTTAGTTCTGTATCTGTGTGTACCGTATGTTTATGTGAGTGTTTGTAAGTATGTGAGCGTGTGTGTAGTTGTGTACACTATAAAATTATGTGTTCACATGTACCGGTACCAAAAATGATCCAGATAATACCTAAGTATGTCAATCGTTTACCTGTTAAAATTACCTCACATAAATTATTGAAACACTGATGTGTATCATTTGTAGTATATTAAAACACCCAATTATTACAGCGTAGGTTATGTGCTTAGTTTGTTGTTGTTGTTGTTGTTGTTGCTGTTCCCTAGGCTGCCTGGCCGAACAGCCCCAAGGCCCCGAGCAAGGCCATAACCGAGCGCCCCCACAGAACCCTCCCTGCCTACCACAATAAAGCCTGGTTGACCGAAGCCACTCCATGGCGGGGAGCTGAGGAGGGGGAGGAAACGCCCGGGAAACCAAAGCCCCACCCAGGGCCCTGTGCCCCTCAGCAATTATGAAGAGAAAGTTGAGGGGCAAAACAAAAAAGGTGAAGCTTTGTCGGAGTCAATGTGTTTATGTTTAGGCTATGGGCTTTGTTATCTGTGTGTGTGTAATAATAATAATTATAATAATAAACGGTTTATTAACACCTTACGAGCGGCCTATGCGGTTTATTTATGTGTACCGCACAGCGGGGTGTTTTTAGCCAAAATAGGGCTGTTTACGTGATCATTTTCATGCCTAAATAAGACCCAGAACGTAAAACAAGTACCTATCCCTGAAAGGGCATAAACAGAGCTTTCGAATGACACCATAACGATCCTTGTATGATGGATAGTTTTCTTGCAATAACCGTGCAACGCGAGTGCAAAAAGCAGGTAATTCGGTACTTTCAGTACATAATTGAGTATGTAGCGAGTGAGAGAGGGAGGAGGGAGCTGAGATTTGTGTCAGTAGGTTCGCCGCGGTGGTCTGGAGCAGTCATACGCTCGCTAGTCTCCTGCCACCACTTGTCTCTCTCTCTCAGCCACATTACGTGCTGAAATTGCCACTCGACCTATGTCGAGCGCCGCCACATAGTCCAGCTTTATTTAACTCGACTTATGTTGCTCGCCGCTAATTAAGGGTTAAAGAATGGCAGTCTGATGAGCTGAAAATACGTGTGTGTGTGTGTGTGTGTGTGTGTTACTCAGTTACTCAGTTATTTGTTCGTCAAGGGGAATCCACGCAATGCGAGCTAAGCTCATTATTATCGCGCCTCCTTAACTGGGAATGTATTGCGTGAAATGCATGTTAAGTGTTTTATGTACTGTTGGAATGGCTGTGGATGTGTGTGTAGTCTGTATTTTAGCCAATTGGCGACATTGGAAACGAAGGCTTAGGGTGGATCTGTATGGTACCATTCTCACTATAGACGGTACCGTCTCGCCCGAAGGCTTAGGTAGCCATCAGCTTAGGTGAACCATATGATACCCATCTCGCCTTGTACCATTTTTGCCAACCCCAGATGGGACGTCACAACGTCGTCCACTTATTCCAGGTACCTATTTACAGCTAGGTGAACTGAGGCTAACACATGAAAGGAGACAAGCCCAATTTGTCTCCGCCCGGCCGGGGATTGAACCCCCGACCCCTCGTGTGTGAGACGAGAGCTCTACCTACTAGGCTACGGGCTGTGTGTGTGTGTGTGTGTGTGTGTGTGTGTGTGTGTGTGTGTGTGTGTGTGTGAGAGAGAACTAGCACGCTCCCAAACGTACGTGTGTTCGTGTATGTATGTGTATGTACCGGTACTAACACGCTCCCAGGCGTGGGTGTCCCTGAGAATGACGCTCCCAGGCGTGTGTCCCTGAGAATGACGTAGGCTACACACCATAATAACACCAGTACCAAATGACATGAACGGGATGACATCACATGTAGACTGAACCCTATTTGATCCGAGGGGAGGCTTTCTGGAACCACCCTGTTTCGCTCAGTTACTTTGGAGAATTTCAAGATGTTTCACCCCATCAGTTGGGCGATAATAACACGTTTCACCCCATTCAGGTGTCTATTTTATTTCTGGTGAGCGATAGCAAGTCCAGCCTTTGGACGGACAATTTTTCTGTCGAAAAATTTACAAACTTAGCTTGAAAAGGGTGTGTGTGGGCACTATTTAGTTTGAAGGAAGTCTATGGAGGCATTATTTGATAGCCTAGGGAACAAACTAAAAGACATTCCTAGAAAATAGCGGCAGCAAGCAATATCCTCAATAATAATAACCCCAACTATTATAATAACCTCCAAGACGACGGATCATACAGTGTTATAGGGTTAATTACTAGAATGGATCCTATAAATACAATACCCGGTACCCTTTTTCGAATCAATGTCTGTTCTCTAGCTTAAGAGGACCCTCTCCTTCGCTCACCAATCCTCTTATGAGGACGCTCATCTTTCCCGGGTTAATTATGTTTATTTGTAAGTTAATTGGTGGGTTGGTGATAATATGAGTTTATATGTTCATATATTTATTTAGTTATTTTTTTCTAACCTCCCAAGATCTCGATCAAGCTTGAAAAAATACCCCAAGACAAATTTGAGTCAAACTTGTAAGTTTTTTGGTAGAAATATGTCCCACCCGAAGCCCGGTTCCTCCTAAATTACAAGTTTGCTATCGCTAGATAGGAACAAAATAAACACCTATAGGCCTATGGCACAAAAGGTCTTAAAATCGCCAAGCTAATGGATCGAACGTGTTAAAATCTCAAAACTAATGAGGAAGAAGGGGGTCCAGAAAACCAACCCTCCCCTTAAGACTTGAATGCCTGTGAGAAGGAATACAAGAACATAATCCTGGGCTTGCATTGTGTTAGCCATTGGATCGATCACTTTCAGACACAACAGGAACCGTAAACCCTACTTTTAACTTGACATAAACAATAATTAACCTTTTCAGTAACGATGCTGTTCTTGTGACTTTATTCTGGCTATTGTTAGAAGATATTATTCAGTTTAAAAGATACCTCCAACAAACTATATTGTAAAACTTGCAAAATAAACAAACCAAAACAGGGACGACACAATATAAAGGCAAAAGAACTTAATAACGCTTGAATCAAATTAAATTATGAAATAAAAGAACACACCACCACATAGAGTGTACAGTACATCACTACATGAGCAAGTTAATCTGATACCCAAGCAAACTAATCACACATGTAACAACGTACTATCGTCACGTTCAAGGAATTTGTCAATTTAGGAAGTTCAGGATGTTCTGGTAAATTTCACTAAATTCTGTATGAATAAAGAAACTACAATTAATATTTATATTTTATATTAAAGCACGTTTGCAATTTGACAAGACATTAACAATATTACAAAATACATATAGCACTCACTACCAGGCTTCGAACTACCGTATCTCAATTAACCGTTTTTACTACCTCAGATCCTTCTTAAACTTCACAAAATACATATAGCACTCACTACCAGGCTTCGAACTACCGTATCTCAATTAACCGTTTTTACTACCTCAGATCCTCTTAAACTTCACAAAATACATATAGCACTCACTACCAGGCTTCGAACTACCGTATCTCACTTAACCGTTTTTACTACCGCAGATCCTTCTTAAACTTCACAAAATACATATAGCACTCACTACCAGGCTTCGAACTACCGTATCTCAATTAACCGTTTTTACTACCTCAGATCCTTCTTAAACTTCACAAAATACATATAGCACTCACTACCAGGCTTCGAACTACCGTATCTCACTTAACCGTTTTTACTACCGCAGATCCTTCTTACACTTCACAAAATACATATAGCACTCACTACCAGGCTTCGAACTACCGTATCTCACTTAACCGTTTTTACTACCGCAGATCCTTCTTACACTTCACAAAATACATATAGCACTCACTACCAGGCTTCGAACTACCGTATCTCACTTAACCGTTTTTACTACCGCAGATCCTTCTTACACTTCACAAAATACATATAGCACTCACTACCAGGCTTCGAACTACCGTATCTCACTTAACCGTTTTTACTACCGCAGATCCTTCTTACACTTCACAAAATCGTCTAAATATATCTATAATATAATTAGGAGGACGTCGCCGGTACAGAAGGGGTTCGACACTCTGTCAGTAATTAACCCTTTCATTACCGATCATATCCTATTATTATATGCTAACACCTATTAGACGATTTTATTCAGCTTAGGAAGGACGCATACCGTACCAATTAAAAGGCTACACACTATCTCGATCAATAGCTACCATTATAGCCTATCCTTCCTAATGTTCATAAAATCGTGTAAATGTAGCTGAAATCAAATAGAAAAATACGTTAGCGGTATTGAAAGAGTTAAGATAATCATACGGTAAAGGGTTAACTGCGACCAAGTTGTTCGATCATTACGGCACCAACATGGCGTCTTAATATAAATATAAAATTATTAAAGGGCAGTTTTATTCTGGACTTCCTTCTCCCTCATGTTTAGCCCTATTAGTTTAGACATTATAAGATGTTTGTCCCATTAGTTTGGCTATTCTAAGAAAAATGGCCTAGCCCAAGGCCGGTTCCTCTTAAATTACAGGCTCGCTATCGCTTGCCAGGAAAAAATAGACACCTAAATCGCACAAAAGATCTTAACATCGCCAAACTAATGGAGCGAACGTCTTAAAATCTCAAAATTAATGGGGCTAAGCTTGAGGGAGAAAGGGGGTCCAGAAAAACCATACCTCCTCTTAAATTAACCCACGACATTTAACACACAAAGAGCGGGTGGTAGGGTATTTTACACTGTGCCGCCCAGCAGTTTTTTTTTTTACCCTAAATAGGGTTGTTTCCGTGCTCATTTTCATGCATAAACAAGACCCAGAGCGTAAAACAAGTATCTATCCCTGAAAGGGCGTAAACAGAGCTTTCCAATGACACCCGAACCATCCTTGTACGACCACTGGTTCTCTTGCAACGATCGTGCAACACGAGTGCAAAAAACCTAAAATAAGGTAATTTCCGTACATAATTCCCTGTGTAGCGAGTGAGAGAGGGGGGAGGAAGGTGGTATACAGTTCAGTACGTCCACGGTGGTCGTGGGGAGCGGTCATAAGGTTACTACGCTCGTCCCACCGCTCAGCTCTCTCTCTCAGCAACATTACGTGCTGAAAATGGCACTCGACATATGTGGTGCACCGCCACATAGTCCAAATTTATTTAACTCGACATATGTCGTGCGCTGATGGTTAACCCTAGTCTAGCGGGAGGTCTGTGGCCGTTTTGGGCCTTTTCAGGCCATTCTGACTGCTAAATCAACCATCAGCATGAAAGGAACTGTATTGTGCCGAAAACTAGGTGGAAATCGCTACACAATGACACCACATACAGCTACGTAGCACTCGTGGAGCACTGACAGTGTTACCTCAAAGATGGAAGTTTAGCGGATTTTGCTACATTGTTCACTTTTAGCGAACTATTGGTCACACTGTCATCCTCCCGTGCGGTGGGGGAACTGGAGTTAGTGTGGGCCGGGAGGCCACAGATGTCGGACGTATGGTTCATTACTGTTCCACCCATTTTCACTCGATTTTCACCCATTTTTCACCCGTTTTTTGCCAGTTTCTTTAACTCGACTTATGTTGCGCGCCGCTCTTTAAGGGTTAAGGGTTAAGTACCGGTCCAGGATCTCTAGTGATTCTCAAAATTAAGGGACTGTTTTTATTGGATAGCTTACCCGGTAACCCTCTCCCTCATGTTTAGCCCCATTAGTTTTGAAATGTTAAAACGTTCGCCCCATTAGTTTGGCGATGTTAAGACCTTTCACAACACATCTTTGTCAATTTTAACCCTTTCTCTAAGGGCATATTTGGGCTATTTAGGGCATATTCAGGCAATCCTGAATGATTAATCAAGTGTCTGCATGAAATGAAATGTATTCTGCTGAAAACTAGACAAAAATAGCTTCAAAATGACACTAGATTATAGAATGAGCTTCGTAGCTCGCGGGTTCACCCGCAGCGCTACCATAGACATTGGGGAAAACTCATTATTTATTAGCAATGTAGCGCTTTTCTGCCTTTGGCAGCACTGCTGAGACCCGGGTCTGGGACCTCAGTGCACGGACGGACGTGCTGACGGTCGGAGGTGGGCCCCTCGCATTCCCGCCCACTGACACTCAATTTCTACGGCTTTTACAGGCTTTAAAGCCTGTAAATTGCTGTAACTTGCCAAACGTAGTACTACGTTTCCCGCACCAATGGGTTACGGTACCGTATCAATTCTTACTTGGCGAGCTATAGTGAGCCTACAATTTAGAAGGAAACGGTCTGTGGCCGGGATATCTTCTACCGAAAAATGTACAAAATTATCTCGAAGGGCAGTCTGGGGGGTATAATTTTTAAAGCTTGGCTTGAAGGAGCTCGAGGGAGCGAACTCCCCCCCCAAACAAAAATAAATTAACTAAATAATAATAATAAAACAAAAATAATAACAAATAATAAAATGCCCCAGAACGAGAAGCCCACCACGGAAGCCACGAGCGAGCACCACCAGGAAACGGGAACAGAAACACCCGAAGGAAAGGCCCACAGAACAAAAGGACCAGGTGACCAAGCCAACCAGTTAAGACAGGCCGAAGCCCGCAGGGCTAAGCAGCTCCAAACCATACCTGCCTATCACTTCTAACCACTGACCCTTCCCCCACCTCGCGTATACACTACCCCTCGTGTCCTACACCTCTACCTACATGATGATGAACATGAATACACCTTAATGTAATACACCCATGCCCTGTCCCTAGGTTGAGCCAATGCCAACCAGTTCAGACAGGCCTAAATCTATGTATGTTTTTCCATCCAAGAAGTAATATGTTGACCCCCTAAAATACCTTGTCTTGCCAGACTAAGTTTCTGAAGACCAACCGCCCCCATAAATCTATGTATGTTCTTCCATCCGAGAAGTAATCTGTTAAAACCCCATGTCATAATTAATAAGAAACTATGATACCCACGGGTACACCAGTGTATATATAACCATTATTCCTGTAAGACCTAGACAGAAATGACTGCAGATGTTAGCCACCATGCAGTAACTCTAATTCTTACCCCAACCAGAGATTGTATACACCACCCTCTTTTACCATTGTCTCGACGCCTTTCCACCACGAAACAATACCGAAGCTACCCCTACGAACTGCCGCTTTCTTTGATATATATGTCATAGAAAACGCAGTTCCCAGGAACAACTAGAATCAGCAAGAAATAGTGTCAGAGTAACAGTGTCCATAACCATCGTATTGACGAGTAATAATACACCATGTTTTCTCTACTTTTATCCACAGTCAAGCACACACCTACAGTTAACCTCCTCTTCCCCACAGCCCACAGTCCACATGATTCTATCATTTCCAAACTCATATACCACCACTTATTGCTCATCCCCCGGTAGCGTTTGGCTAACGTACCTTCCCTGTCATTAACCCCCAGGCTACGATACCAACTGTAGCCTAATGCCACCCCTACGCCTAGAGACCTTAGGGTCAAACTTCCACATAACCCCCCTTAACCCTCTCTCTCTCGTTAACCCCCCACGCTCCTCAACTCCCTTCCGACCTAGCCTCTCCAGCATACCCCCTGAATATCCTTAACTTTTCTGTTACTAACATTCTCAAACCTTTTGTATATATACTCCTATCCAGCCTACCTTCCCCCAGTAGGAAGGAACACCATTAGAACTTTACTAACCCTTTGCATGCCATCTATTCCCTCACAACCCATTCACAACCCTGTACCAAATGATCGTCCGTGCGAGGCTAGCCGCCTCACCAGTGACTAACTTCTATTGCCATACTTCCAGATCAATGTGGCAGAGTTAGCAACCCAGTCTCCACCACATCCAACCACCCATGTAATTAACAACCTAACCAAGTAAACCAGCTGATCAAGGCACCTTCGGTTTTGGTATTACGAACACCCACATCTGTCTCATAAACAGAGGGTTATTACAAACCCTTGTGATATGGCAAGCCCCCAGCCACAGCCGCCCCGACGACCATCACAGAGAAGGGACGCGCACCTACCCCTTTCACCCACCCGAGGAGGGAGACCCCTACCCCTGCGGAGGTATACCTGACCCCTGTTTTGACTTCTGGGACATTGCCAGGTAGCACAGGAATTCTTCCTATCAATGAACTAACCATGTATGACTAACACCCTTACTAACCTCTATTAACCCACAATAAACCATTAACCTTTCTTGCATACTCCGATAACCAAATTAGCACCTCAGCTATACCCTAGAACGAAGACTGAGCAATTTAAGAGAGACGCTCCTAGCACAGCTGTCCCAAACCTCCTCGCAAAGTAGATCCGGTCTTTCTCCCCTAAATACTTCCAGTATAGCCAAAAGTACCTCTCACTAAGGCTCAGTTATATTACAGTATGAAGGCTCCATACAGCCATGTGCCACAACAGTAATCTCCCCCTGACCTAGTTCCCGTATCAATTGAGAGCTCAAATAAGTCCATCAAAACTCGAGATCCCTATGGCCGACTGGGTCCAAAACCACACCTATAAATCAAGCTCCAGCCCCCAGTAAAATCAGTTGAAAGATAGACACCAACCAGTGGCTGGTCCCTTAAGTTGACCTCTAGCTCTGCCCTTGTTTTGTTCCTGAGAATTGAGTTCCAGAGCCGGCAGACTCCGTGGCAGATTGAGATAGAAGAATCTGTCCACGTAAAAGAAATCTACGTGCACCTTATAACCTTCACATAAACCAGTGGGGATATAAGAGTGTAGCCAGCAACGATCGCCAAGAGATCCGTCTTGAGAACTTCTACATATGGACCATCTGGACGGCCGCGGAACCAGTCGCTAGCCCCCAACCTCACGGACGCAAGATAACCAGGACCAGACCAATCAAATACGACCCAAGATTCACTCTATCAGCACTACAGTGCTATTTAGAGACTCACTTATTAATATTTCTATGAAGTGGCTATATCTTTACCCCAGTATAATTCATATATAACCATTCCATTAGGAAGTGCTAAGCGTATCAGTGTTTATTAATTAACAGGCGATATTAACTCTCGTAATTACCCATATATCCAGATATTATTACATAGAAGTGAAACCCTAGTGATATCTGAATGTTCGCCCACTGATTTGCGTTCTATGTATTTCTGATACAAGAATATAAAACTTAGATCAGTACCCCCCTGAGGTTACTAGAATTCCCGTGCCCTAAAATACGCGTGTCTAATCTAGTCTGTGAACTACTACTTGTGCATCATAGCTACCAGTGATAAATCTAATAGTGAATATGAATCTACAAGTATAATTTATGGTCTCCAGTATATCAACTTGTGAATAAAGCCAGTGATCAGAAGATTAATACCTGAACGTTGGAAGTGGGAGACTAGGCTCCATCCAGATCCACTTAATGCTAGTTGTTCAATTCTATCATTTGTCTTGTACGAGTATTCATACTTTCTTATGCTTCATATTAATCATCATCAAGGAAACTGTAGAAGTGTGTTCATCAATAAAAGTGATCGTGTGTCTTGTTACCGTGTGTTTATTTTGTGTTCTCTATTCCTCATACCTTGTTTTGTGCATGCAGCCTTCTATATAATACCCAGTCAGTTAGAACTCACATTACCCAAGTTAATCCTGTAGAAAAACAGGGCATAACAAATACAAAAAGTAAACTAATAATAATAATAATACTAATAATTATAATAGAATTTCCCCTTAAGACCACGATTTATGTCCGTACCGGTATATTGTTTCGGGTTATTTTATTACTTTCAAAGACATAAGAATTAAGAACTGTAAACCACAATCTTAAGTGTGTATATTTAGTAATAATGACGATAAAAATGGGACAACTCGTTTGACAGCCTGCAAGGGTTATAAAAACTTCATGATATTCTGTATTAATTCGTACATCAATGCTTACCCCCATATTTGCAAACTACATTTAAGTGCTTCCAATACTGGTACCGGTACCCCTAATAGAACCAAGATAATACAACTGGCTGCTAATTTGTGATATAGGGCTAAATATCATTCAGTTTCAGAAAGATCACTACCGGTATTTGTTTCTGGATATTTCGTGCATGAAGGTTTAGGGCAGCACTTAAGTGTGGTTTTAAAATACGGGGGTTAGTGTTGCACTTTATTCTTCGTTCTATGAGGGTAACCAATTCCTATAGGCTACAGTATATAATCAAGATAATACCGGCACTTAAATTACTACGCCAAATTACTTAAAACACACAACTACCTGCAACGCGTTCCGTTGACAGCTAGCAAAACATTGCTTCGTGCGAGCGCTTTGCTAGGCTAGCGGAACGACATTGCTTCCTCACTCTGCTCGCTCTGCTAGGCTAGCAAAGCGAGCAGCCAAAAGAGGTTGCTAGGTTGACCTAGCAGAGCGAGCAATGAAGATGTAAATTATTGTGTTTGCCTTATTTCCACACTAACTGGCCTATTTCATGATTAATAGTATTGCATGAGAATAGAGATTAACATTAGTTAATCATTCTTGATTAAAGATAGGCTACCGGTATATATTTGAAATCATGCCCACCCGGCCTATAGACTGTTGCCACAAATATGTAATGCCTACACTCCAACATGCTCAATTAAGACGTCCATTTTTCTTCATATGTGTATATAATATTACAGTTGGCATCGCCATTAATTAATTGTTTCATATCAACAGAATAATTGTGAATATTACGTAGGCTATATCGGACAATAGGCTACCGCCCCAGACCACCACGGTACACTCTCAGTTAACAGGCCGCCAGACTGATATTATGTACAATAACAATGTTAAAGTGTTCGGAGCCTGTGTGTCAATGGTTGGACGGTTTGAATAGGCATGCTGGGAAATTTATATTAGGCATGAAGCCACTCAAACTTGTCTGTGAGGTACTGAGTCTTCACAGGACGAACTGACGTAGGACAACCTTTACGATATAGGCTACGTGAAACATAAAACCTATAACCTGCAAGTTGTGCAACTTTGAAAGATATTCTAGAGATTAATTTATTTGACAGATAGCAACATTAACGAAGTGGTGGTTGTGGAATTGTGTATATTGAAATGTGTAAGGAACAAACTTGGAACAAACATTACGTATGCAATGCAGAAAGAAAATTAATACAGACTGGTAGCCTACAGTACAAAGAGTAACTTACCGTCAAGCCTGAGTTTACGCCAAATAACTGAATATGAGCGATATCGTTGATATTTAATGTAATCTGTATAACATTATTAATAATTAAAGCACGGAAAATCGTCAGTTAGGCCTACTCATAATGGTCACCACCATACTTTGAAAGATATGGAACTGTAAAAGTGTAGAATGAAAAAAGTATGTGCATAGCCTAGTACTGTGTCTTGACATGTTCACCAACTTTCCCGATATTTGTATTTAAAGGTGAATTACACAAAGATGAAAAACAAATGAGATAAGTTATTCAGCAGAACATTAAAGGCTCTAGTAATACACCATTATTGGGAATATCCTTAAATTTGCCCCTAACATATAAAATAAATTGCGTCAAGTTAAAGTTAAATTTCTGTTGCCTGACAACTATCAGAATCTATGACGTCATCACAATACTGGAAGGCGCGAAATTTGCAAGACAGTCAACTATCAGACGCCGCCAGATATAAAATTGTTGAATATTTGTTTTCTTTACTGACTTAAATTTACGTTATTATACACAAACCTGAGCATCCTTAATATGTTTAGATGCATACAAAATATACATCTTCGATGGTATGCAGCTTATGTAATTCACCTTTAACCCAGGAGCTGCGGGAAGACTTAAGTTTCCCCAGGCGACTGCGGGATGACTCTTAAGATCCTGGGCCTAAAAAAATCCATTTAAAACATCACCTCCTTTCCCCCCCCCCCTCCTTCAATTATCACCTATTTTCCCTGTTATTCCCTTATTCTGTGGTATATTTTCGTGCTAACATTAGCTAGTTGCTAACAGGGCGTTGTCATCAGTGTTACCAAACGTGGGAATTAGGGGAGAAGTCAGGAAGAGAATTGAGAGGTACCTCCAGTGTCTCTCAAAGCTTCGTGAGTGGAAGGTTGGCTCACACTCATTCACACACACTCGCTTTCATTTCGCGATTTTGACCAGCCAAACACTGTTTCCACTTGTTTTATTGTTGTAACTGGTTAATATCTTCATATTAATGGTAAAATAGGCGCATATGAATAAGTATTAACGATATTTATGGTAAAATGACGATGTTAGTGATGGAAACAGCTCAAATACGTGCGCACAGGCGTGTGGTGTCTCATATCCCCCATGCGCAGCCGAGAGGTTAAAAGGTAGCCTATAATTATGTTAAGTCTACAAACAAAATTGTAGCCTAGTCACTTAGTATGAAAACAGTACATCGCATTATGCTTTTACAAATATTTATGGTACCGGTAGCCTAAATGTTCAATGAAAACTCGTAAGTAGTAAACAAATTAATAATACGAGGTGCAAGAAATACGCCTAATATCCATCACTGTATAGTGTGTACACTATTCCTTTAGTATAATACACTATTAGAGCCATTAGGCTACAGTTATTAGCAAGTATTTGTATTGGATATTAGTCTCACATCAGTATATAGTTGAGTGTTTTATTAAAGTTTCCACTGTTCTTGCATAAGTTTTTACGCAGACCGTGGGCTCGTACGATAGTAGCCTAAAGGCTAATTGCTGGTAGTTACAAAATATATTTTCGTCGAGTATGATAGCCTACATTTTGCAATTTCAGTGTTCTATTAAGTGAATATATGAACATGAAAACTGTCATTGATGGATGTTATGTGCGGTCAGCTGATAGGCGAAGCAAAACAATGTTAGCTAGTGTTCCGTTCAGACTATTGACAGTGCTGCTAGCCTAGCAAACCGCTCGCACGAAGCAATTTTTTGCTTGCTGTCAACGGAACGCGTTGCTGGTATGGTACGGTACCGGCACTTACAAAATAAAAACGAGTTGGAAAGACTACCCGGTAATAAATCGAGTAGGCCTCCAGGTACCAACCTGTATGATAGTTAACTACCAGTGCTGGTACCGTATATTGTGATATTATTTGTACTAATCGAACACCGTGTTTGTGGTTTAAGTTGCCTCAAGCTAACCTGGCAGGAATTGGTAATGCTGCTATTTTATACAGTAGGGTACCATATATATATATATTGTGACATCTGGAAGATAACCAAGATGTGACGTGTGACCAGACCAACCTGTTGAACGTGACTTTACAACTACAACCACGTGGCAACAACTCAACCCTGCTTACGTGACCAGAGAGAGAGAGAGAGAGAAAGCAGCAAAGCTGGGTGTGGACGTGACATTCCACTCACATTCCACAGTATGGGGGGGGAAAACTACTGGATGGGGGGCTTGAGACGAGGCGGAACCAGCCCCCTTCTCCCTACTGCCCCACCACTCACGCGCCCTCGTTCACCCGCTTCTCTCGTCTGTGATTGGCCCACACCACCTGCCTGTGTTTGATTGGATCCGGCACCTGTTTCCTGCCTTCTGATTGGATAGCTTGGTCCGGGGAACGATATATAAGCCTGGGATTTGATAGTTCAAACTAGTACATTCATAGCTGGGAGGTGGAAAGAGCTGCATGGAGAGAACAGGCTTGTATACGGTAGATAGGTTGCTAGTTTACTTCAGTGAGTTTTCGAACCGCTTGTGATCTCGTGATCATTAATTAACCAGAGGTATGTCGAAAACATACACTCATTTGATTTAAGATTTCGTGATTGGAGAATCATAGATGTTAATTGGAGAAATCATATAGGTTTAATTGGAGAGATATATATTTTGAATTACTGTAAAATGTTGGTGATTAGAATTAATGTTTGATTCAGAGATGATTTGTGATTGAATATTCTACTTTACTTATTAACAATTAACTAACTTGATGTAAAGCTATTGTCATTCATAATTAATGATTAAGCCTTGTATAAGTTAAATACTTACCTGACTATTATTCGGAATAGGCATTGTAAAAGTCCTAAGCCTATTAAACTTTAATTTGTACTTTAGTGAAATCAGAATGTATGCAAAACGATCCTGAACTCTATCATAACTTTCATTGCTTATTATTTTGATTAAATGTAAAATACCTTTATTACGTTTATAAATACAATTCCATTTTATATGTGACTTTATAAAATTTCCTTACCATTTTTATTTAGTAAAATGTCTTTCAGTAATAAGAATAAATAAGATAAAATACTAAAGGAGAATAATAATAATAAACTAAGAATAAAGAGATAATATAAAGAGTAAAACAATTTTTAAAGGGTTAAGAAACTTAAATTAATTATATATAAAGTGTCTGATCATTATGTAGTGGTAGCTAAGGTTAGGATACAAAAGAAGTGGGTGAGGAGAGCTGGAGGGAGGCGAGAGGAGGGTGGAATGGTGAGGAGGGTGGAGAGGTTGCAGGAGGAGGAAGTCAGGGAGGAGTACAGGAGAGCAGTGGAAAGACGACGAGGTGGGTTCGACCTGGAAGTTATGGAGGAAGTGGAGGAGATGAGCAAGGTGTTTAAGGATGAGATCTGTGCAGCATGTGAGGAGGTGTGTGGAGTGAGAAGAGGGAGGGGAGTGAAAGGTACAGCATGGTGGACAGAAGAGGTAAGAATAGCTGTGGAAGAAACGAAGAAAGCATATAGAGAGTGGTTGGTTAGTAGAGGGAATGAAGATTTCGAGAGACAGAAACGAGCGAGGTACGTGGAAAGTAAGAGGGTGGTGAAGAGAGTAGTGAAGGAAAGTAAGAGAAGAGTAGATGAGGAATTTGGAAGGAATCTGAGTGTAAAATGGAGGGAGAGTAAGAAACTGTTCTGGAAAGAAGTCAAGAAAGTTAGGGAAGGTAGCAGGGGAAGCAGTAAGGGTGTGAAAGCTAAGAATGGGAGAATGCTAGCCGAGAAGCAAGAGAGAGTCGAAAGATGGAGGGAGTACTTCAGTGAGTTGCTAAATGTAAGGAATGAAGAGCCAGCAAACATAGCTGAATATGGTATGGGAGGGAGAAGAAGAGAAGTAGTGGAGGAGGAGGTGGGGATCAGGTCAGAAGTGTGGGAAGCCATGAAAAGAGTGAAGTTGGGGAAAGCACCAGGAACAGATGGAGTGTGTGGGGAAATGTTGAGGTATGGTGGTGTGATAGTGATAGAATGGGTATGGAAAATGTGCAAACTAGCATGGGAGAAGGGGAGTGCACCCGATGACTGGAAGACTGGCATAATAGTCCCCCTATATAAGGGCAAAGGGGAAAGAGGAGTGTGTGGTAACCACCGAGGAATATGTCTTCTAAGCGTAGTAGGGAAGGTATACAGTAGGGTAGTGATTGAGAGAGTGAGAGTGAGAACGGAGAAATGGATAGGCGACTAGCAGGGAGGTTTTAGGAAGGGAAGGGGATGTGTAGAGCAGATTTTTACCCTGAATTGTGTTGTGGAGAAATATCTGGAGAAGAAACAAAAGGTGTATGTTGCCTTTATGGTCTTGGAGAAGGCCTATGACAGAGTGGATAGAGAAGGTTTGTGGAAAGTACTTAGAATATACGGAGTAGAGGGCAAGTTGCTGAAAGCAGTGAAGAGCATGTATGAGGGTGCAAAGGCGGCAGTACATGTGGAGAGTGAGCAGAGTGAGATCTTTGACCTGAATGTTGGTTTGAAACAGGGGTGTGTGATGTCCCCGTGGTTGTTTACTGTATATATGGATGGAGTCATGAAAGAAATACTATCAAGAGCAGTGGATGTTGGTGTATCGCTGAAAAGGAGGGAATTGAGTGGAAGCTACCTATACTGCTGTTTGCGGATGATACAGTTCTGATGAGTGATAATGAATGGGAGTTGCAGGGTCTGGTAAATGAGTTTGAAACAGTGTGCGAAAAACGGAATTTGAAGGTAAATGCAGGGAAGAGCAAGGTTATGGTCTTCGAAAGGGGTGAAGTCACAGAGTGTGAGGTGAAGCTGAACGGTCAGGCTATGGAGATCGTCAACTCTTTTAAGTACCGGGTATCTGGGCAGTGTGTTGAGTAAAGATGGGACTATGGATGAAGAAGTTCGGGAGAGGGTACAACAGGGGAAGAGGGTTGTAGGAACGCTAAAAGCAGTAACAAGAAATAGGGTGGTCAGTATGGAAGCGAAGAAGTCCTTGCATGACAGTGTGGTAATCCCGACACTGACTTACGGAAGCGAAGCATGGACGTTGGTTGAGAGACTCAGACCAAGAGTGAGAGCAGTGGAAATGAATTACTTAAGGAGTGCGTGCGGAGTTACATGGAGGGATAGACAGACTAATGAGGAAGTAAGAAGGAGGTGTGGTGTGGAGGTAGATGTGCTGGAAAGTGTGAAAAGCAACAACTTGAGATGGTTCGGCCATATGGAACGTATGGAAAGCGAGAGAATGACTAAGAGGGTGTACGAGAGCGAGGTGGAGGGACAGAGAGGGAGAGGTAGACCGAATGAGAGGTGGAAGGATGGAGTGAGGAAGTACATGAACGAAGGCAGTGCTGGTTGGGGGGAGGGGCATCGACTGACTGGGGACAGAGGGGCATGGGGGCGGTTCGTTCGTGGCCACCCCTTCCGGGATCACGGCGTCAGGCAATAGATAGAAAAGATCTTAATACTTTGCTGATAATCAAGATTAATTGAGATATTCTAGTGTCTTAAAACTTTGCTTACATACCGAACTTTTGTATTTGTAATTAATAGCCTCTTTCATATTAAAACATTCAATGTAACTTTAAATAGTTTACGGATTAAATATAATTGAAGTGTATCAGAGTATAAAGGATAACTGTCCCAACAACTGAGGGAAAGCAAGTAACAACAAATAACTAATATTTTAAGTTCTTTTGGCCTTCAGCTGTTTGCTACACTTTCACATTAACTGTTCTATCTTTATTTATTTAGTTAACCACTTCTAAGTCAAGATACATAACAGATTAAATGGCGACCTTGCCAAGATACGTTTTGTATAAGTTTCACTAAGTACATATCATATCATAATCATGCCTGAAATTATAAATAAGGAAGATGTTAAGCTTTTCATAGAATCGTCGCTAACAGTCTCGGACATGACAAAGCCTGAAATAGCCCAGATCATAAAGTCAGAATTATTTGGGATTCACGAGAGCGGTGAGCATAACGGAGACGAGGGCGGTGAGCATAATGGAGCCGAGGGCGGTGAGCCAAATGGAGCGGCTGGTGGAGGACTCGGTAATGGGATACAGATGCGGTTTGGCGATAATTTGCCAGAGGGATTTAACCCTGAGCAATATCTTGATTTAGCTAGATTAAATGCTGACCAGGCAGACACTCAGCTGCAAGTACAGGCACAACAAGCCCAAACTCGGCTAGAGCTAGATCATCAATTTCGCATGGCCCAATTAGCTGCTCAAGCAGAGTCCAAAACCAATGTGCTTGCTCCCCCTCCAGGATTAACCATGACTAGTGTAATTCCCCCATTCACCGAAGACAATGTTCAGGACTTTTTTGTGTTGTTCGAGGGGGTTGCTACAGGTATGGGGTGGACAAGGGATCGGTGGCCATATATGTTGCAAAGGTGTTGACAGGACAAGGTCGGGAAACTTGCATATCAGTAGAGTCTGAGGTTCGGCAAGACTATGACCGTCTCAAAGCAGCCATTCTTAAAACCTACAAACTGCTGCCTGAAGCATATAGACAGACTTTCAGAAAGACTCATAAAAAATTCGAGGAAACTCATACAGTGTTTGCCAGGACCATGAACAAAGCTTTAAATAAATGGCTAACAAGTAAGAATGATCTGAAAGAGTTAATCTTGCTTGAGAACATCCTATGGAAGGTAGATTCATCAGTAGCCTATCATTTGAGAGGGAAAAGGGTAGAAACTCTTGCCAAAGCTGCAGACATGGCTGATACGTATGTATTAAACAACAAATTTCGTGGGAAAAAACCCTATGATAATAATAAGTTCTCCAATCACAAATCTGATAAATCTAGTCACTCGCAAAAGCCTGTAACGTCTCTCCATGTAAGCCAAACTAAAAATGCTCCCCCAACTAAGAATGTGACTCCTGGTAATGGTAACAGAGGTGGGGCCCAAACCCATAATAATAATGCTTATAAGGGGAATTTATCCCAGAAAGTGTGTACCTATTGTGGCAAGAGAGGCCACTTAGTTTATCTGTGTTGGGCTAAAGAGAGAGCAGAGAGACCGCGACAGACAGTAGCCGCAGTAACTGCCTCCCCAAATAACCAAAACCACCCAAATAACCAAAACCACCCAAATGTGCCTTTGATGCAGGACTCCCGACCACAGGAGTACCAAGCTAACGTAAATCAGACAGGAAATGGTGTAGTAGCGTGTGTGGTACAACCCACAAGGGTTAAGCCTGTCTTAGTGTCCCCAATAGTTCAGGATAGCTACCATCCCTTTATTTCATCTGGATGTGTGAAAATAAATGGTTGTGTACATGAGGTAAATATCTTGAGAGATACTGGTTCTACTAGCACCCTCGTGGTGAATCCTTATTCTGAATGCCCAACTGGCGAATCAGTAATAATGAGAGGTGCTGGAGGTAAATTTTCTGCTAACTTGGTGAATGGTGAGATTGAGTGTGATTTGCTGAAGGGTGAAGCCTGTATAGCTTTGTGTAGGCCTCAGGACATCCCTGTGCCTGGGGTAACACTCCTTTTGGGGAATGATGCGGCTGGTGAGAGGGTCCGACCAGACCCCATTTTGTCACTTTCCCCTGTTGACGAGCCACTGACTGGTGAGCTCGAGAAGGAGATGCCAAAGGTTTTCCCTGTGTGTGCTGTCACTCGATCTATGGCCCAGGTAGCAGTTCCCTCAATTATAATTGTACCACCTGTGAAGGTAGATAGAAGGGATGTAAGAGTAGTGAATGATGCTCTAACAGTGCCTGATGTGGAGACTGAAGTAGATCTGTCTGACACCTTTATGGCTAACCTTGAGCCAAATGATCATGACACCCCTCCTAATTGTCCTAGTGGCCTGGTAGAGTTGCAGCGAGATGACAGTGAGTGTAAGGAGTTAGCTGCCAGTGCTGTGAGTGAAAAGGAGAGTGAGAAGGAGAAGGGTGAATGCTTCTATATGAAGAATGGAGTTTTCTGGCATAGGTGGAGACCGCCACATAGACCTATTGATGACGGGGCATGGGACGTACATCAGGTAGTAGTTCCTAAACCTTGTTGTAGAGATATACTAGAAATGGCCCATAGTATACCCTTATCAGGGCACCTAGGTGTGAGGAAAACCTTAGATCGCATTAGAGCCCACTTTCACTGGTCAGGAATGCGTGCAGATGCAGTGGAGTTCTGTAGAGTGTGTCACACCTGCCAGATGACAGGAAAACCTAATCAAAAGGTGCCTGCACACCCTCTGGTGCCCTTACCAGTGTTCGAGAACCCTTTCACTCGGGTGGTAGTAGATATCGTTGGCCCATTGCCAAAGACATCCCAGGGACATATATATTTGTTAACTATAATGGACATGGCAACTCGATACCCAGAAGCTATACCGTTAAGAAATACTTCAGCCCAAACAGTTATTAAGGAACTGCTCAAATTCTTCACCAGAATGGGTTTCCCCCATGAGGTGTAGAGTGATCAAGGTACTAATTTCACTTCCAATATATTTCAGCAATCCCTGAAGGAACTGGGTATCGACCATGTGAAGTCCGGCTCCTACCACCCAGAGAGTCAAAGGGGTCCTCGAACGATACCCTCAAACTCTAAAGTCTATGTTAAGAAAATATTGTGAGGAAACTGGAGGCGATTGGGACAAGGGGGTACCTTTTCTGTTGTTTGCCACCCGTGAGGTTCCAACTGAATCTCTGGGTTTTTCACCTAATGAACTAGTTTTCGGTCACCAGGTACGTGGCCCTTTGCAGCTATTACAGGACAGCCTAGTTGGTCAGGAAGGGAACCAAAATCTCCTCAGGTATGTGTCAGAGTTCAAAACCCGGCTGAGATCTTCGTGCGAGTTTGCAGCACAAAATCTAAGTGGCTAAAGACACCATGAAAGTATGGTACGATAAAAGAGCTCGTGTGAGGGAGTTTCAGCCCAGTGATGAGGTCTTGGTTCTCATTCCCCTTTTCGGCCAACCTTTATCAGCAAAATTTAGAGGACCATATAAAGTAGTAAAAAGGGTGAGTGTTACTGACTACTTAGTGGCTACCCCAGACAGGAGGAAGCCTAAGTAAGTATTTCATATAAATATGTTAAAACCCAATCATAGGTCCCCTGACTCCTCTCCTCCAGATTCTCCTGCTGTGGCAGTAATAAGGACCTGTGGACATCCTGGTGTGGGTGATGTTTGTAGTCCTTACCCACAGATCCTGCAGCAGACTGTCCCAGATCCTGAAGGTATCGATTTTGACTTGTCTTGTGGTCTATCCAACTTTAAATATAATTCAGTAGCCTGGGGGGAGAATTACCAACTAAATTATGTCATCTTCCCTCAGAGAAAGCTAACGAACTAATCAATGTTTTATCACAGTCTCCCAGTGTGTTCCGTGATACTCCAGGGCTCACCTCATTGGCCGTGCATGACATAGATGTCGGGGATGCAGCACCCATCAAATTATCCCCATACCGTGTCTCACCACAGCGCAGGAGTATTCTGCAAGTTGAATTAGATTTCATGTTGTCCAATGCCATAATTACTAGAGCCTTAAGCCAGTGGAGTAGTCCGGTCACACTTGTGCCTAAGCCAGACGGGAGTTATAGATTTTGTATGGACTACAGACATAACAAGTCAATGCCGTAACAAAGAATGATACTTATCCACTGCCTCGGATTGATGATTGTATTGACCAGATTGGCACAGCCAGTTTTATAAGTAAAATTTACCTTATGAAAGGATATTGGCAAGTACCTCTTACACCCAGAGCAAGGGAGATTTCATGTTTTGTGGTAAACCATCAAGCCTTCTGCTGTGAAGTAATGCCTTATGGCCTGAAAAATGCTCCAGCTACCTCTCAGCGCCTCATGAATCAGGTGACTGAAGGGGTACCTGGGTGTGTGGTGTACATTGACGATATCCTTCTTTTTTCCCATACATGGGAAGAACATCTCAAACAAATCCGACTGCTTTTTGCTAACCTTGCTGAAGCAAATCTTGTAGTGAACTTTAAAAAGTGCACTTTCATTAAGAGTACTGTCCAATATCTTTGATATATAGTAGGACAGGGTCAGGTTGCACCTCCTCATGCTAAAGTAGAGTCAATTTCTAATTTCCCAACACCTACCAATAAGAAAGAAATCCAAAGATACTTAGGAATGATTGGATACTACAGGAGGTTTATTTTAAATTTCTCAAGGTTAACAGCACCTTTAACAGATCTTCTCCGAAAGGATGTGAAGTCTGAGTGGTCCTCCGAATGTGAAGAGGCTTACAGTGCTACTAAATACATTCTCTCTAACTATCCTGTTCTCCGTGCCCCTGATTTCACCAGATCTTTCTCCCTAGCTGTTGATGCAAGTCATACTGGGGTCGGAGCCATGTTACTCCAGGAGGATGACTGTAATGTATTGCATCCTGTTTGCTATTTTAGTAAAAAGTTAAATTCTGCTCAACGTAATTACTCTGTAGGCTAATAGAAAAGGAGCTGTTAGCATTGATTTTGTCCCTCCAATACTTCAGTGTTTATGTTCAATCTGCCCCTGGTTCCATTACTGTATATACTGACCATCACCCATTAAAGTTTTTGCACAAGTTCCAAAACAAGAATCAAAGACTAACACGGTGGAGCTTGTTGCTGCAGGAGTACCGGTACGCCTTAGATGTCAAACATATTAAGGGGGTCCAGAATGTATTGGCAGATTGTCTGTCAAGAGTCTGAAAATTTGTCATATACTTTCCTCCTCTTGAACTCTTTTCTAGCGGTGGAGGTGTGACATCTGGAAGATAACCAAGATGTGACGTGTGACCAGACCAACCTGTTGAACGTGACTTTACAACTACAACCAGGTGGCAACAACTCAACCCTGCTTACGTGACCAGAGAGAGAGAGTGAGAGAGAAAAAGCAGCCAAGCTGGTGTGGACGTGACATTCCACAGTATTGGGGGGGGGGGGGGAAACTACTGGATGGGGGGCTTGAGACGAGGCGGAACCAGCCCCCTTCTCCCTACTGCCCCACCACTCACTCGCCCTCGTTCACCCGCTTCTCGTCTGTGATTGGCCCACACCACCTGCCTGTGTTTGATTGGATCCGGCACCTGTTTCCTGCCTTCTGATTGGATAGCTTGGTCCGGGGAACGATATATAAGCCTGGGATTTGATAGTTCAAACTAGTAAATTCATAGCTAGGAGGTGGAAAGAGCTGCATGGAGAGAACAGGCTTGTATACGGTAGATAGGTTGCTAGTTTACTTCAGTGAGTTTTCGAACCGCTTGTGATCTCGTGATCATTAATTAACCAGAGGTATGTCGAAAACATACACTCCTTTGATTTAAGATTTCGTGATTGGAGAATCATAGAAGTTAATTGGAGAAATCATATAGGTTTAATTGGAGAGATATATATTTTGAATTACTGTAAAATTTGGTGATTAGAATTAATGTTTGATTCAGAGATGATTTGTGATTGAATATTCTACTTTACTTATTAACAATTAACTAACTTGATGTAAAGCTATTGTCATTCATAATTAATGATTAAGCCTTGTATAAGTTAAATACTTACCTGACTATTATTCGGAATAGGCATTGTAAAAGTCCTAAGCCTATTAAACTTTAATTTGTACTTTAGTGAAATCAGAATGTATGCAAAACGATCCTGAACTCTATCATAACTTTCATTGCTTATTATTTTGATTAAATGTAAAATACCTTTATTACGTTTATAAATACAATTCCGTTTTATATGTGACTTTATAACATTTCCTTACCATTTTTATTTAGTAAAATGTCTTTCAGTAATAAGAATAAATAAGATAAAATACTAAAGGAGAATAATAATAATAAACTAAGAATAGAGATAATATAAAGAGTAAAACGATCTTTAAAGGGTTAAGAAACTTAAATTAATTAGGCTATATATAAAAGATCTTAATACTTTGCTGATAATCAAGATTAATTGAGATATTCTAGTGTCTTAAAACTTTGCTTACATACCGAACTTTTGTATTCGTAATTAATAGCCTCTTTCATATTAAAACATTCAATGTAACTTTAAATAGTTTACTGATTAAATATAATTGAAGTGTATCAGAGTATAAGGATAACTGTCCCAACAACTGAGGAAAAGCAAGTAACAACAGAACTAACTAATATTTTAAGTTCTTTTGGCCTTCAGCTGTTTGCTACACTTTCACATTAACTGTTCTATCTTTATTTATTTAGTTAACCACTTCTAAGTCAAGATACGTAACAATATATATATACTGCTATATATATATATATATAGCTTATATATATATATATATATATATCTATATATATATATATATATATATATATATATATATAATGAATAATTAGAGGTAGAATTCTTATGGTAAATACTAGAAAATGAACCCATAAAGAACAAATTTGAAACACTGCTGATTTAGATAAGGTTGTCTCCCCTAGATGGGCTGCCGAACAAGGCTGATGAGTCCCATCCACCAGGTTTATGTAAGGTTGTCTCCCCTAGATGGGTTGCCGACCAAGGCTAACTAGTGTGTGTGTGTGTGTGTGTGTGTGTGTGTATATATATATATATATATAGCGGCATATATATATACCGGTATATATATGTATATATATATACCGGTACTGTATAGAGTAAAATCTTCATGGGATTATTGAAACAGATAATATGCACCGAGAGACACCACAGCCAGCTGCACTTAAAGGTGAATTCCAGGGATGAAACCTATTTAAACTACAATGTCCATTGGGATCTGCTTGGTTTTAGGGATATGATACCGGTACTGAAGAACCTTCATCAATGTGTCCTAACAACATAGAAATATAGCTTATCTAAGTTATTTTATGTGGCACGAACTGGCGTGTTTACCATGACGTCACTCTGTTCAATAGCGGGAACTCTCGACATGGGAAATGGGTGAATCTGTTTTATTTCTTATGTGAGAAACTGTATGCATGTATACAGCTCAACATATGGCTTAATCACTATCTGGTCAAGGGACTGCGATATATAAAGTTAACAGAAAACGATACTATCATTAAAGCCCGCGTCACACACGGTACGATAGCCGGCGATCACAGACGATCTTTTCAAAATATTTGAATTTTTCCCGCATCGTCTGTTATCGAGTGAAAAGATCGCCTCCATTCCTGGTGGTCGAGTGACACGGAAATGGTCGGCGGTGATCGGCCAAAAAATAGTAGCTGCACTAATTTCTGGCCGATAGTCGGCAGAAAAAAACGTTAAATATTTATCATGTGACTATTGTGTAGATATCGTGCAACGATCCTGTGGTATCGTCCTGTGATCGGTCAACTTTTTCAACGAAGATTTGTGTTCGACCGACAGGTCAACAGGACGACCACAGTTCGATCAATACACGACAATAGCACAACTACCACACAATAAGAAAAACTGAGAGAGAATGTGTTTTTGACAATAGTTCGACACAACAGGAAACCCAAAATATATACCCGGTATATATACAAAATAGCTACTACCTTTCATTCTCAATATAATATTAATATGCCAAAAATCTCTAAATTGAAAATAATCATATAGACGCGTAAAACGGTACTCGGATAAAAAGGCCAAAAAACGCCACAGGAAAAAAAGGCACTGGAAAAAATGTCACAAATTACTGACTAGGAAAAAATGGCACATAAAACAAAATGTTGTATTAAGAAGTACCGGTAATAGATCAATAAAATGTGTTTCGATGCAATATGCAATATTGCATAATGTAATTATATATATCTGGTAGTGTACTCACCATAGGTTAGGTTAGGTTAGAACTTAAGAAACCGGAATTCTGCATAAGGCCGACCGGCCCATACGAGGCAGATCCCATTCAAACCCAACCAATATAATTCATATGACTTAACTTTGCACTTCAAATGTTCTACCGTTCCTGAGCTAACCAAACACTTCCACAACTCTTTTCCCAAACCAGTTCTTACCTAGGCCTATGTCATTTCTATACCGTAGCAAAACTTATCCAATTTGAAGCCATTTGAACGGGTTATCTCGCCGTTATTAAGCCTTAATAACTTGTTTATATCTCCCTTATTGATACCTTTCATCCATTTAAACACCTTTATCATATCTCATATACATCTGCGTCTTTCTAATGAATGCAAGCCAAGGGTTATCAGCCTCTCTTATGATAAATTTATAACAATGTGGATAATTTGCGTCATTCTTCGTTGGACTGCCCCCAGAGAGTCAATATCCATTCTATAATAAGGACACCAAAACTGAACAGCATACTCCAAGTGAGGTCTCACATTAGGTCAGGTTAGGTTAAATAGAACTATAGTGTAATTAAAGCAAAATAGAAGTACAATAACTACAGTAGAACAAATATATTAAAATTATATAATTCTTGAATAATCAATTATTTAGGAATAAATCCTGGATAATAACGTTGCCTAATTAAACATTATGATAGATTTTCATAATATGCCATATTTTCATACCCCGAAGAATATGCCATTTTTGCCTGTGCCTTTTTTTCCTTGCACCCTTATTTCCTGCGCCTTTTCTTTCTACATTCGCGTAAAACACAAAGGCATCAGATTTTACAGAAGAGATGATTGATATTTTATTATATCTCGGTTTTTCTTTTTTTTTTCTTTTTTTTTGGCTAGCTTCGCTCGCTAGGCAATTTTGGCCCAAAATTGCCCCAAAACCTGGGACAAAAAAGGAAAATGCCCCATCCATGTTGGTCTCCATGTTGGCGGTAGGAGCTTCGGGGGTAGAATGAATGGGGCGGCCACTCCCCCCCATGTATATATAGGGCGGGTCATTTGCCGTGTGACTATCATGTGCGTCGTACCACGGTCGATTTAATCGTTCCACACCCATGTGGTTCACGTATGGTTATCGACCAACATCGGCGTTACCGTGCTGTTAACGTATGACGAACGTGTGATAGCCGAGTGAGCATCGTGGCCGATTAACAATTTATTCTACAACGGTCGCGTTACCAGCGTGTGTGTGTTGAGTGACTGTCGAGGGCTTGTCATACGGTCATCATGTGCCGGCGAGGATCGTGCGGTGATCCAGTGATTCGATTAGAATCGAATCGGCGAAAAAGTGCAAATCATCCTCTGTCAGCGTCGGCCGTACTGTGTGTGACGCGGGCTTAAGAAATAGGCCTTACAACCGACCTCCCTCGACTCTAAGACCAGGATAAACACAAAAAAACACTGCCTGTATGTTAATTGTTGGCGAGATAGGATTATTTCTTGATGTGCACCACATCTTCAGGACGTTGTTCGATCTTTAGTAGAGCTTGTGTATTGAATTGAAAGGTATTAATTACGAAAAACAGACCTCACAGTCCAGGACTGCATGTTGTTTACAAACTGCCACAAGTCCATACAATGGCGTCACTCCAGCTGGCTGAATTCGTTCAGCTGATCGCCGAGAATGCCAACGTTATATATTAGTATTTGTTTTTGGAGTTTAATGGAATTATATCGATATTGCCCATATACATATTACAGTATATTCATGCCAAGTTATGACCCTGCATTAATCTTCGTTTTTTCGTTCATTCCTGTAGTTAACCTTTAAGATATGCCTCTGTCACATTTGTATGCGTGCACTATGGATAACCAAGAAAGAAGGGGATGGGTTAACGGATAAAACAAAGGTATCTACAATGTGGTTGCCAATCTATAGTGTCCCTGTCTGCATCAACAGATGGTCTTAAGCTGACACTATCAAATCTAATTCACAATCATGAAGTAAACTTAGAACTGCAACCATACTACATCCAACATCCCCGTTTGACAGATGACCAATGAAAACCAATGAGTGAAGTGATTACATTTATTATAATAAGTAGTTGTCATGAAAGTTATTTTTTCGACAATGCGCATTGTGTTTCCTGACATAAGTCCGTCAATGCGGACAAGTCATCGAGGTGACCCCAACTATATAATGGCATATCTCTACCGGCATCTCATATTAAGTACCGGTACTCATGTTCTGGATGTGGCAAGGAAGTCCGTCTTAAACAACAGGCGCTCTCGTGTGGGACATCAAAGTCCCAGACCGAATATAGAAACATTACCAGACACCTTAAGGAAGGTGGAACTTTTCTTTGGCATTGCCCTGATTGTCCCGATATAATGCTATATAACAGTACTGATGAAATTATATTTTTTCACCAACCAACTTCACTTCTGAACTCAATTAATGAAGTCAACAAATACAGCAATATAACGGATACAGCAATTAACCAACACTTTAAATGTCCCAGCAATGGATTTAGATGCCAATAACACCATCGACGTCCTAGCTACCAACAATTGACCACTTGCGAGTTTCAGGCTATTAGGAAGTTGGAGCTGTAGACATTGATGGTAAATAGAAACAAAATAATGATGTAGGTTTCTAATGGCTAAAGAGTAGTTGAATTGGGTTTTATGTATTTATAAATGTACTACAACCGTATTGTTATAGGTAATTCTGTTGAATATCAATATCTACAGCTCCAACTTCCTTATAGAACGAAACTCGCAAGTGGTCAATTCAGATGTCCCAGTGGATGTCCCTGTTAGGACTGTGTTTCCTGATGTACATGTGCACGGGTGCACATTCCACTGGTGTCTCACCTGTACAATCTCAAAATTTGCTGACGATACAAAAATTGCAAATAGCGTACTCTCAAAAGAACAAGTTGACGATATGCAACACAATCTAGATAAATTGTCACATTGGGCCCAAATTTGGCAAATGAGTTTCAATGCGGATAAATGTAAAGTACTACATATCGGATACCTAAATGAGAAAGCAAACTATTCGATGAATGGCACTCAGCTTAAGAATGTAAACAGAGAAACCGATCTGGGAGTAACAATATTGAGTAACCTAAAACCGAGTCAACAATGTTCAGAAGTTGTTAAGAAGGCAAACAAAATAATTGGCTTTATAGGCAGGTCATTTGAGCATAAATCCAAAGACGTTATCCTATCCCTTTACAATTCCTTAGTCCGCCCTCTTCTGGAATACTGCGTTCAATGCTGGTGCCCTTATTACCAAAAAGACATATACAAGCTAGAACGAGTTCAACGTAGAGTTACCAAAATGATACCTAGCCTAAAGAACAAACCATACGAAGAGCGTCTTAGAGAATTAAATCTATTTCCTTTAACCCAGCGAAGATTAAGAGGTGACTTAATTCAAGTGTTCAAAATCATCAAAAGCATCGACAATATGAACTGTAGTAAGTACTTCACTATCGACCAATCTAATTACACGCGGGGAAACGGTTGCAAAATTATTGGTAAATCTTTTAACTCACACGAATCTAAGAATTTCTTCTTCAATCGAGTTGTCAACTTGTGGAATGGGCTTCCCCGAGACGTTATAGACTGCAGCACCGTTGATTCATTTAAACTCCGCCTAGACAAATATCTCACATCAAACCCGCGACTGACTGCGTTTGTAAATGAATAACTTTATTTTATCCTCCCCTCAGTTACTAACCCATATGTCCCCTACTAACTTCCTAGTCCTGCCACGGACTTTAGTTCCAGGGCAGTAGTTCCCTTTCCAATGTTCGCTTACCCACTCTAAACCACTGTTTGGACACTTGATCCTCAGTGTTTTGGAGGACAAGCAGCCTAGAAGGGTCACTAGACCTGTTGTTGCTTGATTTCCTTTGTACTCCTTTGTACTCCTTTGGTGTCAAGCTGTATATAAACAAAAGTTCAAGAAATTGAATTGACAACTGCCTATTGTATTACTGTAGCCTATATATAAGACAACGTTTAGACAAACGATATCAGAATCTAACAAAACCATATCAGATAAATATCTACCGTCCCATAATACAATTAGGCAACGAACTAGTTAAGTTTTCATCACAAATTATAACCATTAATACTTAAATCAAGGTCCAATGGCCTTGAAATGGTAGTGGCTAATTATGGTGACGAAACGTCCGAGATCGCGGTGACGAAATGGGTCTAAGAGGTGGTGACGAAACGGGTTGGTGACGAAACGTCCTGTATCCCTTTATTTATACAGCTGACGTTTCGGAATTGTTCTAATTCCATCTTCAGAGCTTAAAACCAAAACGAAATACTACCGTTAAAAACTTTAAGTCAAAATTAGAAAAGTACACATTAATACATGAAATACTGGTACTTACACAAACAACATTTCATGTATTCATATGTACTTCTCTAATTTTGACTTATAGTTTTTAACGGTAGTATTTAGTTTTGGTTTTAGGCTCTGAAGATGGAATTAGAACAATTCCGAAACGTCAGCTGTATAAATAAAGATGTTCCTCTTCATGCTGGTTATTATTCATTATAAGACTGTGGTTCCCACGCCACCAATTCATTACCCCCCCCCCCCTCTCTCTCTATATATATATATATATATATATATATATATATAAATATACTGGTATAGAACGCATAGATCACATGGAGGTGTAGCCTTGTACATCCATGACTCACTGATATGTACTGAATTCCTAAATAACAGTAATGAAGTGGTGGAAATACTTGGAGTTAAAATAGAATCCCTAAATTTAGCAGTTATTGTTACATACAGGCCTCCAGACGCATCCCGAGAAGAATTCAAAACCCAGCTCAACAACATAAAATCAGAAGTGGAAACCCTGGGGAACCCAACACCAAATATTATATGGCTAGGAGACTTTAACCTACCAAACATTAAATGGAGACAACTAGAAAACCAGTTAGTGGCAAACAACACCGGAGAAGCAAATACGAGAGAGCTTTTTGAACTTTGCGATTTTTTTAGTCTTACCCAACATATTGCTGAACCCACACGGAACCAAAAAAAACAATATCTTAGACCTGGTCTTCACTAACAACGACTCTCTAGTACACAGCATTAACATATCGGACACAACATACTCAGATCATAAATTAATTGAGATCAAAACAACCTTAGAAAGTGTACAGACAACCTCAGAATCGAGAACAAAAACCGGCCCCTTCAGTAAATTTAACTTCAATAACAAAAACATTAGGTGGGAAGAGGTAAATCAAGAAATGGAGGAAATAGACTGGGAATATTTAATGAATAACCTGACACCAGCAGAATGTCTAGTCTTAATAACAGAAACCATGACCCAAATCTGTAGCCACCATATACCTGCAAGACAAACAAAACGAAGAAGCAAACAAGATCGGGAAAGGAGGAGGCTGTACAGAAGAAGAAAAAAATTACTCGCACAAAGACGCACACATCAAAATCTACAGGATAGGCAAAAGGCCGAAATAGATAGAGAAATTGTGGAAATTGAACAAAGGCTAAGAATATCATATGAACTACAACATATGGAAGAGGAGAGGAAAGCTATTGCAGGTATAAAGGAAAATTCCAAATACTTCTTTTCATACGCCAAACAAAAGGCTAAAACAACATCAAACATCGGCCCACTGAGCAAAGGGGACGGCTCTTTCACAGGGGACAAAAAGGAAATGAGCGAACTCTTAAGCAGGCAGTATGAAATGGCATTCAGTGAGCCTGATGAAACAAAAGTCATCAGAGACCAAAATATATTTTTCATGGAAACCTCCCCCACGGAAACCCCTCAGATGCTGGATATTGATTTCGGTCCAAAAGACATAGAAGAGGCCATTTCCAACATGCCATCCCACTCGGCACCAGGCCCGGACTCATGGAATTCGATCCTAATGAAGAAATGTAAGGAAAACCTCTCAAAACCCCTGGCTATAATGTGGAGAAGGAGTCTAGACACTGGTGACATACCAGATAGCTTGAAAAACGCAATAATTGCCCCACTGCATAAAGGAGGGAGTAAAGCACTACCAAAAAACTACCGCCCGGTAGCTCTAACCTCTCACATCATTAAAGTTTTCGAAAGAGTCCTGCGAAGAAAAATTTCAACATTCATGGAGACAAATGAACTACACAACACCGGTCAACATGGGTTCAGAGCGGGAAGATCATGTCTCTCACAACTTTTGGAACACTGTGACAAAATTCTTAAAGCGCTAGAAGAAAAGAAAAACGTGGATGTCATTTACACCGATTTTGCTAAGGCATTTGATAAATGTGACCATGGTATAATAGCCCACAAACTGAAAGCAAAAGGTATAACTGGGAAAATCGGACGGTGGATATACAATTTCCTCGTAAACCGAAAACAATCAGTAGCAGTAAACCAAGTCACATCTGAGCCTTCGGATGTCAAAAGCTCAGTGCCCCAAGGAACAGTGCTAGCGCCCCTTCTGTTCCTCATACTAATTTGCGACATAGATACCAACACCAGACACAGTACGGTGTCGTCTTTTGCTGATGACACAAAATTAAGCAAGATAGTAAACACACAAGAAGACACGGGCCGACTGCAGGAAGACATGAGTGTAGTATTCCAGTGGACCAGGGAAAACAACATGCAATTCAATGAGGAAAAATTCCAATTAATACGGTACGGAGATAATAATGGTGTTAAAGAAATTACAAATTACTTAACAGAATCTAACCACATAATAGAACGGAAAGACAGTGTGAAAGACCTTGGGGTATTAATGTATGAAAATATAGGTTTCAAAGTACATAACCAGGTCAAAGTGGCGGCTGCGAAACGTCTAACGGGTTGGATTCTGCGTACTTTTAAAACACGCGGTGAAGTACCTATGATAACGCTCTTCAAATCTCTAGTGCTACCGCGGCTTGAATACTGTAGCGTATTAACATCCCCATACAAAGCAGGTGAAATAAATGACGTAGAGAGTGTACAAAGAAATTTCACTTCGCATATAAGTTCGATAAAACATCTACACTATTGGGAGCGTTTAAGAGCACTGAATCTGTACTCACTGGAACGTAGAAGAGAACGTTACCTAATAATATACACGTGGAAAATCGCAGAGGGTTTAGTACCAAACCTACATACTCCGATAGTCATGAAATTCAGTGATAGGAGGCTGGGAATGCGAAATCCCCCGGATGAATAACAGGGGTGCTATGGGCTCTCTGCGAGAGGGCTGGTTATCACACAGAGGCCCACGTCTCTTCAACAAACTCCCACGGCGAGTAAGAGACATGAGGGACATCTCGTTAGACAACTTCAAGAGAGCCCTAGATGTCGAACTGCAAAAAGTGCCAGACGAGCCCATCCTCGCAAGGGAGCGAGCTGTCGCTTCAAACAGTCTACTGCACCAAATCACCACCCATAACGAGGGGCGTCGCGCTCCTTGGTGCCGCTAGAAGAGCGGCGAACACATCTAAAGGTATCTAAAGGTATAGATATAGGCTATATACCGTCATGTGGGGTAATTTGGAATTTCAGACCTAGGATATTTTTCCCCCCTCTTGGCCATTTTCCCCCTTATAATATTATAGGAACCATTAGTTGACATAATTACCAGTACTTTAGTGTAAGACTGTTTAACGAAAGCATATGAATGGTTCTTTATTTGAATACCCGCTAAGTAAAGGAATTAAGAAATAGTATGTCACACTTATTATTAATACAAACAAAAATGTGATTTATTTGTAACTTGCCACAGATAATATCATTCAGTTCATTCCCAAATTCCCTCCCTTGGTCGGTAATCAGAGTTTCTACACATCCAAAATCAAATTTGGCATCTAAAAAGAACTAGACTACCGGTACTTCTGCTGCAGTTTTATGCTTTAGAGGCAGGGCCGGATTTAGGAGTGGGCAAAGTGGGCAGCTGCCCAGGGGCCTCCACACTCAGGGGGCCTCCACAAGCTGGGCCAAACTGCCAAACTGGGGGCGCCCACAATCCACATATTACAAATGTTCTCTTATATAGTTATTCAGTTATTACTGCTTTGTTTATATATATACTTAATACTTTTTAAAAAAAGAGGAGCAAAGATTTTGAAAGATTTTTTATAAATTCCATTCGTTCAGTATGAGAACGTAATATTAAATAGTTTATCCTTGAAATTCATGAGCACCTCGTTTTCTATGAAGCGCATATTTTAAATAATTGCTACACTATTAATTCTGTGTTGCTGAAAATACACAATTATATGTATTTTTTTACTTTTGAATGGTAGAGAATAATAACATTGAGAAAAAAAAAAAAAAATTTGTTGTTTTGTTTTTTTCCAACATCGAATGCGGTTTGTTGACATCATCAGCCTGGAGGGGGTTGCTGGCAAGTAAGTTGGAAGTTCCTTTTTATGAAATTTGCGCAAATGTATCAATTTAGTGACTGTTTCTATTAATGCCATGATCAATTTATATAACATGGAATATTCACAGGCATTAGGGAAGTGCACCAACGATGAGGTTTAGTGGAGGGAGGCAGAAAATTGGCAGTGACACTGTGGCTAGCTAGCCAATGGTTTGTCTTGATATGCTTGTGTATTTTGCGTTCGTCTCTACTGCTCATTTTCTTATATTCAACTGCCTAGCTAGTGTTGCTTGATCGCCTTGATGCATTAATCGGAATCCAACAGCCGCTGCCTAAGTGCCTAACTAGTGTTATTTGATATCATTTTAAGGTAGGCATTGACTGTAGGCTGTAGCCAGTGGTTTAAGTCAAAGTTGCATATAATTCATATATACAAGAAAAACACTCATCAAAAATGTTACCTAGAAAGTGAGTTTCATATTAACCAAATTTTCTAGGCAGTGAGCTCAAATTTCTGAATATGTGAGGCTTAGGCCTACTCCTATACTTTTCTTCTGACCTCTCTTGGAAAGATCATATCACCACTCTTGCTAATACCGCTTCCCAGAAGCTGGGTGTGCTCAACCGCCTCCGGGGATTCTTTACCCCTACGCAGCTTCTTGCTCTGTACAGGGGCACAGTGCATCCATGTATTGAGTATTGTTCACACCATCACACGTGTGGGGAGGATCCTCTCACACAGCACTTCTAGACAAAGTAGAAAAGAAAGCCTTCCGTCTCATTAACTCACGCCCACTCACCAATTCTCTCCAGTATCTCTCTTTTCGCCGCAATGTTGCATCTCTCTCACTATTCTACCGCTACTACAATAATCAGTGTTCCTCAGAGCTCTCTCAGTGTATACCACCCCCCTTCGTAGAGCATGTTGCACCCATCTTGCAATACAATCCCACCCCTACTCTGTGTTCTTCACAGCTTCTACACGCCGTTATGCAATTCTCAGCGATTTACTGAAAAATGTAGAATCTGGCCCAGTGTCTGTACCAAAGAGGATTTCTAGAACATGATGGTCCTGTCGAGGCCGAGCAGTTGCAGTGAAAGCAGTTGTCAAAGGATATGTCCCAATCCGTCAAGCCCTTGCTAAAATAGCTAGAGATGAGAATGAGATGAGCAAAACTCGTTACAAAGCCAGTGGTCTCCTTGAAAGGATGGGCAAGCTAGCAGAGTTGATGCCACAAGCCACGCATTGCAAGATCCTAAACTTGATTTGAACACAGCAGTCGCAATGTTGAAGTCCTTGGAATGTTTTGTACGTGAAAAACGAGATTGCTTTCATGTTTATGAGGAGAAGGGGAAGGAATTGTCCGGAACCGAGGATTATTCACAGACACGCAAGCGCCAACATAATGTACGACTCGATCCATTGGATTATGGACGATCTGAAAAAGCATCCCTCTCACAGTCAGAAGCATTTCGCATTCAGAATTTTCTTCCAGCAATTGATCAGTTCCTGAGTTCACTGGATCAACGATTGAAGGCCTATGAAAAAATCTGTTCACTTTTTGGATTCTTGGATAAACTGGAATCATTGAATTGTGATGAAATTGAAGCAGCTGCAGCGAAATTGGTTGCTGAGTATAAAAATTATCTGGATCAAACACTTGGAGTTGAACTAGTGCAGTTTGCAGCTTTATGTACTCAATTTCTCAAAGATGAAGATGTTGAGAAAGGGAAGGCACATTTCCTTCACAAGCTGTTGATGTCCAAGAAACATAAGAACATAAGAAAATGGGAGTCTGCAAAAAGGCGATCGGCCCATACAAGGCAGATCCCTGTCACACCCAACCCCAATTACAAGGCCCAACTCACTAATACCTTGAGTATTGCCCCCACCAAAATGGTCAGGGATTAACACAAGATTACGGGGTTTGCTCAGCGCCGATTGGCCCACACCTGGTAGATCCCCCTCACACCCAACCCATCTCGTCCATATGCCTATCTAATTTTATCTTAAAGCTCCTTATCGTTCTTGATCCCACTATATCACTTGGTAGCCTATTCCACCCATCTACAACTCTGTTACCAAACCAATATTTGCCTATATCTTTTCTGAAACGAAATTTATCTAATTTGAAACCATTTGTACGAGTTCTTTCGCTATCACTGAGCTTTAGTACATTTTTCATGTCCCCTTTATTAATCCCACTAACCCACTTGAATACCTCTATCATATCCCCTCTAACTCTGCGTCTCTCTAACGAATGTAAGCCTAATTTCTTCAACCTTTCTTCATACGGAAAATTTCTAATATTATGGATCATTTTTGTCATTCTACGTTGTACTCTCTCCAATGAATCTATGTCCATTCTGTAATAAGGACACCAAAATTGAACAGCATAATCCATATGGGGTCTCACTAATGACAAGTAAAGTTTTAAGATAACATCAGCAGTTCTGTTACTCACACTCCTAGATATGAACCCGAGAATCCTGTTTGCCTTGTTACGAACGCTTATACATTGTTTTCTAGGCTTCAAATCATTGCTAACAAACACACCTAGATCTTTCTCAGTCTGAGTTTTCTAATTCCATATTAGCGAGTTTATATTTAACATTTGTATGCATCTTCCCTATCTTTAATACTTTGCATTTGTCAATGTTAAACTTCATCTGCCAATTTACTGACCATTTGTGTAAGGTATTTAGATCCCTTTGCAGACACTCTATATCTCTAGGCTATCTGAATCCATTTTTCTCCCCATTTTGGTATCGTCTGCAAATTTACTTATCCTACTAGTTATACCTAAATCAAGGTCATTTATGTATATAATAAACAACAGAGGACCTAATACAGATCCCTGGGGGACACCACTTTTGACTGCTCCCCATTCTGACTCTCTGCTTCCTACCAATTAGCCATGACCTAATCCATCCTAACAATGCCCCACCTATTCCATGTGCCTCAACCTTTCTCATCAATCTCTCATGAGGGACTCATAACTCGTAACCTTGTTACGAAAAATAAATGTTAGTACCATACTTTTTTATTAGGTTTTGCCGAGGGTTAAAACAAATTTTCTTATGATCTTTAGAGCATATAGATTCAATATTGATCTTCAAATATATCAATAAAATTCGTGGTATTAAAATAACATTGAACCAAAAAAAGTCCCAAATTAGCGAACGAAAATCTACTGAAATATACAGCGCTTGACTGTAGCCAGAAGGCAGAAACGAATACACTTAAATGGAAAAAAAAAATGTTAGGAAATAATTTACTAAGAAAACAAAAATTCAGAATAAAACTGAACGAAAAAAAATAATAATTTGAATGATTTCAAAACTAGATTACATTAAGAAAATATCAATCAATCCAACTTCCATAATTCAAATCAAAAGAAACTCTAAACAAAATCATGAACGAGTGTATTTCGGTAGAGTCCACAATTTGGACAAAAAGATGTTAATTAATACCCGAAAATTATTTTTTTACAAACTCGCACTCAATTTAAGCAAATAGTATCGGCAATGTGTTAACAGAAGATACTAGCGAGCGAAAGAAAAACAATTAAGATGGAAATGATAAACTCGTTAGAAATTCATAAAATATGATAAGAAAAATTCAAACCACACTGTACGTAGTAGAGATGTTAAAATTACGCACTTACAAATAACAAGAATAAAATTACTCAATTACCTTGGCTGCCGCCAGCGAGTCGAAATCAAAACGACATAGGCCTAAGCCAATCGCGCACTTATAAAACAAATAAGAGCAGTGTTTAATTGATGAATACTAGAATTACTTTACAACTTCAGAATGTTCCCAACAGTGACAAAGTAATTCAACCGCTTAATTAGATCGACTAGCGGGAGACAAATTAGGAGAAAACAAATCTCACAGAGAAAAAAACAAACAAACGAGATGAAAAGAACATACAAATTGAACACTCTTGAATATAAAGTTAGGGAAACATCTGGAAAATTACCGCAACTCGCACACACTTATACACTATGCAAGGGAGAGAGACAGACTGACTGACTCACAGGATGAGTGACTGTCTGTCTGTCCGTCCGTCCACGATCATGGGATGGGTCAGGAGGTTGCGGTCAAGGTCCATAGATACATCAGGTCAACCCACGGGGTCGCTCAAACTCCCTATCCGCGCGCATGATGTCAAAGCGTTGAAGGGTGAAGGGGTCACCAGTTTCGGTCAATATTTACGAGTCACACCACAGCTGGGATCTCATTTTTAACGATAGTTTTGGGTTCCTATCATTCTATGCTTCATTGCTATATACTTTTTATCCACCGGAAATATTTTTTTTTCTTTTTTTTTTAGCATTAACCTAACCAAAAAACCTAACCTAACCTAACCTAACCTAACCTAATAGCCCCCAAATACATTTAGGTTAGGTTAGGTTAATGCTTTAAAAAAAAAAAAAAAAAAAAAAAAAAAAAAAAAAAAATCCGGTGGATAAAAAGTATATAGCAATGAAACAAAGCTTTACTGAAATCTAAATATATAATATCATATTACTTGTCATTATCTACTGCTTCATATACCTCTGAGAAAAAACTAAGCAAATTAGTAAGGCAAGACCGTCCCTGAGTGAATCCATGCTGAGAAGAATTGATTAAGTTAAATGTTTCTAAGTGGTTTCTCATTTTCCTAGCAATAATTGACTCTAGTAGCTTTCCTATGATTGAAGTGAGACTAATGGGACGGTAATTGGATGCTATTGATTTATCACCTTTTTTGAAGATCGGAACTACATTTGCAAGCTTCCAAGCTTCTGGAACTATACCTGTTTCTAATGACTTGTTAAATAGAAATGTTTATGGGTAACTTAACTCATCTCTGCATTCTTTTAATACTCTAGCATATACCTCATCAGGACCAGGCGATTTATGAGGTTTCAGTCTGTCAATTTATTTAAGCACATCATTTCTACTTATAATAACCGTACTTAACCTATTTCCTATACTATCGCTATATACCTTACGGACTTCTGGAAACTGTGCCAAATTTTCATTAGTGAAAACGGAAAGAAATTGACTATTTAATGTACTGCACATTTCTTAAATCATTTTCTGTCATTTCTCCTATCGAAGTTTTAAGGGGATCAATTACATCTCTAACCTTGGATATATATAGTTGGTAAAAAGCTTTAGGATTATTATTTGAGTCATTGGCAACCTTAATTTCATAATTTCTTTTTTCTTTCCTAATATCCTTTTTTACCTGTCGTGATAGATTCTGATAGTAAGCAAGTAGGTGAATTTCGCCTTTCTTAATTTTTCTATATATTCCTCTCTTTTTTCCTAGAAGATCTAATAGTCAATTATTCATCCATTTGGGTTGATTCTGTGTTGATCTAAATTTTCTTTTGGGGATATATTTATTTTGCGCATTGAATACTGACTTGATAAAATTATCGTATGTATCTACCAAGTTTGACATCTCTTCCTGACTTAAGATGACAGGTGCCTGAGAAGGGATACACTCATTTGGACACCTGGATCGACTTAATTTTTTGACCATAGGGTCCGCTAATAGGGCTCTACTTAACCAACCATAATTGGCTTTTCTGAAGTCCGGTATTAATGTTGTATTCTCTCTGGTATTACCTTTCCATTGTATATTAAAATACATAGAATTGTGATCACTATTTCCTAGGTGGTCCCCGATTTCTACACTATTTATCATATGTTCATTGTTACTGAAAACTAAATCGAGAATATTATCACCTCTAGTTGGCGTATCTATGAATTGAGATAAAAAACTATCTTGTACTACCTCAATAAACTCCTTTGAATCAGAGTCGCCTATTTGTTGCTGCCAATCTATATTAGGGAAATTAAAATTCCCCATAATGCACACGTTGCTAAACCTTGATGCTATTTTAATTTCCTCCCATAATGACGTTCTGTCATTTCTACTCATATTTGGCGGTCTATACATAACTCCAATAACTAAGGTCTCACTACCTTCGTTAACCTCTACCCAAACACTTTAATTTTCATTATTTACTCTAATACCTGATTTAATACAGCTTTTTAATTAACTCCTGACAAACACTGCTATACCGCCGCCCCTCCTACTTGTTCGGTCATATTTAAACAAACTATATCCCGGTATATCAAACTCTGCTAAACAATGCCTGGTTTCTGTATTAATCCATGTTTCAGTTGGCGCTATTATGTCTATATATTCTTTGCTAACCAGTGCTCTAAGTTCGTTGATTTTGTTACATAAACTCCTACAATTTGTATAATAAACCCTCAAACTATTACTTGTATTTGCAACTATTTTTCTATTGTTTTTAACTAATTTATTTTTATCTGTTGAACTACTAGACCTAGACGGAAAATCTACGCTATCAGAATGTTCGTTATTACTATCAATTTCATGTGGCTGGGATTCTATTTTACTTACACACCTATGGTTTATTAACAAAACCTCGCAACAAACTTGTCGAGTGAGCTGGCTAAGGTCGAAACTCCTAGTCGAGAGAGATGTACTCCATCCTGGGCATACAGTTCATCCTTACCAAAGAAGAGGGTCCAGTTATCCAGGAATGGAATAGTATTTTCCTTGCAATACTTCTCCAGCTGGCTATTTACACCAATAGCCCTGGAGGACCATTCCTTCCTTACCCCTCTTCTTGGTAGGATACTGTGTACCACAGGAACTCCACCCTTCTCCTTGATCCTCTCCATTTCCTGGTACGTGGTGAGCAACTCCTCAGTCCTGCATTTCCAAATGTCGTTGCTCCCTGCGTTGAGGAAGATGATGGGGTCCTCCCCACTCGCTTCCATGACACCATCTAGCTTTTCTGCCACCCTCTCGACTCCGGCACCAGGCAGACAGACAACTTTACCAACATGTGTGGTAGTAGCCCTGCCAAGGTATTTAACCATTGAATCCCCTACAATTAAAATAGACTTAGCTGTTTTCTGTTGCCGGCCTGTAGCAGAAGTAGTAGCAGCAGAAGTAGCTGCAGATTTCCTCCCCTCCCACTGCCATCACACTCATCATCCAGGGCGCTATACTTGTTTTTAACCGTCACATACTGCTTCTGGAAGGTTAATTTCATTCCTCTTGAAGATGCCACCTTCCAGGAAGAGTCCTGTTTTCCTACACCAGTGGCATTTTTCTTTTCCTCTAATGCCATCTTCAATGCTAAGTTCTCGTCCTTGAGAGATTGGACCTCGAGCTCAACATTCTCCAGCCTTTCTTGCAAAGCAAGACAAAGCTGGAGAACATGGGAAGAGGTGACAATCTCATCAGCACAAGCCATCACTAAGAATGTTCACCTCATTAGGGGATAAACAGGTATGTCACGAGCGGTCACTGGGTACGTCCTCACTGGTCAAAGGTCAGGAGCCAACTGAAAGTTGTAGATACATTTCCAAATGTTGAAATGATGCTGCGGATGTACTTGGAGTTCATGGTCACAAATTGTTCTGGAGAACGTTCTTTCAGTAGAATGAAATTTATCAAAAACAGACTTCGTACTACAATGTGTCATAACAGGCTTAGCCACCTGGCCTTGATGAGCATCGAATATGACATCCTCAGAGAAACTGACTTCAATGAGATGATCAAAATTCAAAAACTTTGAAAGGGCTAGGTCTCGTAAAGTGCCACTAACAGTTTTGTAATTAAAGGTACCGGTATTGGTACTGTATAATTGAGTTGTTTTATTTGCAGAGATATGAAAATTGTAGATATGTATCATAAATATTCAGACTGGTGTTGAAAATTGTAGCTATTGCTTACTTTGCTTATCAATATGATAATGATAATCAATCTCTTCTCTATTGTATGCATTGCTAAAGCTAATTAACTTTATCAAAATTCTCAATTTAGCTATGCTTATTGCTTCAAAATGCTCCTAAACAGCCTCAAATTTCAAAAAAAATCTGGGGGGGCTTACAGCAATGAAGGGGGGCCTCCACACAGAGCCTGCCCAGGGCCTCCACAGATCTAAATCCGGCCCTGTTTAGAGGTGCAGCAACAGGAAATTTTGAGAAGTAATCAATCATTGCAATAATGTAACAGTTTCCTCTCTCTGTCTGGGACAAGGGTCCAATCAAGTCCATTCGTACCTGAAACCAAAGTTTTTCTAGAACAGGCACTGGATGCAACTTTGGATCTTGCTCTCTGGCATTTATCACATTTAGAAATATAATCAGATACAAGTTTTTTAATGCCTTTAAAAAAATATTTAGCAGTTATTTTTCCAACGGTTTTATCTCTACCCATAATGTGCCCCTCCAAACCCTTCATGACAAGCTTTGATAACTCGGCTCACTTCCGTTTTCATTAACACTTGGCGTGGCTCGTTTAGATAGTCCTAGAATCCTAGGGCTAAAAATATATCAGAGTATATGATCGTGACTGTGCACATTTCATCACCTTGAACAGCCCTTTATCTATTATATGTGTAAATACCCGACGAGCCTGCTATAAAACGCAAACCCCCATTGCTCAACATAGCCTAACCTCAATGTTATCAGTGCAACAAACAAATGACGTACCGGTATAGGGGTATAGGAAACCTATACCGGTACCGTACCACATACTCTCAGAGACTCAGGACATACCGGTACTCTATAATTATGATGGCCCAATATGATCCCTCGAACAGCAAAACGAACCTCTGAAATTAAATATTCGGTACCGGTAAAGAATAAATGAGAAGATTCGACTAAGGTCGGGATAGATTTGAAATTTTGGGACCACGAATGATGTCTTAGAGTTACTGTTAGGGGTAGTGATAGGGAGGGAGGTTATGGTGGGAGTGGTGTAGTATGCGATGGATGTGGGTAGTGGAGAGGGAGGGAGGTGGTTATGGTGAGAGTTGTGGAGTACGGGTATGATGGGGTAAACAACGAGGGAGGGATAGTGATGGAGTATGGGTAGGGGGTAGGGAGGTAATGGTGAGAGTGGAGGAGTACCGGTATACGGTGATAAGCAGGGACGGTGGTGATAGTTACGATAAGGATAAATATAGCGCAGGGATAGGATAGCTAGAATTTAGACATGATAATCTCTGTTATAATGCTTTGTGCATGTTACAGTATATATTTATAACTATATCCAATACGGTACTGGTACAGTTACGGCGGTAAGTCGTAGACCAGGGGTCTGCCAAAGTCATATCCACACATTGGCAGTGGGTTCGAACAATTTCCATCTTTAGTGGTTCAGCAGGCACGATTCCAATGAAACAAGTGCATTGATAGTTACTAAGCTCCGCCCACACCCAGTTGCGTAGTATATTGGCAACTGAATTATCTACTTGCTTAGTCCAACATACAATACATACGTATGTTCCTTGATTACATATAATTAACAATTTATAGCTATACTGATATTCCATTGGTCTGTTGAATGATTATGTGCAACGAATTAAGTGACAGGATGATGGAACAGATTTAGTAGAAGAATATGTACCGTAGGCTATATATACCTTGGCTAGGTTATAAAAGCAAACTCAGAACTCTCTAGAGAACAAGAAACTGGAGTTCTCGAAAAGGGGCTCCAGTCCTGAGTGTGCTGGCTAAATAAATGTGCAGTCCTTTTTTAACTAACTAAAATGTTCCTACTCAACGAGACAGAGAATGGGGAGGGAATGCGAAAGTGGTCCCGGACCCTAAGCATTGAAACTTTAAAGGTTTATGTTCGTGCTCTGTCTCGAGTCGGCCACCCCCAGCAATGGGGTAGGCCCTATGTGCCTGAGTACACACATACATATATAAATACATACATTCAACTAACTCTTACATAAATCAAACAAAGGAAAGGTATGGGATGAAGTGTCCTTCCTGTAGCCTACTATTTTATGAATCAGAAACTTGGAGTATAAAAAAGTTTCCAGAACGCCCATTAAGAAATGGAGGATATTGTTAGGGATAATTTGGAGAGGCAAGAAGAAAACTTCTTGGATAAGATATATAAGATAATCTCATTACTATAAAATAGAAGAAATGGGCTTGGACAGATCATGTATTTAGAAGAGATGATAACAGATGAACAAATTAAAGTCATAATGAGAATCTAGTGATGGAGCTACGGAGAGAACCAAATGAAGGGATGAGATTAGAAAGTTTGCTAAAGTAGGATGAAACGAGCTAACATTTGACTAGCTAGAGTAAACACGTTTGGGAGAGGCCTTCGTCCTGCAGTGGACTAAAGGCTGGTTCACACATAGCCGAGTCGGTGCGCGAGTCCAACACGAGTGATGAAATTTTGCTATTCGGCAATGACTCGTCGATACTCTTCAACACTCGTGTATACTCTTTGTTTACTCGACACACTCGTGGGTACTCGCCACGGGGTCCAAAAATGTCATGCATGCATGAAATGTTTGGGCCCCGTGGCGAGTACCCACGAGTGTGGCCTAAATACGTGTAGACTCGTGTACATACATGTTCACTCGTGTTTGACTCTGAATTACTCTTCGTTACTCGTGTTAACTCGTGTAAACCCGTGTAACACTCTTTGGTGATTCGTCGCTTTTCGTCATCATTTCGACGTTGTATTTTGTATGTCAAAATCAAATGTATGTGACTCCAGGTGTTGTTTTGCATCCAATTAATATTTATAGTTACTTTATTCATATAAAATAATAAGTTTAATTTACAATTTTACTTTACTCAAGTTTTAAATGACTTGTTAACCTCTGAAGTGCGCATGGGGGTAATTGGAAACGTCCCCCTGTGCTGACGTATTTGAGGTGTTTCCGTCACTAAAATATTCATTGTGCCATTAATAGCATTAATACTTATCCATATGCGCCTATTATGGGTTGATTATAAAGGTATTAACCTGAAACAACAATAAAACGAGTGAAAACAGCGTTTGGATGGTCAAAATCGGAGATATAGCCCGCGAGTTGTATAATGTATGGGTGAGGCAATCTGCTTTCCCGCCAATTTCCCCCAAGGCCACTGAGACACAGTCGATCGATACTCTCTCTCTCTCTCTTGCACTCGCTTGCTATCAGTGATGACCACACCCTCCAATCGGATTTCTAATGTTAGCACGAAAATATACCTCAGAATAAGGGAATAACAGGGAAAATAGGTGATAACTGAAGGAGGAGGAAAGTGGGGAAGGAGGGGAGGTAGAGGACTGAGATTTTGCATGGCCCAGGGGCCAAAAAAAAAAAAAAAAATAAAAAAATAAAAAATAAAAAAAAAAAAAAAATTCGATGTCAAAAGTTGATTTTTTTTTTCTCTGACTCTTAAGAGTCTCCCCGCAGTGCGCCGGGGGAACTCTTAAGAGTCTCCCCGCAGCTCCCGGGTTAACAGAGAAACAAAATTTTTAATAAGTAATATGAATTAAATACTTTTGGAAGAATAGATAAAATAATTATGATGATTAAGCAATTTGAAGGACATAGTTCATTGTACATTGCACAAATGCAAGGTACCGTATTAAAGATAGGGAAGATGCATACAAATGTTAAATATAAATTAGCTAATATGGAATTAGAAAACTCAGACTGTGAGAAAGATCTAGGTGTGTTTGTTAGCAATGATTTGAAGCCTAGAAAACAATGTATAAGCGTTCGTAACAAGGCAAACAGGATTCTCGGGTTCATATCTAGGAGTGTGAGTAACAGAACTGCTGATGTTATCTTAAAACTTTACTTGTCATTAGTGAGACCCCATATGGATTATGCTGTTCAATTTTGGTGTCCTTATTACAGAATGGACATAGATTCATTGGAGAGAGTACAACGTAGAATGACAAAAATGATCCATATTAGAAATTTTCCGTATGAAGAAAGGTTGAAGAAATTAGGCTTACATTCGTTAGAGAGACGCAGAGTTAGAGGGGATATGATAGAGGTATTCAAGTGGGTTAGTGGGATTAATAAAGGGGACATGAAAAATGTACTAAAGCTCAGTGATAGCGAAAGAACTCGTACAAATGGTTTCAAATTAGATAAATTTCGTTTCAGAAAAGATATAGGCAAATATTGGTTTGGTAACAGAGTTGTACTTACTTATACTTTTGATACTTTTGATGTGTTCGCCACTCTTCTAGTGGCACCAAGGAGCACGGCGCCCCTCATTATGGGTGGTGATTTTGGTGTAGTAGACTGTTTGAAGCGACAGCTCGCTCCCTCACGAGGATGGGCTCGTCTGGCACTTTTTGCAGTTCGACATCGAGGGCTCTCTTGAAGTTGTCTAACGAGACGTCCCTCATGTCTCTTACTCGCCGTGGGAGTTTGTTGAAGAGACGTGGGCCTCTGTGTGATAACCAGCCCTCTCGCAGAGAGACCATAGCACCCCTGTTATTCATCCGGGGGATTTCACATTCCCAGCCTCTCCTATCACTGAATTTCATGACTATCGGAGTATGTAGGTTTGGTACTAAACCCTCTGCGATTTTCCACGTGTATATTATTAGGTAACGTTCTCTTCTACGTTCCAGCGAGTATAGATTCAGTGCTCTTAAACGCTCCCAGTAGTGTAGATGTTTTATCGAACTTATATGCGAAGTGAAATTTCTTTGTACACTCTCTAAGTCATTTATTTATGGGTCATTATTAGATGGGTGGAATAGGCTACCAAGTGATATAGTGGGATCAAGAACGATAGGGAGCTTTAAGATAAAATTAGATCGGCATATGGACGAGATGGGTTGGGTGTGAGGGGGATCTACGAGGTGTGGGCCAATCGGCGCTCAGCAGACCCCGTAATCTTGTGTTAATACCTGACCATTTTGGTGGGGGCAGTACTCAAGGTATTAGTGAGTTGGGCCTATAATTGGACCTTGTAATTGGGGTTGGGTGTGACAGGGATCTGCCTTGTATGGGCCGATCGGCTTTTTGCAAACTCCCATTTTCTTATGTTCTTATACAGTGATTTCTTATGGAAAATTATTGCCAAGAAAGCTAGGATAACTTCGGACAAACGGAGGGGAACTTCGGACGTACGTTCGTGGTTTTATTTCATTCATTTTTCGGCTCCTACTATTTTATATGAATATTTTATTATTGCTGCTTATTCCTGTCCGATGTCTTACTGGAAAATGCACAGTCAATACTTTTAGGCCTGTATAATTAGTATAGGAGAGGGTTATATACGATGTTTAACAGATTTTCTTTTTGGATCTGTTTTCGTTAGGCATTGAACTCACTCTTAGAAAATATTGAGCAGGAAAAATAACCAATGCTGTCAAATCAATAACTCGAAAATTAAGTAGGCCTAGTGAAAATATATAGGTACCGGTATGTATACTCTATGACTGCATATACATTTTTATGAATTTGAGCATTTTTATAGGTATAACGTATGTGTTGGTGTTTCTTACGGCAGATAAAAAAAAAATTGGACAAGATATATGCCTCTCCTAATTTATATATATTATATATCCAGAATTATCCGAAATACATAAATCGGTTACCGGTAGCATATCAAATTTGTATAGGTTTTTGGACTCAGAGAATGATTATTTGATATTTAACCACCATTTTAATGATGGCCAAGTATTATGAATTATTTTCAAAGGGCAAATAATAACAAACGATTTGTTTGTTCCATGTCCGAAGTCAAAAAAAAAAAAAAAATGGGAAAATACAATAGGTTAACTGATAGTGTTCTAGCTAGAGCGTTATACAAGTGTAACAAATTTCCTTTGGTGGATGTTGTCTCTGGTAATGTTACTACAAAATTATATCAGTCACAACATCATTCATACAAACAAATGTCTTCGGGGTGATAGAAGTTTGGCAGGGTAGCGAAAAATGTAAAAAAAATCGTCATATATATAATATTTTGTTCGTGTACATATACTCATGTCAGTTCCCTAGGGCTTTTACATGCTCTTCCTTTGCCATTTCTCTAAACGGACCCCACAAAAAAAACAATAAAAAGCGTTTCCATTATATAATGACAATGGCTAATTACTTATTATCGCCGATGTCCGAAGTTAACAACGCAGTCCGAAGCGATCCGGTTTTACGGTAACACGAATGTTACTCGCACTAAAAGGGAAAACATCTAACTACAGTAGATATTATGCAAGGGATGTGGGTAGGCCTATTGAACATAATCCTCGTCTTTATATTTATGCCAATTCCGCTATGTGCCTTAATATAACATAGTCGATACATAACTAAAACAGTCTCTTCATTGGATAACATTTAATATATAACTTGGTATACCTACGATATGCAACGTCAAATTGGCACTCCCTCCGGGACTTAATAATACATATTTTAGTTTAGTTTATATACCCTTTCTATAAGCATATATTGGAGAGTGTGTGTGTGTGTGTGTGTGTGTGTGTGTGTGTGTGTGTGAAGCATTTCACTACTGGTACCGTACGGTACTTAATGTTTTTTGCCAACTGACTGGCGACCGAGTAGTGGGCGGGGCCTGGCAGTATACAGTAAACTACCCAGTTTCACTGAGTGTAAACTGTGTTCGGATGCGATACAAGTGCGTGGTGTCTAGAAGGGGTTCATCCCATGGTCACAATTTACCGCCGTGACTGTACCTAACCTATATTGTTTGGTAGTCCAATAAATTTCCATACACAGATGTGGAGTTTAAGCATTCTCAAAAGTCTGAATTATCGTATCTCAATCACCCTCCTCTGGCCGACGATAATAGCCCCATTACAAAAAAAAATCAATTTGTGTTTGCTATGGTTAGCCTATCATTGACTTAAACTTACAGTACCGGTACCTTATTCAATTGCATTCAATGTCTGGAATACACGTGTGGTAGGCATAGAAATGTCAGTCAAAATATTGCATATTCTTTCTGTTAGGAAGGCTACTCAGTGGTGGGTACACGAGAGCAAGTGAGTTTGTTGTGCGCATATACACAACATTCGCCTTTGGATTTGAAGCTAGGATAGGTAAAGTAGGAGGAAACAGAGAAGGGATTGCTGAAATTTGCTTCAGACACCTAAGTTGCTGTTAGAAAAAGAAGATCAGGATTGTTGGAGGAGAGATGGTGCTCGACAGTGAAAGTTATAGGAAAGGCCACGAACGTTGCATGCATATATATATATATATATACGGTACCGGTATACTCTGTGTGTGTGTGTGTGTGTATATATATATATATATATATATATATATATATATATACCGGTATACACTTCCCGATTTTTATTTTTTATTCCGTAAATAACTCATTAAATTGTTCATATGTTGTAAATTTGTTAAGTGTAAAAACCTCAGTAAACACGTCCGTGCAGTCAGTCTCTATAATTGCTGTCATGGCTTGATCGATAAGCTGTCAGTATGTGAACTGAGTGAAGACTGAACATCTGACATGCAAGGTAGGCCTACAGTTAGTTAGGTAAAATAGGAATTTTGAGGCTATCAACCCATGAGGATTATTGGTAAATTTCTATAAGTGCACCTATAGGCTACGAGCTAAAAAAAAAAAAAAAATTATTGTTAAAATACCACAGGAACGAAAAACCTGAGCGCGAAACCCCCACCCCTAACGAGCCACAGGAACGAAAATCCTGAGAGCGAAACCCCCACCCCCAACGAGATCCCCGGTCCCTTTTCCATCCCCGATTTGGTCTCTCTCTCTCTCACAATTCATTCCACATATTATACGTCTCTCAATCAGTCTTCTAATATACAAACCACAATACTTTACTCACTGACATTCTTGATGTACCATCTAAGTATGTATTTAATTATGTAACCACCATACAGGCTATAATACTTTCATTGTGTAGGTTCGAGGCGATCTAAAAGACACCTTAGCTTCCATTTCACACCAAATCAGATCGTGATTACGTCAGCCCTGTATTTAGTTATATAACAATCATAGTCCCCCCCCCCCCAATTCTAGCAATTCTGTCTCTAACCTTCCGTTGATTTATCCACTAACTATATATATTCCCAACCTTTTTAACATTCACAACACTCACATACCAAACCCATGCTCAGCTGTCCTTTTTCTGTTGTAGTAACTAAGTATAGATAAGTGCCCCCGTGCTCAGTTGCCCCCCCTTGCCTTGTTCTTTTAGTAACTAAGTGTATATATAATATTAACCGGAGTATGCCACCTGTATTGATGCGACATAGCGGCACTGTCCTTGTGTCGTATTATGCCACGTGCATACCAACCCGGGTTCATCATCTTATTAGGACGACGTCTATAATGCCGTCGTTTATGCATGTATTCACTCCTTAAGGTAACTATCTGTTATCCACGGTTTCTCTTTTCCACTTAACTCCGCATGTTACACGCCTATTAAAAACCCAGTCTTCTAAAATACAAACCACATGATTTTCCTCCTAGACATTCCAGATGTACCAACTAAGTATGTATTTCATGAGATAACCACCTTGTGGGTTATAGTACTTTCATTTGTGTAGGTGCGAAGGCGAGCTCAAAACACCTTCGATTTCCAGTCCACAACGAGCCCGATCATGATTATGTCACCCCTATAATTAATTATATAACCCACATACCCCCCCTTGCTCAGCTGTTCCTTTCTTCTGTAGTAACTAGATATATATAGATATGTGTCCCGTGCTCAGTTGCCCCCTTGCCTTGTTTTTTAGTAACTAAGTGTATATATAATATTAACCAGAGTATGCCACCTGTATTGATGCGACATAGCGGCACTGTCCTTGTGTCGAATCGTATTCCGTGCATTCCAACCAAGTCCCATTCACCTTAAGTTGACAACAATTAATACCGTCCTTCATGCATGTATTTCAGTCCTTAGGGTAATTATCTTCTATCCATGTTATTCCTCTCTTCCATTTACTTTTCCACAATTGTTACACGTCTCCCAATCACCACCTCCTAATCCACATTACTCTGTTTTGCTTCGTGACCCCATGCTCAGTGGTCACCTGTTTTGTGGGTCACCCTGTCTTTTGCTCCTTCACGCCCCGCTGCACACGCCACCCTACCTGTTCGATCGTAGGGGAATGCCACCCCTATGTCCAGCGCATTAAGGGTCACGACCCTAGGTCACGAGCGGCGCGGCGCCTAGCCTCAAACCACCCCCTTTCCAATATCCAAACCCCCACCTGTAAAGACGCCCAGACGAACGTTCTAACATGCCGATCCCGTTCATTTCCTCACCCCAATAAATAGCAGATAAAGACTCATTCTTGTAACCCCATTTACTACCCTCTAACTTACTAGCCCAACTCACAACCTGAACCAGGAGGGCGGACGGTGCGAGGCTACAACAGCCAACCTCTCACCCCTAAGAAGTCGACAGTTCCGCCTGACTTGCATTTTCATGAAAACTACTATTATGAGCCCCATGAGTAATCCTAGTAAGTAAAAACTAGAACCCAGGATCAACCATCCTAGTAAGTAAAAACTAGAACCCAGGATCAACCCTCCCTAGGAGTATCACTCTTGACACCACCACATCATAAGAAAACCCCATTAGCGTAGAGAATCCCATATATACATATTTAAGGAGTGGCATGCCCCCCCACCCCAAAGGGACCCCCCTAACCCCCGCGGACATTCACCATGACCCACACGTAGCCAACAACTTCTTGCCAGACACCAGGTGAATTTCCAACAGGTGATGAACTAACCCTCTAAATACCTATCCAAATACCATCCTTAACCAAAACCAAAATCTTCCTTATCCCATCCTAGATTACGAATAGCATGTCAGCTAGACCAGAGAAGGATATTTAGGTGAATTGATGAATAATACCTCCCAGCCTATTCACGTAGGGCGCCAGTAAAGTAGTCCCTATAAATCTTCACCAAATCCGCCTAAATAACTCTACTAGTACCTCATACTAGAGTTAAGATATCCACGATTATAAATCAGATAACAAGTTACTTACCGCCACATTAAAGACCCCCCTCCCTAACCCCCTAAGTTCACCAGAATAAATTAACTACTTCATAGCATTGACATCCAATACTTCTAGAACATTCCTGAAGCTTCCTTGACCTGCCTATAAATAAGACCCATAGACAACAGTCGGGCAGTTGAATATTAGAGCCCAAAGCAACGGCTGGCCACACCTGCGGTGGCTTCTAATACCCCCTCCTCCCCCCCCCCTCAAGATTCACGATAGTTCGGCGTTCCGTAATCTGTGCAACTCTGTGAGGAAGTGATTTAACTCTTTACGAATGTGTTATTGCGATCGGGACTACCGGCAGTAATATTATATTGGTAGACAACAAATTCACAAATTATTGATTGTTTCATTAAGAACATAAGAAGGTCATTAACTTCTGATAGTGCACCATTCGCTACTTGAGCTACGAACGATCATAACTCATAACTGATCTAAGGCAGAAAGATCTTTTTATGTTAGAAGGGATTATGCGAGAAACTCTTGAGTGAGGACTCGGCAAGAATAACTCCTTGGCAACAATCGACTGTCTTAACCCATCAGCAATTGTTGCCAAAAAGGTGCACAACCGCCCGCAAGAAGCCCATCTGCAAACCTCTACACTACCGGACAGCTTGGACGGCCCCAGAGCTACTGTTAACCCCCAACATCACTAACGCAAGATAACCAGGAAAACTCCATCACAGTGTTACTTCACAGAGTACCAGTGTTACGGTGCTATTAACTATCAACCATCCAGTGTATTCGATTGTGTCTCAACTTTCTCTGATTATTAGGAAACAAGTGATTATGCTAGTACACATTAATATATATCAGTGAAATTTAGCTTAGGCGAACTGACTCCCGTAATTATTCTTGCCATCAGGTTTAACCTGATTCGCCCTCACTGATATTTTCGGTCCGAAGTATCACCTAGACAAGTGAACATCCTAGACCAGTGCAACTAGTTACAGTTATCCCTTTACGTAAATTCTTGGGCAATAACCACATTACTTATACTTTCATCCTTGATTAAGAGTCATATTACCAGAGAGAGTTAACAAAGCGAAATGCCTAACCTGTGTGATTCATGTACCCTACGTATCATAAAGCAATGTGATCAGAAGAATAATGCCTGAACGTTGGAAGTGGGAAGTATATGTCTATCCAAATCCGCGATAAGTGCTGGGAGATGGTAATAAGTCCAATAACCTACCTGAGTGCTCCAACCTCTATTGTTCGTGGAATTCTATTACGTACCTTCTACCTGAGTGTTATTGAGAATAAAGCTGTATTACAAACTATTTATCCGAGATTATCTATGTCCTCTGTTGATTCTCTTTATGTATTTTGCAAGAAATCCAATAACCCAGTCTTGCAGAACTCACCTATACCAAGTTAATCCTGTATAAAATCAGGGCATAACAATTGTATTTAACAGGAAGGTACGACGAGGTAGCGGTAAGTGATGAATAACAGGGGTGCTATGGGCTCTCTGCGAGAGGGCTGGTTATCACACAGAGGCCCACGTCTCTTCAACAAACTCCCACGGCGAGTAAGAGACATGAGGGGCATCTCTTTAGACAACTTCAAGAGAGCCCTCGATGTCGAACTGCAAAAAGTGCCAGACGAGCCCATCTTAGCAAGGGAGCGGGCTGTCTCTTCAAACAGTCTGCTGCACCAAATCACAACCCACAACGAGAGGCGACGCACTCCTCGGTGCTGCTAGGAGAGTGGCGAACACAACCTAAGGTAACCTAAGGTAAGGATGTGGTAATAGGCCTATGCGGAAATGGATTATAAGGGCATTCCGCCCCCTCTGACAAAAGTCATCAATCTATTTGTGACACGGATTTTACAATGTTTCAGAGAGACATTAGCCTAGCCTAACCTATCCTAGTGGGGGCTGCCGCCCCCACACCCCCGCTGGTTGGGTAAAACGGTAGAAATCCAGTTGGGGTGGAGTGAGAAAAGTTACCGTAGATTTTCGTAAGGGGGTCAAAGGGGGCAAAATGCCCTTATAATCCATTTCCGCATATTGCCACCTATACAACATCATCTACCTCGTCGTACCTTCCTGTTAAATACAATAATAATTTGTTTAGCTCGTATAGGTGCACTTATGGAATAATCCTGGAGATAATTATCGCGAATAGACTCGCAGCGTTATTATACATAATTTATTAGGGAAAGTGAAGCTCTATGGAATCCTTATAATATACTCACATAGATTCCGTTGTGGTAGAATAGTTTTGATAAGTTGTTTAACTCGATGTTGTCGATATAAATAGTCCCGCGCGTAAACAAACTCAGTCCCGCAATCTTAAGAGCTCTGCTACGGACGTGTTCATGTTTACAAAAAGTGTTCGAAATGGAGTACACTCGCTACGGTAAAGTGTTATGTTCTACAAAGATGTTATTGTATGTCGAATATATGAACCCACAGTAGCTGGCATGCAACTTGCAAGGGCTAGTGTTGTATCCCACGTACTGAGTCTAGGGCACTCTAGGGTTGGGTTAGGTTGTTAGGTTGTTTGGAATGGACTATCAAGTGCTATAGTGGGATTACAAACGGTAGGGAGCTTTAAGATAAAATTGAATAAGCATATGGACGAGATGGGTTGGGTGTGAAGGGGGATCAGCCGGGTTGGGCGAATCAGCGCTCTGCAGACCCCCGTAATCCTGCGTTAATCTCTAACCGTTTTGGTAAGATGATCTCAGGGTATTAGTGTTGAGCCTATAATTGGGCTTTGTAATTGGGGTTGTGTGGGACAGGGATCTGCCTTGCTTAGGCCAATCGGCTTTCTGCAGACTCCCATTTTCTTATGTTCTTATGTTAATATACTAGGTCTCGGAAACAAGATTCGTAGTTGCGGTAGTATTTACATCAAAACTATAGTTAACTATCAAAACTATTCTTCCACAGTGGAATCTATGTGAGTAGGCTATATTATTTTTATTAATCTCACCACCACACCCCCAGTGAAATTAATTAAAGTATATATGATCCACCGGGATTCGAACCCGGGTTATCACACACATATTTTTGCCACCTTAACCACCAGGACGGTTAAAGGTTTATGCACACGCCTACGACTTATTATCCATTCTCGAATACTGGATATTAATCTAATCATGTTCATATTCCCAACCGCACTATGGTAGCCTACTGTTTAAGTGAGAGGAAAGAATATTCATGGGGCACAGATCATATAGACCGGCCTCTCGAAGAAATATCCCTAAACCTACTAATAATATTATTTATAAGGATTCCATAGAGCTTCACTTTCCCTAATAAATTATGTATAATAATGCTGCGAGTCTTTTAAAAAAAAAAAACATTCTGGATTATTAAGCCCACCTTCAAGTCAGGAAGAACGTACCGGAGTCACCGAGACCCCCAAGTTTATACCCCCAGGTATACTGGGAATACGGTATAAACCCAGAGGTTGTCCTGCTCGGGAACGCCAGACTTGGCAAGGTCCATGGACCTTGCCCCAGACGTCTTCCTTAATTTAATCGCGACCAGGACTAGAGCCCCCTTTCGAGAACTCCAGTCCCTTGGGTGAGGCTTATAGTAATTGCCTATGACAATTTAAGAAAATTGAACGGAGTGCTAATTTATGAAAAAGAACAAGATATTCCGCTCACTGGTTCACATGTAGGCTATTATTCTATAAGTGAAATCTATAGGCTAGTATGGCAATTTAAGAAAAACGGAACTAAGTGATAATTTAAAATATATATATATTCCGCTCACTGCTTCACATTTTATTTGGTTTCCTTGTTTTTTTTTTAGGTGTATTATTTTATTAAGTGTGTGCGTAGTTACATGGAGGGATAGACAGACGAATGAGGAAGTAAGGAGGTGTGGTGTGGAGGTAGATGTGCTGGAAAGTGAAAAGGAACACCTTGAGATGGTTCGGCCATATGGAACGTATGGGAAGCGACAGAATGACTAAGAAGGTGTACGAGAGCGAGATGGAAGGACAGAGAGGGAGGTGGAAGGATGGAATGAGGAAGTATATGGATGAATTTGGTGCTGGTTGGGAGGAGGGGCGTCGACCGACTGGGGACAGATGTGCATGGGGGCGGTTCGTTCATGGCCACCCCTTCGGGGACCATGGCGTCACGCAATAGATAGATAGGCCTAGATATAATTTATGAACCCCGTCAGAAATTGCAAACAAACATTATCCATCAATCTTAAGACACCAAAGCAACAAAACATATTCGCTCGCTCGCGATCACATTTCCGGCAATTTTGAATGCCGTGGGATACAAAAATAAGAAGCCCCCCTCACCCCCCCATGACTTATTGTCATCATCATATATGTTACCAGCAGGGGGGCAACGACAGAATAAAACAAAAGCGAAACCGCGAGCGTACGACCTACAGTAGCCTATATGTAAACATGACGACATTAACCCGGATAGGCCTACTACATCCTCGAGATATAAATCGAGTTAGTTATTTATGGCGTATATTATAATGAATTACCGGTACCGACGGCTTGGACATACTGTATATGGCAATGAAGTACATGACATAACTAATATAATTGCCTAAATAATATACCAGGTATCGATGGTTTCGACCCGGTGTTAAACTGGATAAATTCCTTTTTTTTTTTTTTTTAGGCTAGAGAAAATACACAAAAACCTCCGTCGTGCTGTATTATTGTTTCTAGGAATGAGTCATTTCGAGCCGTTATCGTAAATATAATTGACTACAATAACAAGTCGTATACCTATGATATCAATTGCATACTGGTACTTTAATTTAACTAGCCTATTAAAAACATCAAAAGTCAAATTAATAAATGTGTAGGATAGCGTAATACTATCCAAGGTGATAGCCTAGTACAGGTATTCAATACCTGCCGTTTACGTAAATATAATCAAGACCATAACAATTCGCTCGTATGCGCCTACGCTCGAATATGAATTCGCTCGTATGCGCCTACGCTCGAATATGAATTCGCTCGAAGTGTCCAGTTAGCCTGTTAGGCCTACCGTTTCTAGATAGCCTATACAACTGCAACCCGAGTTATCGATTTGCTTGCGTCATTTTATCCTTCCAGTCAGTCGGTCACATAGCCTAGCCTCCTTCCAGTTAGTCAGTCGGTCACATAGCCTAGTATAACTATGAACCCCTGGACCTGGCCTGGACCTCCAAACACGGCAGTACCCGAACATGTGATGCGTATCCGGCCGTGGTGGTCTCTAGCGGCATGTCAAACTACCCGTAAGGTCGATATTCCCTTGTTAACATGAGTCGGAGATTGGTTGCCAGTGCGCTATAGTACCGTAATTTCCCTTGTTCGAACGTCTAAATAACTTTTCTACGGTCGCTTAGTGGGTATTATATGGAGGTAGAAGGTCTAGTGTACTGAAATCCCCTACAGAATACCTACTATTAATATACAATTGTTGAGAATGTGAATGTGAATAGTTTCACCTCGATCAGCTGACCAAGTTTTCAGCCCGTCGTCTGCTAACCAATGTGGCCCAACCCCAAATGGTGACAATTTGCTCTCTTACCTTTAAAAATCTGGGCTCCCGATCAGTTTGGTATCCACTTCTTTACTCGTATATCCAGATAGAATCCGTATGCACTCAAAATCACTCACTTATAACACAAAAATAGCCTATATAATACATAAATGGTCGACACAGAGGAGTAGCACAGAGGACACGTGAACTCTAGGCGGGAACGTTCTCGTCTGAGCGGCTGAGCCATTTCACAACAAACGCTCAGCCTCCCTCCCTCCCTAGCACCCACGCATGCGCACCTTACATCTCAGGCAGAGGGATACTCCCTCAAAGAAAAACTTCGTACACTTTTGTGTTTTTCTTTTGCACATAAAACCATCGTCATAGATAATTTGCTTTATACTTGGATTAATATCATTATGACAAATATGGTTTTGTAATGTAGCCTATGCATTACATTCATATATCACTCAATACCCAAATCACCCAAATGGATGAATAATAGACTATTAGATCTTCTAGGACAAAAGAGAGGAATATATAGAAAAATTAGAAAAGGCGAAATTCACCTACTTGCTTACTATCAGAATCTATCAAGACAGGTAAAAAAGGATATTAGGAAAGAAAAAATAAATTATGAAATTAAGGTTGCCAATGACTCAAAAAATAATCCTAAAGCTTTTTACCAACTATATAAATCCAAGGTTAGAGATGTAATTGGTCCCCTTAAAACTTCGATAGGAGAAATGACAGAAAATGATTTAGAAATGTGCAGTACATTAAATAGTCAATTTCTTTCCGTTTTCACTAATGAAAATTTGGCACAGTTTCCAGAAGTCCGTAAGGTATATAGCGATAGTATAGAAAATAGGTTAAGTACGGTTACTATAAGTAGAAATGATGTGCTTAAGGAAATTGACAGACTGAAACCTCATAAATCGCCTGGTCCTGATGAGGTATATGCTAGAGTATTAAAAGAATGTAGGGATGAGTTAAGTTACCCATTAACATTTTTATTTAACAAGTCATTGGAGACAGGTATAGTTCCAGAAGCTTGGAAGCTTGCAAACGTAGTTCCGATCTTCAAAAAAGGTGACAAATCAATAGCATCCAATTACCGTCCCATTAGTCTTACATCAATCATAGGAAAGCTACTAGAGTCAATTATTGCTAGTAAAATTATAAACCACTTAGATACATTTAATTTAATAAATTCTTCTCGGCATGGATTCACTCAGGGACGTTCTTGCCTTACTAATTTGCTTAGTTTTTTCTCAGAGGTATATGAAGCAGTAGATAATGACAAGTCATATGATATAATATATTTAGATTTCAGTAAAGCTTTCGACAGAGTCCCCCATGAGAGATTGATGAGAAAGGTTGAGGCGCATGGAATAGGTGGGGCGTTGTTGGGATGGATTAGGTCATGGCTAATTGGTAGGAAGCAGAGAGTCAGCATAAATGGTACGAAGTCAGAATGGGGAGCAGTCAAAAGTGGTGTCCCCCAGGGATCTGTATTAGGTCCTCTGTTGTTTGTTATATACATAAATGACCTTGATTTAGGTATAACTAGTAGGATAAGTAAATTTGCAGACGATATCAAAATGGGGAGAACAATTGATTCAGATAGAGATATAGAGTGCCTCCAAAGGGATCTAGATACCTTACACGAATGGTCAGTAAATTGGCAGATGAAGTTTAACATTGACAAATGCTAGGTATTAAAGATAGGGAAGATGCATACAAATGTTAAATATAAACTAGCTAATGTGGAATTAGAAAACTCGAATTGTGAGAAAGATCTAGGTGTGTTTGTTAGCAATGATTTGAAGCCTAGACAACAGTGTATAAGCGTTCGAAACAAGGCAAACAGGATTCTCGGGTTCATCTCAAGGAGTGTGAGTAACAGAACTGCTGATGTTATCTTAAAACTTTACTTGTCATTAGTGAGACCCCATATGGATTATGCTGTTCAATTTTGGTGTCCTTATTACAGAATGGACATAGATTCATTGGAGAGAGTACAACGTAGAATGACAAAAATTATCCATAATATTAGAAATCTTCCGTATAAAGAAAGGTTGAAGAAATTAGGCTTACATTCGTTAGAGAGACGCAGAGTTAGAGGGGATATGATAGAGGTGTTCAAGTGGGTTAGTGGGATTAACAAAGGGGACATGACAAATGTACTAAAGCTCAGTGATAGCGAAAGAACTCGTACCAATGGTTTCAAATTAGATAAATTTCGTTTCAGAAAAGATATAGGCAAATATTGGTTTGGCAACAGAGTTGTAGATGGGTGGAATGGACTACCAAGTGCTATAGTGGGATTAAAAACGATAGGGAGCTTTAAGATAAAATTGGATAAGCATATGGACGAGAAGGGTTGGGTGTGAAGGGGGATCAGCAGGGTTGGGCCAATCAGCGCTCTGCAGACCCCCGTAATCCTGCGTTAATCTCTAACCGTTTTGGTAAGATGATCCTCAGGGTATTAAAGTGTTGAGCCTATAATTGGGCTTTGTAATTGGGGTTGTGTGGGACAGGGATCTGCCTTGCTTAGGCCAATCGGCTTTCTGCAGACTCCCATTTTCTTATGTTCTTATGTTCTTAATACCTTCACCTGACCTACTCTGCAGAAGAGTAGTATAATAGTATTTAATAAAAAGGAAAAGCCTCAGGAAATAGCAGGAATAACGGTAACTGATAAAATAAAATATTTGGGGATTACGATAAATGATAGCAAGAACTGCTTTACGGTAGCCTACAGAAAGAACAAATGATAGAGAAGGCAATAACATTAGCAAATATGACATACTCAATAGTTGCAAGGAGTTGTTCTAGATTGTTAGGCAAGACATACTGGAAAAGTGTAGCTCTCCCAGCAATTCTATATGGTGCTAATGTCATAAACTTCACAAAGCAGGAGGTAGAGCGATTGCAAAGGATAGAGAATAGTGTTAGTAGGCAAATAATGGGAGCACCGAGGTATGCACAGGAGGCGGTTAGAGGGGAGATAGGCATATCAAGTATGAGGGCAAGAATAATGGAAGGGCAACTGAAATATCTGCAATATATTCTGAGAGGGGAAGGGAATGCATTACTCGAAAGAATATTAGAGGAGATGAGAGAGAAAAAGAAAAATAAGTGGATAAGGGGTTTAATAGAAGATAGGAGAATGGTTGGGATAAAAGGAGGGAACATGACAAATGAAGAAATAAAGAAAAAGGTTAGAGTGTGGGATACGAATGAGTGGAGAACAAGGCTGGAAGAAAAATAAAGTCTGAAACTGTATAAAGCATGGCGAAAAGAACCGGGAGGACAGGAGCAAGTGTACGACAACAGAGAGGCCTCCGAGATCCTGTTCAAATGTAGAAGTAATAATCTGAACTTGGGGAATAGAAAGAGATTTTGCAACCAATCAACGGAGTGTCTGATGTGTGGAGCTGCCATGGAGGACTTGAACCACTACTTACTACATTGCCCAGCATACAACGAGGAGCGAAGAAGAAGTAGGCCTACAGTACTGCAACAACCCTACCAAGAGGATGAAGAAATAGTAGTTGGAAATCTGCTCTTCAACAGAAATACAATAGAAGAGAGTAAATTAGTAATATGTCAATTTTGGAAAATAAGAACCAAGACAGTGAAAGAATTAGAAAAATAAATATAAGACCCAGACTGCAAGAAAAAGATACATCAGGAAGTGCCATTTTGAAGGCATCACTTCCGCCATGCAACTGAACTGAACCTAACTATCCTATGGGTGCCTGATATTGTCTGGGTTACTGTGCAGCGTACATTCACTTGACAGTCCTCACGTGTTTCTAATTACCCATATGACTAGTAGCCTACTATTTCACAAGTTTTATTTCCTTAATAGCTAGGGTACAGTCAGCGGCAAAAGTCCTGTCGCCTCTCCTGCCTCACCGTCACTCGGGATATTCATTATATTATAATAGACTCGAGAATTGTACGTGTAGCCTACAAACGTACATCTCTCTGCCAACAGATGGCACACTGTGAGGTATGTGGTTGTGAAGGTAGAGGGTGATGGGGGAGAGGAGGGGTAAGAGCTGTTAGGGGTCGGAAGGAGGGGACAACTTGTTTGTTGGTAAATAAAAAAAATCATGTTTTTTTTAAATATATTATCATAATGATCCGAATTTGTATTAACATGTGGTAATCTGTTACATTTGTAACACATGGAAAACGACATGATCAAAACACACATTTGCAATCAATTAATGCCAATATTTGAGTAAATACACAAAATACCGTGAATTAGAACTCTCTCTCTCTGATAGTGTCTTATATGACAATTAACCTCTTCTGTATCGGCGACGTCTTCTTAATTATATTCTAGCTATAGGCCACCTGTATTTACACGATTTTGTGCAGCTTCAGAAGGATCTGTCGTAGTAAAAAGGGTTAAGGGAGATAGTTCGAAGCCTGGGGCCGGATACTCAAAACTGTCCTAACTTGGGGCACTTAGGACTTCCTAACTGACTTAGGGCGCCCTAAGATATGAACAGGTTAGGACAACTTATCTCGTGTCTTAAGTTGTATACTCAAACAAAATTTAGGATGCTCTATCCTGTTCCTAAATGGTTAGGAACTCCTAAATTGTCCTAAATCTTCTAGGGTGCTCTATGTTGTTCAGCCAATCACGGGGCTCCTTATATCCCATTGTTTGAGTGGATCAACCAATCACGGGACATTAATATCAGCTGATCAAAATAAACAAACGCCACTGTGGCAGAAAGAGCTACCCAGCTGTTGTATTACCTTATTTTGTGCTTTATGTTTCTATATATATATATATATATAAATCGTGCAATATCCTATATTTAACCCCTAACAAAGGCCCATTTACATTGTTTATAGTAGGTCTATAGGCTATTAGATTCTGCTAGGTTATATTTTCCCATGAACTCAAATTGTGTACAGTAGGTTGCAGCGTATTAGGCTAGGCCTAGTCCAGATTAAGTTAGGATAGGCTATTATCCCAGAAGTCCCATTTATAGTTTGTCACTAGGTTAGGGTAGGGGAAGGAGTATTTTGCCCCCTGATGGCAATATTATGATGATAATAAGTCATGGGGGGTGAGGGGGCCAAGCCCCCACTTAACCTATTCTTGTATTCCACGGCAGTCAAACTAGACGAGGACGTGATCTTGAGCATGCGAGTAGTTTAAACAAGGCAGGCGATACGCCCAAATTCCTCCATCCTTACCTAGGGTAGGTTAAAGTAAGTTAGCCTAGGTTAGTTCTTTTGGTAAAAGTTGTGTTAGCGGGTGTACCACCCGCTTTATTTACATAGTCGCACACTCGCAGTTACATTTGAGTCTAATTTGACTGCTGTTATATGCCCCTGCTGGTAATAGAGCCCTATATGAGGATGATATTAAGTCATGTGGGGTGAGGGGGACAAAGCCCCCTCACTAACTAATCTCTCCATAAATAAAACAAAGTAAAATGTATCAAAAACTCTCTCTAGGCCTAGACACCATGTTGTATATATTATGTATATGTGCTTTTTTTAATACCACATTTCCCATTCTTCATAGGCTATAGTCCTCCCCACTAGGCTAGTAGGGTTGTATTTTAATATTCTTGGAAAATGTATAAAAATGCATGCAATTACATAATGAAACAACTAACTAATTATTAGAATCGTAAAAGGTAGGCTAAGTAAAGATTGTAATTTAAAAATATATATAGGCTAACCCTAATTTCTATCTATCTATCTATCTATTGCCTGACGCCGTGATCCCCGAAGGGGTGGCCACGAACGAACCGCCCCCATGCACCTGTCCCCAGTCAGTCGACGCCCCTCCCCCCAACCAGCACCGCCTTGGTTCATGTACTTCCTCACTCCATCCTTCCACCTCTCATTCGGTCTACCTCTCCCTCTCTGTCCCTCCACCTCGCTCTCGTACACCCTAGTCATTCTCTCGCTTTCCATACGTTCCATATGGCCGAACCATCTCAAGTTGTTCCTTTTCACACTTTCCAGCACATCTACCTCCACACCACACCTCCTTCTTACTTCCTCATTAGTCTGTCTATCCCTCCATGTAACTCCGCACGCACTCCTTAAGTAATTCATTTCCACTGCTCTCACTCTTGGTCTGAGTCTCTCAACCAACGTCCATGCTTCGCTTCCGTAAGTCAGTGTCGGGATTACCACACTGTCATGCAAGGACTTCTTCACTTCCATACTGAACCCTTCCAATTCCCAAATCCAAATCCAATTCCCATTCCAACCCTAATTTGACCTAGGCTAAGCTCAATAACCACCACCCAAAAGGCCAAAACCCCGGTGTGAAGTTACCAATAGCCTAAGCTACTTCAAAAAGGTCATGAGCTCCAAATCCAGTATATTGAGTACATATTACACAAGTAATTCCATTATTGAAAGGGTTAATCAAGTAAAATCACAGAATCATAGGCTTGGAGAGTATCCTTTTATTTGGCTGTTTACATGCATTCTCTCAAGCCTTAAAAAGCGATCAAAACGGTATAAGACCACTAGTTCCACTACAAAATGTCAGGTGTAGCCATTAATTACACCAGGTATTTCCATAGCCTAACTCTCCACACCTTAACTCCGGCTTCCCCTCAGTTGTGTCTACCAATGAAAAGTGTTCTTCCTTCACCCCAGCTGTTTGAGTTAAGGGGGTAGGGTTACTTTTTGGTCTATTTTTTATTTAGCCTATATATATTGTTTTGTTTTTACTTTCTTCGCTAGACATCCATCAAAGCTTAAAAAACACACTCACTTCGAGATTAATTTGTACATTTTTCGGTAGAAAAGTGTCCCAGCCGATGGCCAGTTGCTCCTAAAGTTACAGGCTCGCTATCGCTCGCCAGGAAATAAACCTATGCCTAAATGGCACGAAAGGTCTTAATATTAACAAAGAAATAGGGCAATTTTTTTTATAACCGCCAAACTAATGGAATGAACGTCATAACATCTCAAAAACTAATGGGGCTAAACATGAGGGAGAAGGGGGTCCAGAAAAACCCTATCCCCCCCCCCTCCCCTCGTGTACGTGTATGTGTGTATGTGATTGAAAGTGCTTATGTTGCCGTGGTGAGTGCCCTCAGGCCCTGTTACTACTGGTGTGCCTGTGAACCAATCCTCCCTTTATATACTCAAAGGTTCCTCATCGAGTCACCTTCTGCCTATTCGAGTCACGTTCCACTTACGTTCGAGTTACGTTCAACTTAGTTCCACTTACGTTCGACTTAACTTCATGTAATTCTGGTCATGATATACTGACATTCCGGTCTCATTCTGGTCATTCGAGTTGCATTCGACTTGGGATCGAATAGTCTTCTTTCCACATCCGGTTTCCTTCGAGTCACTTACTGGTTAACATCGACTCATATTTGGGTTACATTCGAGTCCATCGAGTTACGTTGAGTTACATTCCGGTCATTGACGGGTCGCATTCTACTCTGAAGTCACACTCGATTAAGGCTGCGTAATTCTCGTCAATTCCGGTGAAAAGTTCGATTCCAGTGGGTTCTGGTGGATTCGAGTTCTGTATGACGCGGCCTTAAGACTCGGTGCCATAATATATGGCCTTCGTCGCTTGGCGCTGGGATTTTAATAATAATAATAATAATAATAATAATAATAATAATAATAATATTTATTGAGTTAGCAATTTACAGAGTTGGTACCACATAGTATATTACAAATATGACATGTACCAGCTTTGCATAATTCCAACTAAGGATAGCCCAATAAGGCCGTTAGGCGTATTTCCATTGGGGTCCTTGTGGGATTAGGTTAGCTGGGGAAAAGGGGAGGATAAAAGAAATAGATACTTAGAGAAAGTATTTCTAGGGGGTTATTTTAAGATACCTCACATCCTATAGTAAATATCAGTAATCCGTAATCAGTAATCATTTCAGTTTGGTTTGCCTATCTCTTAATATGTCGTATTTAGTAGTAGACATAAGCTTGGTGCTCCCTTCTCGAAGCTGTCCGGTTCAGGTGTTCCTTCAGGCTACGTCTGAAGGAATAGTGTTCTCTTTTCACGGACTGACTGGGGAGGTCGTTCCAGCCTTTGATGGCAGTGAAGAAGAATGTTTGCTTACCCTGTCCTTGGATTCTCGGGACCTTAAAATTAAACATCCTGTTTCTTGTATTATGTCCACTCCTCTCATTTTCTTTAACAAAATCATTCTTTAGATACTCTGGAGCTCTGTCATAGAACATTTTGAAGGCATTAGTGAGCCTGATTTGTTTGGCCCTGTCAGAGACATTGAGCATACCTAGTGACTGAAGTTGTTCCTGGCCAACATGTGATCTGGGTCCTAGGTTCAGCATAAACCTAACCATTTTATTTTGAGTGACCTTAAGTTTGTGCTGTGCTGATTTAGATGATGCAGAGTACCAGGATGACACAGAATAATCAAAATGACATTGCACAAGCGCTTGGCAAAGGGTCTTTTTGGTTGCCGCCGGCAAGCATCCCACCTGTCTATACAGGTATTTTATACGTGCTCTACACTTACTCAGGATAGATTCCAAAATTGTTTCATCTGACAAACTCGAGTCCAGTTTTAGTCCGAGATATTTAACTTGTGACACTGTTGTTATAGGAATATCATTACAGTTGACCGAGAAGCCCACAATGTCTTTCAGTTTGCGTTTTGTTCCACATAAGATGGCTTCCGTCTTGCCCAGGTGAAGAGATAGTCTATTGCCCACTAGCCATTCACTACATGATTCTAGTTCTTTGGAAAGTGAAGCGGCAATACTGATTGGGTCTTTTCCTGAAACCAGAAGCACGCTGTCGTCAGCATACAGTAATAGTTTACACGAGACGCTCAGTTCCGTGTTATCCCATCCAGCACCGGTGACATCCTTTTCATTATATTCTAACTACTATTAGGTTATTGTATTCAGTTTAGGAAGGACATATACCAATTATATGGCCTCGAACCATGTCAGTTTATCCTTTAAGCTACCACATATCCTTTTTAATCTTCATAAAATCGCGTTAACCCCTTGAGAACCGGGACTTATTTTTGTTATACTCTGGCTACCGTTAGACGATTTCCTGTATTGCTTAATGCAACTCTTGGTCTCACAGATGGAAATACGATCTCAACATGCCCTCTGAATTAAGTAGGTCCTTCTTCAACTACATAAAACCGTCTAACTTCAGCCATAATGAAAGGTAAACAGACGTCCTGGTAGTGAAATAATCAATATTGTTGAAATAATGTTAAGTTCATAAAGTTCATGAAAGTTTATTGCCATAGATAGGCTATAGGTTTACATGTTTACAAAAAATGTGCAATTATACAAATGGTATATCCATGACAAAGAGGATTTGATGCCATCAGGCATATACAGTATGTCCTCATATAACCATATGCATATCAAGTGTAACTAAGACAACAAGAGAAAGAAATGAACACAGGTGCAATAAAAAAGAATACAGAAATAAAAATATAATGACATACATATACTCATATTACATTCAAAGACACATTCACTGTTCACAATAGACAACACATAAATTAACAAGCAAAACAATTCCCAGAATTTAGAGCAAAATTTAACTATCCATCAAATATAATTTGAATCGCTTCTTATACTGTATAATTAAAAACTGCAATTATCATCAACATTCACAATGAGGTTAGTCCATATTTTAAGTTTTTAACTCTCTTATGATGAAATGTTTTTGTCACCAATGATGTTTTACAAACTGGTACACGTAACCCGTTTCTCTGTCTGGTTAAGTGATCATGTATTGTATAATTAGCAGGGAACATTTCACTAATAACTCCAGGAACATTACCATGTTTAACTTTAAACATTAATTTTCCTATACAGTATATGTAGGTTATGTATCATTAAACTTAAGTATATTTAAGGATTTAAAGAGTGGTCCTGTAAGTTCTCTGTATGGTGCTGATTTGATGATCCTAACAACCCTCTTCTGTACAGTAACAACCGATCTTAGGTAACACTCATTTGTTCCACCCCATACTTCTATACCACATGACATTGTGATGTAAGGATATATAAAGCAATTGTATAGGCCTAGAGTAATTAGAGTTTGGCCATTCAATGATTTTCTAGCTTTACATATTATTCCAATGCCTTTTGGCATTTTATTCTTAATATTTTTAATATGTTCACTCCATGTTAGCCTTGAATCAAGTGTCACTCCCAGAAATGTAGTACTCTCTACCCGTTTAACTACTTTATTGTTTATGAATAAATTTAAATGTAATTGTATTTTCTTTCCTTTCGTAACAAATATCATACAGTGCGTTTTTTTATATTAAGAGATAACCTGTTTACAGTAGTCCATACAAGTAATTTATTTAGCTCAGCATTCATGGTTTCTACTATATTATCTAAGTTATTTCCACTTAAGAACACATTTGTGTCATCTGCGAATAAAATAGGTAATACATTTGGAGAGACACTGACAATATCATTGACATACAAGAGGTATAATAGAGGACTAAGCATAGAGCCCTGTGGTGCCCCGCACTTAACAGAAGAACTTGAAGAACACACCCCATTGTAACTTACATATTGCAGCCTATTTTCTAAGTAACTTTTAAACCAGTTATAAGCTATTCCCCTGATCTCATAATTTTTAATTGTCTCTAATATATAATGGTTAACAGTGTCTAAGGCTTTACTAAAGTCTAAACACACTCCAAGTACAAAGTTACCTTTATCCAGTTCCTTGGCTATTTTATCAACTAAAGTCACTAATTCCAGGTCTGTTCCATGCATAGTTCTTCCTGAATCAAAATTGATATTTGTACAAAATATCATGTTTATTTAAAAATGAAAGCAATCTATTATACATAAAACGTTCTAATATATTTAAGAACACAGGTAGGACAGCCATAGGACGATAATTGTTAACCAGCCTGGCATCACCACTCTTGTAAATTGGTGTAACCTTTCCGGTTTTCAGTTCTTTAGGGAAAACCCCTTCCATTAGAGATAAGTTAATTATATTAGTTACTGTATCAAGAAATATAGGGTAAGTCTCTTTGACAATACGAGTGCTAATGCCATCCCAGCCTGGACTTTTGTCCTTTAATTCATGTATTATTCCTTTAACCTCTGTAGAATCAACAGGCTTAAGGAACATTGTAGAAGGATTGGCTATAGGCATGAATTATGAAAATGACTGATTAATTATTGGCAATGACTCACTTATATTTGTTCCAATGTTTATGAAAAAATAATTAAAAGCATTAGCAATGGTTATATCATCCTGCACCATATTTCCGTCTAAATTTAAAAAAAAAGTCTGTTTTGATAATTGTTTTTTTCCTATAACTTCCTTTATGACGTCCCATGATCTTTTTATATTACCCATATTCTTCTTGAACAACTCATCATAATGGTCACGCTCAGACTTACGGAGCAATTTTTGTAGTACTCGTTTATATTTTGCATAATGTTTTTTTTATTATATAAAGTATGGATCTTTAAGAACAGGACATACAATTTATTTAAATTTTTAAGTGAATTTGTTTATAGGTTTCCTATTACGATAAGTTATTCTTACTTTTACAATAGGAAAACACTCCTCGTAAGTCGTAACACTCTTTATATTTTGAATGGAAATGGAAAAAATCCTCTTGACAGCTTCGACTGAATGTAATATTATTCCAATCCATCAGTGTTAACCTTTCCTTAAACCTACGTATATTACGCTCATTGAATTGGCGTGTAGTTAATTTTTTTGGACATTTCTCTGCTTTTTCAATTATATTAATGCAAAATATTGGAAAATGGTCCGAAATGTCTGTATAAAATATACCATTAACCATTTCATTTCTCTGTATATCATTGCATGGTATATTATCAATAATGGTAGCAGAATGGTTTTTCACTCTAGTTGGTTTATTGATTAAAGGAAGATAGGAATAAGAAAATATTGTTTCTATGAACTCAGACGTTGCTTTATGGTTCTTACCTTTTAATAAATAAACATTATAATCCCCCATTAGGTAAACGCTATTATTTTCATTGTCCAATGTGAACAAAATATCATTAAAATACCTTAAAAAAATTACAATATCTGATTCGGGAGGCCGGTAGATTACACCAATGATGAAATTTTTATGATATCCAATTGAGTGTTTTTCAATCTCAATACATAATATATAATACATCGCTGGTACCGGAAGGGTTAATGTTTTCCACTGTGGCCCATTATATCATTCCTTCATCTTATTCACTTACTTCGTGATATTTGGACATCCTTGTTCTTAACCCTTAACTGACGGTGCGCAACATATGTCGAGTGAAATAAATTTGGACTATGTGGCGGTGCACGACAGCTGTCGAGCGCCATTTTCAGCACGTAATGTTGCTGAGAGAGAGAGCTGAGCGGTGGGACGAGCGTAGTAACCTTATGACCGCTCCCCACGACCACCGTGGAGGTACTGAACTGTTTACCACCTTCCTCCCCCCTTTCTCACTCGCTACATAGGGAATTATGTAAGGAAATTACCTTTTTTTAGGGGTTTTGCACTCATGTTGCACGATCGTTGCAAGAGAACCAGTGGTCGTACAAGGATGGTTCGGGTGTCATTGGAAAGTTCTGTTTACGCCCTTTCAGGGATAGATACTTGTTTTACGCTCTGGGTCTTATTTAGGCATGAAAATGAGCATGGAAACAACCCTATTTAGGGTTAAAAAAAAACCCGCTGTGCGGTACGGTCAAATAGACCGCCTAGCCCGCCAATAAGGTGTTAATACGTTTTACATATTAGTTGAGTATCGCGTGGTGCTAGAGTTTATTAACCCATCTAGTACCGGTGACGTCTCGTATATTATATTCTGACAATGACGATTCTATTCAGTTTCGGAAGGCCGTCTACCAAATTGAACGTTAAGTATTACATAAATTGATCCCCGTAGCGGCCACATATTTGTCCTTATCTTCTTATTATCGTCTACTTATAGCTGAAACCAAATACCACAAACAGCATCGGTACTGGACGGGTTAATGTAACGTAATGTAATTAAACTTTTCAGTTATGGAAAATGATGTTACGTTACCCTGACTTCATATGATGTTTTTATATTTCACAACAACATTACTCATAGTAAATTACATTCGGAATATCCTATCAATATGTTGTTAGCCCTTTATTTATATCATAGAGCATGTTTTTTTTTTACTTCATTCATGTTAACCCCTTGTAGCTCTGACGCGTTTTAGCAATTTATTTTGGCTATCTTTAGACGATTTTATGCAGCTGAGGAAGGATCTGTGGGTATTAAAAGGGTAAATACTATCTCAATCAACCCTTTGGCTTCCATATACCGTTACTAATCTGAAGAAAATCGTCTAATAGTAGCCAGAAAACAGAACAGAAACGCGTATTCGAGCTTGAAAGGGTTAATATCAGACTAATTTATTCGACTTAAAGAACGATCTGTCAGTCAGTCAGTAGTCAGTAGCCAGCACTTCTTTTCAAATGGGGTAGGGAGGATGAGCCCCTGGAAGTTGGGACTGGGAAACCCACTGATAGAATCTGTGCCTACTTCTGGATCAGCGAGCCTTAAAGAACGATCTGCTTGAATAAATAGACTGATTGAATCCATTTGACTTAAATCAGATCCTTCCTAAGCTGAAAACAATGTCGTTGTAGTTCACTTCATATGAAGTAAAGCTTCGTCGTAATGAGAGATACTAAATTATTGTCAATAACTGAGTCTCCATATGGCATTGCAAATCACCAAAAACCCTACCGACTCCCTCCCTACCACCCATCACCCACACTCACCCACTCCTCCTCTTTACCAGCTCACCACACGTGTAGTTGTGATCAGTGTTGATATAAACAAAATTGTATACATCTGCTATAAAATGTAACATATTTATTAGTTAGATTTTTCATTTTGATGGGCCAAGCGCCTTCCTATGTTGTATAAGATCGTCTAATGATAGCCAAAACATGTTGTCAAAATGTCTCATAATTCTCAAGCTGTTAATATGAGAATGGGTCAGGAAAATGCTATTGAAAAATAGTGTAGACCTGTACTCGAATTAATTAATTAATTAACAGCAAACATATAGTATAGGGCTTACATATGAATGTATAGTAGGGAATGAATAAGTGAATTTCCTGTTGTGTCAAAACTTACAAAGTGTTATCCAGTACCGGTTACGCTTATATACCTCAGGAAATGAACCCTGCTTACCTAGTCATGCTTACCTAGTCATGTTTAGTGGGGGAATAAGAAGAGATCTTCTTGTCTTGTCCCCACCTCTATCGACTGTGCCAGCCTTACTGATTTTGTGTTATACCCATCTGCTTATCGTACCTAAACTTAAAAGCGGCTATTGATGGTGCTGTGACCACTTGGTCAGGTAGGGCATTCCACTCGTTGATTATCCTAATGGAGAACGCGTTACCCTTTAGTGCGGTCCTCCAGTGTCTGGGTTTGGCTAACTTGAGTGAGTGGCCTCTTAGGTTGGTGGTGCTCAACTCGAAGATCGTCGTGCCCGTGGAGAATCTTGAATACTTCTATCATATCCCCCCGTTTCCTGCGGTCCCTCAGTGTTTGCAGTCCCAAGGCTCGGCATCTCTCTTCGTAGCTTAGATGTGCGATCTCTGGTACTAGCTTTGTCGCCGTGTGTTGAACCCTTTCCAGCTGGTCTATGTCTTTAGCTAGGTAGGGGGACCAGCACTGTGCACCATAGTCCAACAAGGGTCTGACCAAGGAAGTGTAGAGGGCTCGCACAATTTCCTGGTTTAAGTAGGTGAAGTTCCTCCTGATTATTCCAACACTGCTGTTGGCTTTCCCTGCTATTGCAGCGATGTGTGATGCCACTTTGAGATCTTCTGAGACCAGGATCCCCAGGTCTTTCTCTACGGTGGACTTGCTCAGGGCAACACCGTTCAAGTTGTAGTCTGGTCTCGTGTTCCTGCTACCAAAGTGCATGGTCTTGCACTTAGCAGAGTTGAAGGTCAGCAACCACTTATTGCTCCATTCCTCCAGCCTGGTCATGTCCCTGCGAAGTGCTTCGATGTCCTCTACTGTTCTGATTGTTCTGTAGATTTTTGCGTCATCCGCGAATAGGCTAGCCTGAGATTCAAGATTAGTGACCAGATCATTGATATAGGCAATGAATAGAACAGGACCCACCACTGATCCCTGCGGTACTCCACTCTGTACTGGTAGCCACTCGGAGTAACTCTCTCTTGCCGACACTCTGTGAAAGCGGTTTGCCAGGAAGTTTTCAAGCCACCTGAGTACATTCCCCTTGATCCCTTGAGAGTCATGTTTGGTGATCAGCCTTTTGTGGGGTACTCTGTCAAATGCCTTCTCACAGTCAAGGTAGTTCGCGTCGACGCACTCCTTATTGTCCACAGCATCAATTATGTCCTCCAGGTATGCCAGCATGTTGGTAACACAGCTCCTCTTGCTCCTAAATCCATGTTGAGCATCAGACAGGATGTTATTTCTTCCTAAATGCTCCACTAATTCATTCCTGATCAGGCTCTCCATCACTTTCGACACAGCACTGGTTAGAAACACAAGACGGTAGTTCAAGGGAACGCTTTTATTTCCTTTTTTGAAAATTGGGGTGATGTTAGCCCTTCTCCAGTCACCTGGGACTATGCCTGTGTTTAAGGAGGACTGGAAGATATTTGTTAGTGGTAAACACAAAATATCTGCGCAGGACTTCAACACCACCGGTGAGATTCCGTCTGGTCCAGGACTCTTATTTTCTTTGAGTGAAGACAGAATGTTGCGTAACCTCCCTTCATGGATTTGCATTGAGAGTAGTTCATCTTGGTAAACTGTTCCATCAGGGACTGGTAGATCTGATGTATCCTCTCTAATAAATACCCCGTTAAAAGCTTGGTTCATCGTTTCTGCAGTCTCCTTGTCTGTGGTAGTCAGAGAGCCTTCTGGTGTTTGTAGTCTTGTCACCTTCTCCTTTATGCTGGTCTTGGATCTGATGTATGCCCAGAAGTGTTTGGTGTTGTCCATTGAATCCAGTGCTACATTCTTCTCGTAGTTGTATTTGGCGTACGTACCGTACTTCTGTCATGGCGAGGTTTCTTGCTGCAGTGTATATTTCCTTTCTGTTCGCGGTTTTCCTCTGTCGGTAGTTCTGCCAAGCTCCCTCCTTCTCTTGAATGATGGTCTGTAGTCTGTTGGTCATCCACTTCGGCCTGCAGCTTTGCGTCCCTTTCTTGAAGGTAGGTACGCATTCTTCAACTACACTGTTATAGATTTCAAGGAACTTGCACCACATTTCTTCTGTGGTCCTGTTCTTGAATAAAATATACCACCTGATTTCTCTGAACATCTCCCTCATCTTAATCTTGTCTGCCTTATGGTAGTTCAGCTTTCGTGATGTGTTTTGACAGGTCTCTGGTTTGTGTTCACCGTGGAAGGTGAAGGTGATCACGGCATGTTTACTTCGTCCTAATGGGGCCAAATACTTCATGTCATCCACTTCGTTTTCTGACTTAGAAAATACCAGATCCAGTCTAGAGGGGTTATCCGTTTCGCACTGTGGATGTCCAGTCTTGAACATTCTGTGTTAGGAAGCAAAGAGTCAAGGGGTTATCCGTTTCTCGTAGGCGTGTCCAGTCTTGAACATTCTGTGTTAGGAAGCAGTCTGCGACAGAGTCCAAGAAGTAGCGGGCTTGGCCGTGGCCTGCCGTTCCTTCCCTGACAATGTTTTCTTCCCAGTCTATGTTGCCTTAGTTGAAGTCGCCACATATAAGTAGTTGCTTGTTCCTGCTAAAATGTTCTCCCTCTTTGATAACTTCGCATATCCTTGTGTTGTTCTCTGCAGTTGATGAGGGGGTTCTATAGATGGTTCCTAGAATTAAACTATGGCCCCCGTCACCTTTGACCTCACACCACACTGTTTCTTCTGCTGGATGTCCTGTTATGTGAGAAACTGAGCTCTCCTCCACCTCAAATTTTCTATTCACTAGGATTGTCACTCCACCTCCTGGTGCTGCCTGCTCCTGCCTGTCTTTTCTGATGACCTGGTATCGGTGGGTGTCAAAGAGGCTTGCCTTCAACATTTCACTGTTAGATTTGGTCTCTGTAAGGAAGACGAAGTCATAATAATAATAATAATAATAATAATAATAATTATAATAATAATAGTTCTTAACCCGTACAGCCCCAGCGACGCATCTGACGTGTCGGCGATGTATGTATCGCACAGCCCCAGAGACGCGCCTGACGCGTCACCCTAATTGCGCCGACTGTAACCTCAGGTGTAGCCACTCAAGAGGGCTCAGATTTGTATGGGAACTGTGTACGTATCCCACGCAACCGTGCCGATGGTTGAAAACTCTCAAAGTCCACGTGCGTGCGCGCGAGCGCGCAATAACCTGTTTTTTTGGGATAATTGCCTTCAATTTTTTACTCTTGTAAAATCCGTTTTCGGGGGCTCTGTAGGACCATTTTTTAAGCTTTTTGAGCGGTTTTTCGTGGTTTTTCCTTCATTCCTAACCCATTCGCTATTGTTTCTGGAATAAAACCATTTTTTGAAAACCGGCCGGGTTCTGGTGCGCAAACATTACAAAACTAGCCGGGGCTCCACAGGTTAAAGCTAGCGCATGCTAAGCCAGCTAAGGAAAGCCCAATAAGGCCGATTAGGCGTATTTCCATTGGGGTCCTGTACTACTACCCCATCCCCTTGCTCATGAGAGACGGTAATGACTCAGTGCTTGTGAAAAATCTTTAATGCGCCGAGCGTGGGCGTGATCCTGGGCCTTCTGGGTGGAAGTCCAAGATGCTAGTCACTACACCAGCGAGTCAGGTTTCTCTTTGCTCAATATTTCTTCCAGCTCAGCAGACTTATTGTTTATGCCATCCAGGTTTGTGTACATACATTTATAAGTGTGGCGTGGGTTGCAATGTGATTTACTGCCTGTAGGATCGGGCATAAAAGGGCTCCTGGCCCTTTGCCTGTCCTCTCTTCAGTACTCTGATCACCTTAGCATTCTTGTGGTCAGCAATATAATATGTGTTGTGACTCCTCAGATTCTTCTTTAGTTTTTTCTACTTCTTGCTGGATCAATTCCTTTCTGGCTGCCCATTCTCTCTTGTTTAGGTCACAGAATATTCTGATCTGGTTTTCTCTTTGGCCTGGTGCGGAGGGACTGGCTTTGGAAAAGGCACTGATAACATCCTTAGTCATCTCCTCTGTCTGGAATCCTACCCGTAGTAGCCTAGGTTTGTTCTGGTTCGGCCGTTGATCCTGGTCTCGTGTCTCTCGACTTTGGCCACTGTGGAGTCTATCCGTGTCAATAATCGTAAACTCATTGGGCTGCAATCCAAGCTTGGTTGTGAAGTGTTCTGTGACTGAGATGTGGTCTGCAGTCTTCCCCATTTGCAAGTCCTCTGCATCGGGCTCCGGAATGTTGGTAAGGATAAAAAAATTGTTTCTGAAGGCTCTGTCCCTCTCGTCTGAGACTGCACACTTGATTTCCTCTTCGATCTCTTTCCTAGCCTTGCTCCCCATGTTTGTCACTATCTCAGTAGTCTTCTCGGTAGCCACCTTCTTCACTTCATCAAGTTCATCATGTTGTTTCTTAACCACATCCTCCAAAGCCTTGTCTACTTGGGCTAGCTTCTCACTGATGGTCTTTTCGATTTCTTTCCTTTGGCACTGCATTTTTTCAGTTATCATTTTGTCCACCACTGCAAGTTTATTTCTGATGTTCTTCTCCACTTCACTGTGCACTTTGGTTTCGATTTCCTCTATTTTCTTAGTATTACTATCCACTTTTTCCTGTAACTGGGTTAGTTTACCAAGGCATTGGTTTACTAGCTTCCCACAGTTACGTACGGTGCAATATACAGAATGTTCACTTTGTGGGCTAATTTGTTCAACATCTTGTACTCTTCACTAGACATTCCCTCACACCCGGCATGAACCTAAAATTTACACAAGTCACACTCGATTCCCACACCATATTTACCAGTGTTCATTACTTTCTTGTTACAGTGTCCACATATTGCTGACTTCGGTCCAGTTTGGCTGGTTTTAGGTGTAGCACTGTTTGTTTTGTCCGCCATGCTGGATTTTATGTTTACGAATGTTTAAGAATTAATCATCCGGTTCATTACATAAGATCAAATATTCAATTATTATATATTTTCTTATTCAGATGGCTGATAGTGAAGCACTAAATTGTTTTTTTCAAATGCCCCATTGTACGATATACACTATATATATGTAATTGTTAGCCCTACAATTTTCCATGCAACATTTTCTTTCTCACTTAAGTTTTGATCGGTTCTCTTTGAAAGGTCACTCGGGGAAAATCAGCTTACCTGTTTTTGTGTGAAGTGATCCTTTTCTGTCTGTTTACCAGTGGTGGGTGCGCTCCGGTGGGACCGGTAATGCGGCAGCGCTCCGCGCTCCTCAGACATAAGGTAATGCGGCAGCGCTCACGCGCTCCTTTGGTCAGCCGACCCGATGCGCTTCCCGCTCTGCGCTTCTGCGCTCCGCGCTCCCAAAAATAGGTATATAATAAAAAAAAGTAAAAAATAGCTTCTAGAAGTTATTTAATTATGTACCTAAATTAATACAATCCTTTGTCTTTCACTTCATTAAATTCAAAAATTCAAAAAATTCAAAAAAACTCAAGTCATGGTGTCTTTCTGAAGTTTAAGTTTCTCATTTTCTCAGTTTCTGTAATTCTTTATGTCATATCAATGATATGATTGATATCATTGTGACATTGTGACTGTCCATTGATATCTATGATATGACATAAAGAATTACAGAAACTGTCCAAACTGAGAAACTTAAAGTTAAACTTTAAACAGTTTAAACTGTTTAAACTTTAAACAGTTTACAGCTAAACTTTAGACTGTACACGATAATGACGTTCTTGAACCTGTTGTTGACAGGAATAATCGCTTCCGGAGCGCCATAAAGGAGTGCGAAATACAAGCTGCGCTCCGCGCCTGCACTCCGAGTTCAGATTTTTGCCGCTCCTCGCTCCGCGCTCCTCTATATTGGTAGTGCGCACCGGATCGCAGAGCGCAGAGTGCCAAATCGGCGCGCCCACACCCACCACTGCTGTTTACCAGGTATAACAAGGATTATTCAGTGTTCTAAGGATTAGGAAATATTGTGCCATTTCATTTAGGTACTGGCACTACTGGGACCGTTTACCCAGTATCGAAAAGTCACATGGTTACCGAATGTAGGATGACAAACCAAGTGTGAATTACGATTGTTTTGCCTTGATCTCCGGATTTTTTCCTTTCATAGCAAGTAAATGTGAAGCTTCATTGCCAGAGTAACCTTATGGAAGTACTTACTGCTTAATGAAGGTGGCAGGAGGTGAATGAAGCCGGTATAAAAAAAAAATTGTGGACTGTCACTCCTATCTGTAACGTCATGCTAACTCGGTAAATGACGATCTTGATGCATTATGATACTTATATAATTTTGGTTTTGATTAGACAACAATATATAGGTCAGGAAGTATCTGTGGGAGTTATAAGGGCAAAGACTGGCCTAATCAACCCTCTGACGTCCGTATCCCATTGCAACTTTGAATACAATCGTCTGATGATACCCAAAATAAACTGACAAAAAGCGCCATAATCTTCAAGGGGTTTAGAAAACTGTTTAACCCGGCCCAAAATATATTTCCTAAATTGATATAAATCATTTGGTGTGGGCTAAATATGATAAATCCATCTATACTGGTCTAATATCGTTAATCTTGAGGCACAGATTACCGCTGTGATCGTTACTCGTTCACGATATTGATGTTGGTTTAAATCAATACCTTCTACATAAAAGGAAAACAAAAGAAAAACAGGAATTGAGAATTTGTAATTCTGTAGAAATTCCTCAACCAAGAAGCAATTTGCAGATATGTTGGCCTTACACATGTGGAAGAAGCATTAAATTAGTGGTTAGCGCATGGTAAGTGCCTTACTCAGGGATTTGGATATAGCCACCGGATAGAAAGAAGTGATGAGATGGGGAACTACCACAACTAACGATGTTAATTATTGTTATTCTAATATATATAATATTAGTAATGATGACTGTGAGAAATAAATTGACTACACTGGTATCTGGGTAGTGTTGGCAACAGCCTTCCAATAGGGTAACCTCATTAGAGTGAACCATTTCCTACCAGAACCTGGTGATTGTAAATATTGTAAAGGATAATTAATATTAAGTAATTTAGCTAACTGAATAAGATTACCTTGGCCAAGTTAATTTAGTTATAAAACCTTGTATGATTAGATTTAGAGGTACTGTATTCGGTATCAGTTTTGAAATTCCCACGTTCGCAGGCGCGATCCACAGCTTGCTGTAATATCCAGAACGCCTGGATAATATTTTTACTAAATCGTTGCGAAACGATATTTACATTAATATTTATATAATTAAAAGCTTATTTTTCATTTATATGATTTAGTGAAGAAGGGATGAACCCTTGGTAACCAATCAGTATATAATTTATTTAATTTAAGAGTCGAAAATTGAGATTCCGACCAGACGCCATTAAACTTTTGAGCTACCAGGACGTGTCTCATGACCTCCCACCACACTCCCCGCGCCCGGCCCAGAGTCCCTGACCTTTGACCCTACTTACCGAACCCGGAATCCTCTGAAACAACGCCAGGACCCTAGTTATAGCTAAGTCATTGATATATATGACCATTTATACAATGTTTAGTTATGGTATCTGAGAGATAGGCTATCATGGGTTAAAACTAGGCTACTGAACAACCCTCATCTACTCATACAATCCATGTCATAAGGTAGGCTATCTAATACTTTATTTTTATTCCTTTTCTTTTTTGATTGGTGTGACATAGGATATTTTTTTGGCTACATAATCCTCCACATTTTGGTGCCCCGTGTGAGAATTCCGATTGGCACATAGGCTAGGGGTTAGGTTAGGGCCAGTTTATTAACCCAGCAGCTGCGGGGAGACTCTTAAGAGGTTTTACTGGGCGACTGCGGGGAGACTCATAAGATCCTAGGGCTAAAAAAAAACTTTTAAAAAGCCCCAGTAGCAATTGATTTTTTTTTGTTTTTCCTCCATACCTCATATCACTTCTCCACATCTGTCAAAGTCCCCCCCTTTCTCCCCCCCCCCTCCCCTTCAATTATCACCTATTTTCCCTGTTATTCCCTTATTCATTGGTATATTTTCGTACTAATATCTGCAAGCCGGTTGCAGGGTGTGGTTATGTGACTAGCGAGTGTGTTGGCAGAGGTAGAGGGTGGGGTGAAACTCTCAGTCATGCTCCAGACCTCGCGAGAGGTGGGGTTGCCTCGCTCTGCTCCACATTTCATGAATGGGCCGCTCCGTATTTATTCACGATTTTGACCATCTAAACACTATTCCCACTTGTTTTATTGTTGTCACATGTTACTATCTTCATATTAAACGTAAAATAAGCGCATATGGATAAGTATTAATTATATTTATGGTAAATTAACGATTTTAGTGAGGAAAGAATCATAATACCTATGCACAGGGGCATGGTGTATACTACAGAGGCTGCGCAGCCGAGAGGTTAACAGTTAGGGTCCCTGCTAAGCTTTAGCGGTGATGTATAAAGTCGCGTTTGTGGGACATAGTCTAATCCTGCGCCATTTTGAGGTCCCTAACTGCGAGGTGAGATGCTATCGAGCCCCAGGTGGTAGATCCCGTAATTTTCTGACAGAGAGGTGACTGAATCGTGTACTAGATTGGCCTCACCATCTGACCATTGTATATTTGGGAGGTAACGACGTACACGAGACGGTCCAAGTGTCAGAAATTACGGATGACATCGTCTCTACCATCCAATTAATTGAGCAGCGCTGTGGCTCTAAAGTAGCCGTTGTGCTGATGGAGCCACGAGAGCTGCCTCCCAGCCATGAGGGCGAGCCAGGAGTAACCCGCGGTCATTACCACACAATTTACCAAGCCGTGAATCGGCGATTACAGAGACTACTGCACGGCTATGAAACGTTTCAGTTTGGAGCCAGACCATATCGCCGCAATTTGCGTCGTGACGGTGTCCACTGGAACCGGAGAGGTCAAGCCGCGCAGGTAGCTCGCTATCACGATTACATCGTCGATTCACGGGCAGATTGGTTGATTTACCAGGCGATGGCCGTGGGTGAGTGGCATTTCAATTATTATAGGGATAATATACAATAGCATGGTGTTTAAATCCTGTGGTAGAGGACTGTTAGGAGGGTCTGTAACATTGCGTTTTCTGGCGTTTGTGAAACTCGGAGCTTGAGTCTCGTTGCAGTCCCTAAATTTTCCCCATATTTTGATAATTTAGGCCATTTTTATGTTTCTGTCCTTAATGTCGCCAGCGTCTGAAAGACCAGGTACACCAGCTAAATGCTGGGGACGGAGCATATACAAAATTTAATTAAATAATAAATATATTCCCTCCCCCTACTAGCGTATTAGGTAAATGATATTGTGGACTTAATGATTTTCAACTAATTATTCATCTGAATTTGTAGCAAGTATTGGTACGTGTATAATGCTAAAGATTAACAGCTAAATTAAGTATGTGTTAGGCAATATATAAATGTAAATTTGATTGTTGAAAATTAGTCTTCAGTATAAACAATAATAATTGTTTAGAAAATAATAACCCATTTTCCAAAATGACTGATATACTCTTGAGAAAATCTATGGTGGGGAAATTAGGCTGGGTAACTAGAGCATTAAAAAATTGCCAGTAGGTAAAAAGATGTGAACCCTGTCCAAGGGAGCTGTTAAAGTCTCAAATCCAAGATCTTAAAACCCAGTGGGATAATTATAAAGAATCCTTCAATAAATTGGAGGATTTTTACATCAAACACGAGCAATCTGAAAAAAGTTTGAGGAAATACAATGGGCCTATGCAGATGCCCGTGAAAATTATTTGGATCAACTAGCCGTGTTCGAATCATTGGCGACAGAGACAGTTACTGGGACAGGGAGTAATGGTACCAGTAGTGGTATTACGGCTCCGGTACAACAAAGCTTTAAGTTGCCACCTATTACCTTACCTGAATTTGAGGGGCAATCTGATTGGAATACCTTTAGGGATAAATATAAGGGTTACAGGTGAGTTCTACAAGACTGGGTTATTGGATTTCACACAGATACACAATGGGAATCAATAGAGGACATAATATAATTTCGGAAGATGGTTGGTAATACAGCTTTATTCTTAATTAACACTTATGCAGAATAGAAATAAAATAATTCACACAAAATAGTATGGGCATATGGTGGGCATCAATGTTGTTGGACTTTTTATAATCTTCAGCACTTATCGCGGGTTTGGATGGAGCGCACTTCCCACTTCTAATTATCAGGTATTCTCTTCTGATATAAGGCCTAGAATATTACATAGGATTCACTCCTAGATTAGGCTGTTAATTCTGTGTTATCTTAATAAGGTTCTGTGTGTTTACTGATGATGAGACTAAATTTTGTGATATATATCTCTCCAAGAATATTACGTAAAGGAGGTGTAGTAGCTAGCTTCAACTCATGTGGTGTAATCACTTGTCTCAATAACAATTTAGACAGATATCAGTTATGGCGATTTAAGTTTTATCAATGATTACAAAGACTAAATTAGAATAGTTTTCACTCTAGCCGTAGTCCCAATTGTTAAGACTATCTCGCTTCTGCAATATTACACTTGATGGCAAGAATTATTATATGAACAAGTTCGCCTAGTATTAACTTCACTGATATATTTTAATAACACATTAGCATAGCAATCACTTTTGTCGTAGAATAGTATGGGTTTATAAAGCACAGGGAAAACACTTTATCATCGAATATAATTAGTATCGAGGCACTGATACTAATTTAAGAATTTAAGCACTGTTGAGGTATCTTCTGGTTATCTTGAGGCACGACGTTAGGGGTTAACAGCTGCTGCTCCTGGGGCTGTCCAATGTGTCCGGTAGCGTGAAGAAGGTTACAGATGGGCTAATAGTTAACCGGTGATGAAGTTCCGATATGTTACTCTTGGATGGGGGTTTTGAATGCAATGTTTCAGGCAGAGGCCGGATTAACAAGACATCGGACAAACGCAAGATAGTCTAGTGAAGTAACTTTCTTGACAGTCGCTAACCTTTAAAAGAGGTTCAAGGAACTCGGGCGGTTTTAAAACCTTTCAGTTACCAATTCTGTATGGGATGCCGCAGACAACTGGTACCTAGGAATCATACATGCAGAGTTCTCAACTAAGAGTTTCTCGCATAATCCCTTCTAACACGAAAGATCTTTCTGTCCTAGATCTACGTGAGTCAAGTGGTTGGTATAATCTATTTAGTTAAGTTGTCGGTCGGAAGGGAAGCCTGCTACGACCAAGAATTTAACTATAATAGAAAACGTACTCGTATGGGTAACTATTGGATTCTGGGATGCCAGAATTAATGGGTTACTTTGTTACTTGTTACTTGGTGTGGAGTTTCTCAGCCGCGCTCCGTCACTAGATGTGACGCTCGTCGCAGCTGCCCTTAAACCATCTAGCACTTATAGTCTTGTCTCACAGTGCCATCTTCTAAGTCATAACACTCCCTGAACAAATGTGTTTTAAGTGACTTTTTAGCAGTATCGTATTCACTCAGCCATGTTTCAGTTACCGCTAGTACGTCATATTTTGCCTCATTAATTAAGTCTCGAATTTCAAAGGTTTTATTTCCCACTGATTGAATGTTTATCAGTCCCCCCTTTATCTTTATTAAAGTACTAGTTTCCATGATCAGTTAGGTCTCTCACCTTGACTATCTCACTCGAAAGGACCGGGCACCGGGTATCTGATGAATGATACACGTCTTGTTTCCTGTATCTCATACAGTTTATGTACTTTCTCACAGTCTCTTTACAATCCTTCGACCTATGTGTTGCAGCACATTTAAAACAAACAGGCACTTCATTGTTTAGTTTAGCAGCACACTTATTTTCTACATGCCCAAATCTCTGGCAATGGAAACAAGCCAATGCATGGTACCTGTCTCTTATATTATATACTCCCCATAGAAGTTTCACCTTGTCATTATTTTTATAGAAAGCCGCACGGACTTCAGGCTCACATTTCAGGATATAATGGACTGTACCTCCAGCTACTGGTTTATCAAAAATCATGGCAATCTTTCCCCTAATATCTTCAATCGAATCAAGAAAATCATTCCTTGCAATTAATGTATCCATTATCTCACTCTTGGACTCTTCAGGTCGAACATTGCAAATCATCACTTTTGGGTTTAATTTTTTTACACTCTTTGTAGTAACAGCCGGCTTTTTAATTTTACTCAAGGAGCTACTGCACACTCTATAACTGGTTATAAACTAAAGTAGCAGAGGACATACCACTATCAGTTTGTAATACAGTTAATGTTTGTATATAACTAGGTTATCTATGTTTCCAATATTACCCAACAGGATGCCGTAAGTGATACTGAATTCACAAAAGATTTAGCTATAGCTCACAGATAGATTATAGACTACGGGATGCCGTTTATCAGTAACTATTCTTGAGGTGGGGAGTATAACTAGACTTTCTGCAGAGCGGGAGGCCGGTGATTGAAAGCTAATTATCAACTGCCGGCTTTTGGTCCTGGCGGAAGCTTTTATAGGGCTGGTCAAGGGGGGAGTGAACTGGGGTATGGCTGGATATCAGAGTTATGAAGGGGTTTATTTTCTCTGCTGAGCTTAGGGGGAACTTTAAGGGGGTCTTAGTACTTTCAACAAGGGGGTCTTGATTATAGGGGTTCTTCTATAGACATTTAGTTTTAACAAGAGTTAGTAGTATTGTCTTGGAGAGTGATATATGGTGCAAGGAGGGAACTACTTTGTGTGGCGCGATACAGGCCAAAGCTGGGTGATGTCAGCGTTAAACACAAGTCTTATTTCTCTCTTTTAACTGACAAGCTATTTTGAGTATAGAAAGGGAGTTTAGATATGGTTTTTGGGCATTGCTAATAGTCAGGAAGTATAGCAGACTTGGATAAGAATGGGGGTTGGTTCATAATCAGATTACAGCTCACCTGATGTTTGGCAAGAATGGTGGTGGGTCGCCTGTGGGTCAAGGTCATTACTACGTGTGGCTGGCGTGCTTGGGGCTTTATGGGTCCCTTGTGGCATGGTGGGGGCCGCACCTGTATGATATGGGGCATCTAGTTTTCTAGGTTAATTTAGTCTGGTCAAGGGTTCTACTTTTGATCTCCGGGTACCCTTGGCTGATGTTGATAGGTTTTTATACTCTGTTCTGCTGAAGTTGATTGGGGTTGATCATTGGGGTTGATTTTCTTCAGTGTCAAGGTCAAGGGGGTAGTAGGGTAGTTTAGGGATTAAGAGGTTGTTGTTCTAGCCTCGCACGGCCCACCATTCGTGGGTCGGGGTTAGAGGATAGAGGGGTTGTTATTCTTAACCCGGCAAGCGCGATAGGCCTCACGGAAGGCTTCCTATAGGGAACGCGATAGGCCTCACGGAAGCAGGACCATAAAAAAAGCCTTCCATAAAAAAAAAGGGCCTATCAAAACAAAGGAATTTGTCTCTAGGTGAGATAATTCCCCTCCAGTACTCATCCATGTAAATCTCACCCACCCCCCTCCCCTCCTTCCCCACCTTATTCCCCCCTCCCTCCCCTCCTCAATTATCACCTATTTTTCCTCTTATTATCATCATTTATCGGTTATTTTTCTCTCCGATAATGTAGCACAAGTGGGTTGCATAAAAGATCGTTATGCAACACCCAGACACCGGCACACACCGCCCCGCTCGTCTCAGTTGACTCCCAGACAGCGAGAGGGGAGGGCTGCCTGTCTCTCTCTCGCCTGAGATTATGACCGGGTGGCCAATATCTTCGTTTTTCACCACCCAAATGCTTTTCCCACTTATTTTAGCACTCTTGAAGGTTCATAAATACATCATATATGTAAAATAAAAGCATACCAAAAACAAATAATGGTTTATATTGTAAATATAACGAATTCTGTCAGAATCCAGGGCTAGAAATGCACAAATAACTACCCTAGCACCTACGTCTATATCGCGCTTGTCAGGTTAATGGGTAGTATGTGAGGAATAACATAAAGGGTCAGAAAATATACTGGACGGTGGGGGTCTAAATAAATCATTTATAATAAACATGTTCAAGGGAATAAGGGGGTCGGGGGTTGAACTGAGGGGGGCCTCGAGCGAGGCTACTGTGAGCTGGCCACAGGTACGTGTCTGGTCTGATTTTTTGGGGAAAGGGCAATACAGGGTGATCAAAAGGGAGGACCTGCACAGGGTTGCTGTTGTAGGTGTAGAGATGGTGGTAGTGAGAGTTCTAAGATATCAGATATATGTATCTAGGTACTGGGGTTCTTTTTCTCGTATTCTGGCTACCTACCTATATATCTAGACTATAAGTAAATCATGACATAGGGAAATAGTTATACATACATAATGATTATGGAAGGGAGTAATGAACATTATACAATGGAGTTCTTACTTCTTACATACCTATAGGACTGAACTTTTTAACAGAGGCATAGGGGTGAGATTTTTCTATTTGCGAAACAGGGATAGGTATGTGGTTTGTCTGATTTTTATGGGAAAGGGCGATACGTGGTGGCCACCCCTTCGGGGATCACAGCGTCAGGCAATATAGATAGGCGATACAGGGTGGTCAAAAGGAAGGCATGTATAGGGGTGGTGTTGTAGGTGTAAAGATAGTGGTAGCGAGAGTCCTAAGATACATATATAAGTCTTGGGGATTTTCATTACTCGCGTCAGGCTGCATACCTATATACTTAGCATATAATTATATCATGGCATAGGGAAAAGTTATACCTACATAATGATAATAAAAGGAGTAATGAACATTGTAAGGCAGGGTTCTTCCTGCTCACATATATATAGAGCTTAACCTTAAAACAGAGGCATAGGGGTGAGGTTTCCCTATTTGTGAAACAGGCATGATGTGTGGCTTGTCTGATTTTTATGGGAAAGAGCGATACAGGGTGATCAAAAAAGGAAGGTGTGTATGTGGGTGTGTGGGGATTAACGTGTATGGTGGAGCTATTCTTCATCTCCGGGGAATGTGGTTATTTGTTGTAGGTTGTTGATACATGTTTATTTAAAAGGTTGAGAGAATGGACTTATGTTAGGTATCCTACATTTGAGACAGGTATAATTGCAAGGTTTTGGTTTACATGGGGTGTAGTTATTTGTTGTAGGTTATAGGTACATGTTTATTTAAAAGTGTTGAGAGAATAGGACTTTTGGATGATAGGTCTTCTGCTTTTTGTTTCCTGCCTGGTTGGTGGGACTTTTTGAGGTATGAGGACTTGGCCTTGACTCGGTGACGGGTGCGGCCGGCGTACTGGTGCTGGTGTTGTTTGTCTCTTCCCTCTTTCTCTTTTTCTTGTCTTTTGGTCCTTTCACCGCTGGTACTTTTCCTTCGTCTGTGGTGGTTAGTTTTTCTCTGGGTGTTGGTGTCTCGGGGGTAGGGTATTTCGTTTTCGGGGTATTTTACTTCCCTCCCCTTCATGGTAGGCTCGTCCCCGAGCCTCAAGGGTGAAGGAAAGAGAGGCTCCTTGGTGGTGTGACATGGGCAGGGTGTGGAGGAAGGTCCACCAATCAATGGAGCGTTGATCAGGCGTTCTGTGGGGGTCTATGTTTACTTGGAGGGATGATGTTGTGGAGTTTATGATGGCTGCCGTTAGTGCTTCATGGGGGTATCGTATCCGCACCTGTCCGGAATCTGTGGAGATTTTTATTCTCCGGATAAATGGTGTAGAGGACATGACGATCGGTTTGGGAATTGGCTTGCGGCCGTGGGTGATTGTGAGCGTGGTGGGAGCTGGATAGCAAGTGATCTTCTGTGCTCTGTCGGCTGACAGGTCATACTGTCCTGTGGACGTAGGTGTACCAGGATTAGGTCCACTTGGGTGGGGCATTATTTTTAGTACTGGGGGGCATTTTGGTGTGTGTATGTCCGCTATTCTTAGGGTGTTTGTTCTGGTGGTGAGTGTTGTCTGGGCTGTTTGGGGTTCGAGACTGTTTTCTTCTATGATGGTTAAAATTGGGGAGAATCACACAGGTCTTGTTACTAATCGTCCGGATTTTGTCCGAATACTTCTTCTGATTGGTGGTTCAGGGCTAGAATCACTTGATGAGGTTTTATAGTGTGGGGGTTTTGGATTAGGGGTGGGGGGAGGTGGAGATTCTTGACGGGTGGGGGGTAAGTTTGATCCTGGGGCTGTGTATGGTTGGGAGTTATCTTTTTGGGGAGGGGGTAGAGTGGATAGAAATGGGGATAGTGCAGGGGGTGCAAGTCGGGTAGGCAAAGGGGATGGTGTTAGGTTGGTAGTCATGGTTGTGGAGCTAGGGGTTGGTTAACTGAGGGTTGAGCTGGTTTTTTATTTTACAGTTGGATCTCGTTGTGGAATTTTTGCATAATCGTGATCAATTTTGGGGGGATTTTGGTCAGGATCAGAGGAGAGGGGAGAGGTGGAAGTTTTTTTTTTATAACTGGGACTGGGAGTAGAGTTGGGAGGTGAGGTGGAAGCTGGGGAGGTTTGAGATTTAGGTTGGGGAGGGGGGGTAGAGGGGTTAGAGGAGGGAGAGGAGGAGGGGAATAATGGTCTGGTTAGGGAGCGTTTGCGGATTAGGGGGGAAGCATTGGGAGAGGATGACATTTGGTGGGTTGATGTGTTTGGTTGTAGGCGTTTTGTTTTTCGTGTGTAGGTAAACTTGAGTCTAGCAGGAAGTTTTGGTCGCAACAGATATCGACCTGAAGGTTGGGGGCGGTAGAGAGGTTTGTTTGGGGGTTTCACTAAGGTGGTGTCTGATGTTGAAGGGGCTGGTAGGGTTGGGGGGGTGTTACTCCGGGTGATAAGGTGGAAGATTGGGGCGTTCGTGGTGTGTGTTGGTGGGGGTATGGGATATCAATTTTGGAATGTTGGGGTTTTGAGGTGGGTCACTGTGATGACTTCTACTCGGATTGATCATGGGGGTTGGTAGGGAACATGGCGGGGTTAGTAGTGGGTCGGGGGTGAAGGTGGAAGCGAATCTGTGTTTGTTAGAGGTTTGTAGATACGTACAAAACAATTTCTGTATGTTCGTGTTTCGCCATGATAATTTATTGATGTCTGGTAGGGGTTTGGGATCTGGATGACGGTATAGGGACCTACATATCTGGGACCTAACTTGTTTATTACTGGCAATTTGGCTACCATAACGGTATCGTGGATGGCGAAGTTTTTTTTATCAAGGGTGGAGTCGTGCTTGGTGTCTTGGCACGTTTGGGCGGTGTGAAGGATGTTCTTGAGTTGTTGCAAGGGGTCAATCTGGAACTGAGTAGGGGAGGGGGTGGCTTTATGATGGACTGGAAGTAAGGGGGGAGCTACTCCGTACACTCTTTCATGAGGAGAAATCCCGTCTTCTTTCGGGCAGGTATTCATCCCCCATTGAATAATTTTCAATTGGGATGGCCAGTCAGAGGTGTTCAGAGCTATCATTCTTGTGCGTAACTGGTTATTTATGGTCCGATGGCTGCGTTCGCACACTGCATTGCCTTGAGGCCAGTAGGGGGAGGAGTGTTTGATTTTTACTCCGCATTGTTTGGAGAATTCTTCCCAAGCTTGTCCACGGAATTCTGGGGCATTGTCGGATAATAGTGCGATCGGTAATCCGAAGATTGGGAACACTTCCGTGGCGAGTAAAGTAGCAACTGTTGTGGCACTGTGATCTTTGGAGGGGCAGGCTATGAGAAATTTTGAATATACGTCGACAAACGTGACTATGTATCGTTTGCCGGCGCTGACTGGAAAGGGTCCCATTACGTCAAGTGAGAGGAGTTGAAACGTTTTTTGGGCGGAAATGGTGCCAGCTGGCCCTGCTGTGCGGCATCTGTCCTTCCCTAATGCACAAGGTTTAGAAGCTTCTGTTACTTGTTTGGCAATACCGGAAGGGTTTGGAGTCCAGTATTGGTCTTGGAAGACTTTCAACATCTTTCTTTGATCTAAATGTATGCCATTCCCTTCATGAATTGCAATCATATATTCCTGGGCAACGGCCGGTTCGATGACGATGTGTCCGGATTCTGTAGTGAGTTGGTCTCCCCAACGTGTTAGTGCAGAGAATATATGTTTGGGAATCCATTTCGGTCTGAGTCTTCTTTCCCATGACTGTAGGAGGGTAAGTGATGGGGTGGGTGGATGTTTGTTAGTGGAAGTATTGGTGAAATCAGTTTGCTGTAGGGCTGCTAGGTTGGTAGGAAGGTGTTCTGGTATGGGTAGACATGAGAGGGCATCGGCGTTAGTGTGTAGCTTTCCTGGCCAGTAATGGATGATGAAGTCATATTCCTCTAGTGTTTCTCTCCATCGCACTAGTAGGGCGAAATTTGTTTCGCATTTCCGGAGCCATTGCAAAGACTGGTGGTCGGTAATGATGTCCAATTTGGCCCCTAGTACGAAAGAGCAGAAATGGTTGAGGGCCCAAATGACTCCGAGACATTCTCGTTTGGTGGCGGCATAGTTCTGTTGAGCCACATTTAGAGTAGAGCTAGCATAGGCAATCACGTGTTCCTTTCCTTCTTGGACTTGGCCGAGGACGGCTCCAATGGTGTACAGGGAGACGTCAGTGTAGAGACGGAACGGCTGCTTGTAGTCGGGGAAGGCTACGGTGGGGGCTTGCACTAGTTTCTCTTTAAGTGTTTCAAAAGCTGCATGACGTTCTAGGGTTAAGGAAAACTCGGTGTCTTTGTGAGTGAGTTGGTGTAAAGGTCTGGCGATTTCAGCAAAATGTGGGACGAAACGTCTGTAATATGTAGCTAGTCCTAAAAATGAACGTACTCCTTTGACTGTGGTGGGGGGTTGTTGGTTTTTGATGGCGGATAACTTCTGGGGGTCAGGAGAGATGTCTTGTTCGGATATTACATGTCCGAGAAATCCTACTGTATTTCTGGCTATCTCGCATTTGGAGGGTTTGAGCTTTAACCCTGCCTCTCGTATTCTCTGCAAAACTTGTCGTAATCGACGAAGGTGCTCGGGCCATGTTCCGGAATATATGATGACGTCGTCCAGGTAGGCGAGACAGGTTTCCCAAGTTGACCCTTTCAACACAGATTCCATTAGGCGGGAGAACGTGGCAGGACCGTTGCATAAGCCAAATGGTAATACATTGAATTCATACAAGTGTCCCCCGCTAGTTGAGAATGCTGTCTTTTGTTGGTCTTCAGGTTTAATAGGAACTTGCCAGTACCCTGCTTGGAGGTCCAAAGTGGTGAACCATTTGGATCCGTGGAGGGAATCGAGAGAGTCATCGATCCGGGGCAATGGGGTAGCGTCCTTAATTGTTGCGTGCGTCATTCAACCTGTGGTACTCCACACAGAAACGAGTGGAACCATCCTTCTTCTTCACCAGTACCACTGGAGAGGACCAGGGACTGACGGAGGGGGTAGCAATTCCGGCATCCAACATCTCTTGCACCTGCTGGTCTGCCTCTTGACGTTGGAGGGGGTTCTTCCTGCGGGAGGGTTGGCGCAGGGGGGTCCAGTGGTGTTGATTTAGTGTTGCTCCATGGTGGTTCTACCGATTTCAGTGGGAGTCTGGGCAAATACGTCGCCAAACTCGTGCAGTAACTTATACATTTGTTGTTGTTTTGTGCAGGATAGTGAGTCAGGGATGTGTGGTAATATTAAACTATATGGGGAGTTGGGGGGGCGGGGTGAATATCAAGGTCATCAAAAGTTTCAAGATCGCCAATGATTAAGCCTTTTGGTAGAGTAAGGACTTCCTCTGAAATATTTGCGATCAAAATGTTGTTATGCTGGGAGGAGACAATTGCAGGTTGGATGATGCATCGGTCTTGGCTCGCGGGAGTGTTAGGTGTTAGTGGGGGTCAAGATCATGGATTTTTGGGGAATTGGTCGAATTGGTATCCACTTTTGGTGGTGGGGAGGAATATTACATTTGGACTGAAGGATGGCTGGACTTATAATAGTGGGTGTGGGAAAATTTGTTTTCTGTGACTTGTGGGCATGCATAGAAAATGAAGGGGGTATGGGTAACTCAGACATTATTTCGGGATGGAAATCGGTTTGCTGGGGGAATATGTCAAGCAAAGAAAATTGATTTTTATGGGGTAACGAAAACATTTGTGATGGTTCGGTTACATGTAAGTTATTCGCTGTGAGTAGTTGTACAGGGGATGGGTCAGAGGTGGTTAGAGGGGATAGAGGCAAGGAAGGGTACACTGGGTTTTGAGTTTCCTTGGAATTTACTTCGGAACATATTTGAGAAGGGTGCACGGTTTTTGTTGATTTACGCAATGGCAGAGGTTTTGCTGGGGAAGACTAGGGGGAAGGGTATCTTTTGTTTCTTTGGAAGTAGGGGGAGGAGTGGCTAAGGCGTTAGGTTTTATGGAGGGTTGGTTTGGATTATTTCTAGAGTTGGTAGTTTTTACTTTAGAGTCTGGTACAAGGTGGGCGACATGACTGTTAGAGGGTTGTGTTTTATGATTTCTGGAGGGGTTATAATTTTGTGGGAGGGGATTTTTGGGTGAGTTTGGATTTTTCTGAGGACTAGCTGACTTAATCATTTGTTTGTGATTCAGGGAATTTATTTGTGACTGGGATTTGGGCTTCTTCGTAGGCGAGTTTACTGACACTGGGGAGGATTTGAGTTTGGGATTTGCTGTACTTTTTCTTTTGAAAGATTTCAACCGTTGGCCGCAGTCGACTTGGGCCTGAAGTTTGTGGAGGAGATCAAGTCCGAGATAACCATCATAATGTTGGCAATCGGAGTGGAAAACAATGAAGGAATGGTAGCAATTGGCATGAGGGGAAGGGGTAGTCACGGGTAATGGGTTTGTTTCACCCTGAATGTGAAAGGGAGCGTCTCCGGCGCTAATGAGTTTGGATTTGGTGGGTTGTAAAGCACCGAATTTCCGGTGATGTCTATCATAGAAGGAGTGGAATATGCACGATCTCGACGCGCCTGTGTCAATCAATAATCTGACGGGAATGTCTTTAATTTTAGCAAGGTGATAAATAGGGGGAGATCAATCATTTAGGGCGTCCCCCGCCGAAGCCATCGTGGGCGGGAGAGATTCTAAAAATCCTGGAGGTCCATTTCTGATTCTTCCAGGACTTCTGCATTATCAGTGCTCATGAGGTGAGCAATATCTTCATGTCCAAATTCTTCGGCTTCCTCTTCCTCAACAAACTCCTCCTCATTTACTGAAATGCGAGGTTGGTTTGATCGGTATTTGGCGGAATCGCGAATGTCATGAAGGGCACATTTTTGGTTACATGCAGGAAAATCATAAGGATATATAATCACTAAGGTGGGGTTCTTACTTTTGTTGACGTTGTAGGCCTTGTTTTTATTGTAGATCCTGCGAAGGGGATTCGGGTTGAATCGAGGTCTGTTAGGCTGGTGTTTCCCGGAGTGATAGGCTGGCTTGGAGGTGGCCGGTTGTTGGTGGCGGTAGAGGTTGGTCTCTCTAGGGGTTGCAGCGTTTTGAGGATGGGTGGTGTACCTCTTGATGGCGGCAATCGTGTTCGGTTTCGTGGGTTGAACCGCGAGCATTCGCCTGATGGTTATTAGGTCTCGTTGGAAACCAACAGGGTCATAGACTGTGAAGTACTCACGAACTGCTGAGGGCAACACCAAAACTAAATTCACAAGAATGTGCTGATCTTGTTGAACTCTGGGCAAAGTTGGAAAAGCGTATTTTATTTGTTGAGAGATAGTGGCTATTGTTGCATCCCAATCACCTTCATACTTTGTGTCCTGAATATGGGCGTGGGCGACGAAGATGCCCAAGGAGGATTTTATAGCCTCAATAACTATGGGCCTAAACTGGTCCCAAGTAAGTGCAGGGGTTACCTGTGATGCAACCAGGGAAACGGCTTTTCCCAGGTGCGTAAGTAGTACGTTGATTTTTTCTCTATCCGTATTGTACGCCAAATCTAACACTGCTTCACGATGTCCGTATATGTCTCTATTTCATAAGTCTCCCCATCGTACTTGGGAATGGGAATGTGAGAGCGAGCAGCCATTTTCGCGATGTTATAATGCTTCTATTGCTTGACAATGTGAAATGAAATGAAATCTTTTATCCGAATCAAGAACCACCGCTAGCCACCAATGCTATGCCCTGATTTTGTTCAGGATTAACTAACGGTACAGGTGAGTTCTACAAGACTGGGTTATTGGATTTCACACAGATACACAATGGGAATCAATAGAGGACATAATATAATTTCGGAAGATGGTTGGTAATACAGCTTTATTCTTAATTAACACTTATGCAGAATAGAAATAAAATAATTCACACAAAATAGTATGGGCATATGGTGGGCATCAATGTTGTTGGACTTTTTATAATCTTCAGCACTTATCGCGGGTTTGGATGGAGCGCACTTCCCACTTCTAATTATCAGGTATTCTCTTCTGATATAAGGCCTAGAATATTACATAGGATTCACTCCTTGATTAGGCTGTTAATTCTGTGTTATCTTAATAAGGTTCTGTGTGTTTACTGATGATGAGACTAAATTTTGTGATATATATCTCTCCAAGAATATTACGTAAAGGAGGTGTAGTAGCTAGCTTCAACTCATGTGGTGTAATCACTTGTCTCAATAACACTTAAGACAGATATCAGTTATGGCGATTCAAGTTTTATCAATGATTACAAAGAGTAAATTAGAATTGTTTTCACTCGAGCCGTAGTCCCAATTGTTAAGACTGTCTTGCTTCTGCAATATTACACTTGATGGCAAGAATTATTATATGAACAAGTTCGCCTAGTATTAACTTCACTGATATATTTTAACAACACATTAGCATAGCAATCACTTTGGTCGTAGAATAGTATGGGTTTATAAAGCACAGGGAAAATACTTTATCATCGAATATATATAGTATCGAGGCACTGATACTAATTTAAGAATTTAAGCAATGTTGAGGTATCTTCTGGTTATCTTGAGGCACGACGTTAGGGGTTAACAGCTGCTGCTCCTGGGGCCGTCCAATGTGTCCGGTAGTGTGAAGAAGGTTACAGATGGGCTAATAGTTAACCGGTTATGAAGTTCCGATATGTTACTCTTGGATGGGTGTTTTGAATGCAATGTTTCAGGCAGAGGCCGGATTAACAAGACATCGGACAAATGCAAGATAGTCTAGTGAAGTAACTTTCTTAACAGTCGCTAACCTTTAAAAGAGGTTCAAGGAACTCGGGCGGTTTTAAAACCTTTCAGTTACCAATTCTGTACGGGATGCCGCAGACAACTGGTACCTAGGAATCATAAATGCAGAGTGCTCAACTAAGAGTTTCTCTCATAATCCCTTCTAACACGAAAGATCTTTCTGTCCTAGATCTACGTGAGTCAAGTGGTTGGTATAATCTATTTAGTTAAGTTGTCGGTCGGAAGGGAAGCCTGCTACGACCAAGAATTTAACTATAATAGAAAACGTACTCGTATGGGTAATTATTGGATCCTGGGATGCCAGAATTAATGGGTTACTCAAGGAGCTACTGCACACTCTATAACTGGTTATAAACTAAAGTAGCAGAGGACATATCACTATCAGTTTGTAATACAGTTAATGTTTGTATATAACTAGGTTATCTATGTTTCCAATATTACTCAAAAGGATGCCGTAAGTAATACTGAATTCACAAAAGATTTAGCTATAGCTCACAGATAGATTATAGACTACGGGATGCCGTTTATCAGTAACTATTCTTGAGGTGGGGAGTATAACTAGACTTTCTGCAGAGCGGGAGGCCGGTGATTGAAAGCTAATTATCAACTGCCGGCTTTTGGTCCTGGCGGAGGCTTTTATAGGGCTGGTCAAGGGGGGAGTGAACTGGGGTATGGCTGGATATCAGAGTTATGAAGGGGCTTATTTTCTCTGCTGAGCTTAGGGGGAACTTTAAGGGGATCTTAGTACTTTCAACAAGGGGGTCTTGATTATAGGGGTTCTTCTATAGACATTTAGTTTTAACAAGAGTTAGTAGTATTGTCTTGGAGAGTGATATATGGTGCAAGGAGGGAACTACTTTGTGTGGCGCGATACAGGCCAAAGCTGGGTGATGTTGTCAGCGTTAAACACAAGTCTTATTTCTCTCTTTTAACTGACAAGCTATTTTGAGTATAGAAAGGGAGTTTAGATATGGTTTTTGGGCATTGCTAATAGTCAGGAAGTATAGCAGACTTGGATAAGAATGGGGGTTGGTTCATAATCAGATTACAGCTCACCTGATGTTTGGCAAGAATGGTGGTGGGTCGCCTGTGGGTCAAGGTCATTACTACGCGTGGCTGGCGTGCTTGGGGCTTTATGGGTCCCTTGTGGCATGGTGGGGGCCGCACCTGTATGATATGGGGCATCTAGTTTTCTAGGTTAATTTAGTCTGTTCAAGGGTTCTACTTTTGATCTCCGGGTACCCTTGGCTGATGTTGATAGGTTTTTATACTCCGTTCTGCTGAAATTGATTGGGGTTGATCGTGGGGGTTGATTTTCTTCAGTGTCAAGGTCAAGGGGTAGTAGGGTGGTTTAGGGATTAAGAGGTTGTCGTTCTAGCCTCACACGGCCCACCATTCGTGGGTCGGGGTTAGAGGATAGAGGGGTTGTTATTCTTAATGGGTAGTATGTGAGGAATAACATAAAGGGTCAGAAAATATACTGGACGGTGGGGGTCTAAATAAATCATTTATAATAAACATGTTCAAGGGAATAAGGGGGTCGGGGGTTGAACTGAGGGGGGCCTCGAGCGAGGCTACTGTGAGCTGGCCACAGGTACGTGTCTGGTCTGATTTTTTGGGGAAAGGGCAATACAGGGTGATCAAAAGGGAGGACCTGCACAGGGTTGCTGTTGTAGGTGTAGAGATGGTGGTAGTGAGAGTTCTAAGATATCAGATATATGTATCTAGGTACTGGGGTTCTTATTCTCGTATTCTGGCTACCTACCTATATATCTAGACTATAAGTAAATCATGACATAGGGAAATAGTTATACATACATAATGATTATAGAAGGGAGTAATGAACATTATAAAATGGAGTTCTTACTTCTTACATACCTATAGGACTGAACTTTTTAACAGAGGCATAGGGGTGAGATTTTTCTATTTGCGAAACAGGGATAGGTATGTGGTTTGTCTGATTTTTATGGGAAAGGGCGATACAGGGTGATCAAAAGGAAGGCATGTATAGGGGTGGTGTTGTAGGTGTAAAGATGGTGGTAGCGAGAGTCCTAAGATACATATATAAGTCTTGGGGATTTTCATTACTCGCGTCAGGCTGCATACCTATATACTTAGCATATAATTATATCATGGCATAGGGAAAAGTTATACCTACATAATGATAATAAAAGGAGTAATGAACATTGTAAGGCAGGGTTCTTCCTGCTCACATATATATAGAGCTTAACCTTAAAACAGAGGCATAGGGGTGAGGTTTCCCTATTTGTGAAACAGGCATGATGTGTGGCTTGTCTGATTTTTATGGGAAAGAGCGATACAGGGTGATCAAAAAAGGAAGGTGTGTATGTGGGTGTGTGGGGATTAACGTGTATGGTGGAGCTATTCTTCGTCTCCGGGGAATGTGGTTATTTGTTGTAGGTTGTTGATACATGTTTATTTAAAAGGTTGAGAGAATGGACTTATGTTAGGTATCCTACATTTGAGACAGGTATAATTGCAAGGTTTTGGTTTACATGGGGTGTAGTTATTTGTTGTAGGTTGTTAATACATATTTATTTAAAACGTTGAGAGAATGGATTTATGTTAGGTATCCTACATTTGAGACAGGTTATAATTGCAAGGGTTTGGTTTACATGGGGTGTAGTTATTTGATGTAAGTTGTTAATACATATTTATTTAAAAGGTTGAGAGAATGGATTTATAATAGGTATCCTACATTTGAGACAGGTTATAATTGCAAGGTTTTGGTTTACATGGGGTGTAGTTATTTGTTGTAGGTTATAGGTACATGTTTATTTAAAAGGTTGAGAGAATAGGACTTTTGGACGATGGGTCTTCTGTTTTTTGTTTCCTGCCTGGTTGGTGGGACTTTTTGTGGTATGAGGCCTTGGCCTTGACTCGGTGACGGGTGCGGCCGGCTTACTGGTGCTGGTGTTGTTTTTCTCTTCCCTCTTTCTCTTCTTCTTGTCTTTTGGTCCTTTCGCCGCTGGTACTTTTCCTTCGTCTGTGGTGGTTAGTTTTTCTCTGGGTGTTGGTGTCTCGGGGGTAGGGGTATTTCATTTTCAGGTTATTTTAGATCTTATTAAGGAACTTCCCAAAACAGATGCCAATTATACAGCTGCTCTACAAGTACTCAAGGAAAATTTTGAAGATACCGAATTGAGTCTACAGCGCATAGTTTACAAACTGCTGGATTTATCAGGACCTAAGCATACGTACCAGGATCTTCAATAATTCCGGATCAGCTTGAATTGTGTTTTAAAATCACTTAGTACCCAGAAAGATCTTGACTCAGCTTCTTGGCTCCTGAACCACATTGTACAACAAAAGCTCTCTCAGAAAACCTGTGATGAATTGTATCACAGGTATAAGAAGAACTACTTCACATATCAAGAGATAGAAGAGGGCTTAAGAGAGCTGTGCAAACACATACAGGTTTCCAAGAAGGATACCGGTATCAAGGAAGGAGACAACAAGGTTAAGTATACAAAAGCATCTACAACAGGGACTAAGGAAACAGCAAAACCGTTCAAGAAGGAAGAGGTTGGTACCTATGTGACCTCCGTCCAACAGAATAATCAAACTAGTAAAGTTTAACAAACAAATGGTGTTTGGCAGAGACAAAATTCACGTCTCAATTCTCCAGTGACCCAAGAAGTAACCAGAGAGATTAAGCCCACACCAGAGGTAAAACAAGAAACCCGGAAGGTGTGTATGTTATGTTCTGAACATCATTCCACAGTGTATTGTAGGACTTACCCAGATCTTAAGGCTAGACTTCCACGACTCATCGAACTAGGTAAGTGTCTTGTTTGCCTGAGCTCAAGACATTCTACTGAGGAATGTGCTACTAAATTAAATATATGTTTTCGGTGCAAAACTGGTGTACATCATACAGCGTTGTGTCCCAAGATCAGTGAAGTACAACCCAAAACTACAAGTGTGAATATGACTCTGACCACGGGAAACCCAATGCATATGCTGGCAGCTACTCCTACAGCCGAGGTTCAACTGATCAAAGGAAAAAAGTTATGCCAGTCAAAGCACTCTTTGATACTGGAGCACAAAAGACCTTCATTGCTGGAGATGTTGTCAGAACCATGAATTTGCCAACAGGGGGGAGAGTGAACATGGCAATAACTGGATTCTTGTCAAATAAGGAAACGCAAACATTTGATGTGGTTAAACCCCTTATAGATTAGGCAAATACAAATGTAAGGGGACAGCGGTGGTTAAGGAAGACATGAACACTTATGTGGTAAATAAGAGTTTGAAGGAAGCATCTGACTACTTAAAAGAGAGTGGTGTCCAACTAGCAGACCGTAATATAGAGTCTGACGTAGTACAGTAGGTCCAATTCAACTGATCATCGGCTCCGACTATTGTGGACGCTTTTTGCGAAAAATGACTCTGAAACACGGTATACAGTTAATTTCTTCATCAGGTGGATACATAATAATGGGATCTCTACCCACATGCGGCCCAAGTGAATCAGACAACCGGATGGATCCAGTCTTTGTGACTCCTGCACAATCTCTGGTGGTTGCTAGAATTGGTGCAGAATTAATTCCATCACAACTAGGAGACATTCTGGAGGAACAACAAGAACCTGTTCACAAACTTTGGGAACTGGACACTGTGGGTATAGAAGCAGATCTTCTCACCCCTGAAGACATCTTAACATATAACCACTACCTAGACACAGTTGAGTATAAGGATGGCCAGTACTGGGTAGGACTTCCATGGAAGATAAATGCCCCTGAATTACCAACTAACTACCAGAGTTCAAGATGTCAACTGAATAAAATTATGGAGAGGTTGCGTCAACACTGGAAACGACTGGAAACTTATCATAAAATAATTCAAGAGCAGTTGGAAAATGACTTTATTGAGGAGGTCCCAGGTGAAATAAACCACAAAGAGGGTCATTACCTTCCTCATCATGCTGTAAGTAAGGACTCCAGCACTACCCCCATCAGAGTGGTATTTAACTGCAGTTCTCGAGCAGCGAAGAATGAAGCAAGTCTAAAAATGATTGTCTCTATGTAGGACCAAATCTGACTGAAATACTGGGTGATGTACTATTAAAATTCAGGACAAAGAGATTTGGGTTTATGGCGGATATCTCCAAAGCCTTTTCGAGAATAGGGTTAAAGGAGCAGGACCGTAAATTCACAAAGTTCCTTTGGCCTGAAGATCCTTTTCAGCCTGGTGGGCGGATAAAAGAATACCGCTTTCGGTCAGTGTTATTTGGTTCCTGCTCTAGTGCTTTCATGTTGTGCAGCACTTTGATATATCATTTCCAGAAGACAGAAAAAACGGAAATGGGTCAACTGTTTTACATGGATAATCTTCAGGGCGTTGCCGACAGTGGAGAAGAGGTGATTGAAATCTACAATTTGGCAAGGCAAGAATGTAATAAAGCCAATATGCCACTACAAAGTTGGAATTCAAACTCTCATATTCTCTTGGACCAGATAAGAGGAGACTATCTTGACTACCAAATACCAGAATGTCAACCAGTACTAGGATTGCAGTGGAAAACGGCTACTGATGAGATGTATCTAAAGCCCCTCATGTTTCCCGATGTAAAACTCACAAAACGCACGCTCTTAAGTCAGGTCTCTATGATGTTCGACCCATTGGGCATATTTAGTCCCATATCAATTAAAGGGAAGATTTTAGTTCAGGAAGCCTGGAGAGAAGCACGGAGTTGGGATACTCCATTACCTGAAAAGTATACAGAAAAATGGAACAAACTGCAGGTGGAATATGAAAGGGTGTCATCAGTCAAGTTTCCTAGACGATGTGATCCTACTTCTGATAATGAGTGTGCTCAATTGCATGTATTTTGTGATGCCTCATTTAAGGCGTATGGTGCAGTAGCTTATTGTGTCACTGAAGTCCGATCAACTTTGATTATGTCCAAGTCCCGAGTAGCGCCATGAGCTACCGACTTATCTGAGAAAGTCAGCCACCCCAAAAACAAAACACCAAATCAGTCAGAACGTCTCCTGACACCGTGTTAACATGTATAATATCACCACATGAAAACGAGGGTAATATCTTAGGGCTAAACATAGTATTAATTAAGCATTAAAATAATACCCCTAGCCTACTACTGAGGCTGGCCACGAGGCTCATGGTAATCATCATATTGAATCTGTTACTCCTACCTCTGAAGACAGCAGCAGCACGCGGAGAAAACCCCACGACAGAGGGGAAGTGCAGACCCGGACGCTGGAAAGTTCCACACTACGTGTGAAAACTCTTGGACCAGAGCGTTTGCTAGATAACAAAAGAATGAATCTGCCTCATAGAAATGGCCTGAAGCATTGTCCTGCGGATAAAATAGCCTCCTAACTAAGTGGTAATTAGCAAAGCTAAGGCGCAGAAACAAAAACAAAAACACACGAGGCGCGGGCCCGAAGGGGCCGACATGGCGCCTCCACATAATAACCTAATTGAACACTTTCCTGCGGGCATACCAATGGGGCTGCCGGATCTAGCTAGTCTAAACCTATTCTATTACAACTCAGATATATACAAATGAGCAAAAGACGCACTAGAGTTGAGCGAAAGAAGAATAAAGCAGAGCACAAGCGATGCACGTCTAACCAGTATGTGCGCCGGGAAAGGAAGGGAGAATGGCGACCCTTGGATCAGCATCTCGGCTAGAATCCACAAAAGACATCCACGAGTTGGAAAGCCTTAATATAAACAAATTTAAGTTAATTTTAATTTTTTAATTTTTTACAAAGTTTTTCGAAGTGAGTAGCCAATCATGAAGACGATTCCATAAGAGAATTAGCGTTACACTTATGATGTTAGGACTCTTTTCCCCTGCGGCGGGTGTTTCAAACATGCGGACCGCGGGTGCTTGAAAGGGGACTATTATACTAATAGGCATATCGTCAATGATGGAGGGGCCACTAATAAATTGGACAATTATAAGCAAATTATTTTAACTATGAACTATGATTACTAAATGATTTTATATGTTCATGTAATTGCATGTTAGTATTTAGTTAAGAGTAATCGTATATGGAATGTAAGTGTATTCTGTTTTTGTTTTGTTTTTTTGTTTTTTTTTCTATATTCCAACTATTTGGCATTTCGGTGGGCTTTGTGGTAATGCACTGATACTAGGTACAGCACAAATTCAATCCCAATAATATCTTCCCATTGACATATCGAGATTTGAACCCGGGTCCATTGGATTACCAATCCAGTGGCATGACCACTCCACCACACCTCCCATTATACATTATACAGTTATACATTATACAATTTATACATTATACAATTTAAACATTATACACCTTAGCCAGTCTTAGGGTTGAGCAAGCCTAATCATTGTCGATGGATACCAGACCAATGTTATGTTGTAGGGGCTTCTTCCCCTTTTAAGGAACAGACCCTCTCAGAGCTTGGGATCGAGAGAGACCCATACATTCTTTCCAAATACGGAATGACCCTTTTAGTAACTAGGGCATAGGACAACGTGATCTAAGCCACTCCCAGATGTACTCTGGTTGGTTAGCTTATTAACCTCTTAACTGCGCAGCTATTGTATTTAAATGTGCCCGCGGTGCGAAGGTATTCTGATCCATTCCTCACTAAAATCGTTAATTTACCCTACACTCTATATAATTAATACTTATCCATATGCGCCTATTTTACTTTTAATATGAACATATGAACATGGGAAAGCAATAAAACAATTGGTAACAGCAATTGGCTGGTGAAAATTGCATATTTTAGCCCCGCGGTCGTAATCTGGCCTTGAACAGTGAGAGACTTACTCCCTCACTCTCTCTTGTCTCGCGTGAAACTGAGAGGCCAGGGGAGCTTTCAGACTGGCTTGGAGGGTCGGAGTTACACTCCCCCCCCCCCCCCTTCTCTCCCACGAAAATACTCGATAATTATCGGGAATAATATAGAAAATACCTGCTAATTGAAGAGGGGGGGAAAGGGGGGGGAGGAGGGGAAAGGGGGGGGGGACACATGTGTAGGAGTGGTAGCAAGTAATGGAGGGAAACTATCTCACCGAAACACAATTTTTTTTTTTTTTTTAGTGCCACTGGGGTGTTTTAAATGGGTTTTTTTAGGCCTAGGATCTTAAGAGTCTTCCCGCAGCCGCCCAGTAGGACTCTTAAGAGTCTTCCCTCAGCTGCCGGGTTAAGCCACACCCAAGAAGTACCTTCAAGCTACATCGATGTAAGATGTCAACGTTGTATGGGAAAACAGCACATATCCCGTAATTGCGCAGTCCCTTGGGAAAAAAATAGAAACACAAAACAAAGAAAGGCGTGATGGACTTTGTCACATTTGTCATCTCCCAGGACATATTGCTAGGGATTGCACACAGAGAGGAAGAGGAGACGAAAGGAACTCCGCAACACAGTCCCGCACGACTACGATTGAGGCACAGCCCGGGACTAGTGGCTCAACTGCTATGCAAAAAAAAAAAAAACGTCGGCGCCAGACCAAAATTAGTAACTGCATCTTTAACAGGACCAACTACTCACCGTTTGCTTGCGATTAAATTAGGAATTAATGATAGGGATTTCCTTGGATTAGTGGACACAGGAGCGGTATGTAGCTTGATTACGAAATCATCAGTAACCGAGTTGCAAAAGACAGGTACATTAACGGTACACTCCTCAGATCCCTTGTATGACGAAATGGAAAATCTTTGCCTGTTTGTGGTTCAGTTGATTTGCAGGAGATGTTGATTGCCATAAATTCACAGTCGTAGAGAGCATGCATGTTCCCACTCCTGTGCTCCTCGGTACTGACTTTCTTTTTAGGAATAATGTCACATTGAATACTGTTCCCTTATCACTCGCAGTAAACGGGGTCCCGTTAGACATCGCACCGTTAGATTATGATGTTGCTAATTTAGTGGTACATGAACAAAAAAAAGTTAAACCTAGAAAAGTCACAGTTGCTGAACAAAAAGATATAGATCCTTGGTCATATGGAATCCTAGAATAGTATGCGAACGCAAACGCTAGAAATTATCATGAGTACGACTCTGCTATTTTTACCCCTCACGACGGAGTTACCGAAGCTGGAATTTTATGCCCAGGACTAGTGACACTAGAGAAAACAGAGAGCGCACAGAAAATGTTGGTTAGTTTTGTTAACCCTAGTCCTGATCGGATAGTACTTAAGCTTGGTTACTCATTAGGCTACATAGAATACTGTGAACAAATTATAGGTTTGATTCCCGGAGGGAAGTAATGAAAACCTAATATTTAGTAGGGCCCCGTAATCATTTACGATATGCCTATTAGTATAATAGTCTCCCTTCAAACACCCGCGGTCGCTAGTTTGAATCTACCGCGCGGGAGGAGAGGAGTACTAAGATTCATAAGGGTAATGCGCATTCTTTTATGGAATCGTCTTATGATCGGGTACTCTCTATGAAAAAAACTCGTAAAAAATAAAAAATAAAAATTTAACTTAATAATTGCTATACTCAAGCTTTCCCATGTGTGGATTTCTTGCATGTGGATTCCTGATGCTGGCCCTCTAGCGGCCATACTTCCTTCACTGACATATCAAGATTAAACTCCAGAAATCAAGCGAATGGGAAGGGGATGGTTGGGAGGGCACTACATCGTCAATGATTACGGGGCCCTACTAAATATTAGGTTTTCATTACTTCCCTCCGGGAATCAAACCTATAATTTAATAGTGGCCCCTCCATCATATGATGATATGCCTGATATCTAAGACTGGAGGGGGACATTCGTGACAATATCAAAACCACCAATCTTAATTACCATCGGTAACAAACTTAACTACCATCGGTAACAGAGAATCCGTATAACAATATAAGTTTTTTATTGTGTACATACAATATATAAAAATATAAAAGAAGGCAAGCAGTGCGTTACTTCAAAGATCTGTTTGTACATGACTGGACCTAAACTTGAGATCTATTGCATGTTTAGTGAGAACACTCTTGTACTCTCATAATTTGAACCTTAATCCCTTGGATTATGTTCTGGCCTTAAAATTATTTGTACAATATAAACGGTTTGTGGGTCTTTGGGCTATTTTGCACATCCCCCCCCCCCCCCCCCCTTTTGCCTTAAGAAGAAGCTTACATAAATTAGCACATGGACTACTAGACCCGTTGCCGCAATGCTACACAGGTCCGCTTTGGTTTGTCCAGAGCCACCGACAGGTATCGCGTCAGGAATGTGTGATTAGACGCCCACAACTGAGTATCGGCTATGTCGTCAATAGAATTTTTTTGCATAAATCTAAGGGAGACGGCCTATTTTCTAATATCGTGGGCTCTGCCTACCATGCCGGGATTACTTTCCCTAATTACATCTACGAGTAAAGAAGCCAATTTCCTTCTTGTGACGCGAGTCCCTGTCTGGTTGACCCATAGGAAGCCTGGTTGTTGAGGTTGTGCTACCCTCATAAACTTAACTAAAGCTTGTACCGGGCATAAAATGTGATGCGTATGTCCACGTTTAAGTGCCGGGACTGAGAATTCTGAGAAAACATGATCACAATGTTCATTTTTGGCAATAAATGTGGGAGACGGCACGATCTGCACATGTTCGTGCAGTCTCCCAAACCTGAGACAGTTTGGCTCATTGCTCATCGCCGCCAGCTCTGAAACTCTGTTACCTGTCGCCAAAGCCATAAGGAACACAGCCTTTTTTAATACTGACTCAAAATCTGGCGCATGGTTAAACTTGCGCGACTGAAGTAATGATAATGCTTTGTCTAGCGACCAGGTAGGCATGAGCTGACGCGGTGGTGGGCGTAGTTTGAAACATGCCCTCATGAACCTCTTCTCCTCCGCTTGTGGTATGGATAGACCAGTTAGGTCGTAAAAGGGGTTTCTAATGGCAGATAAGTGATTCTTTAATGTAACAACTGAGAAGCGCTTCTGTTCGAACAAATAGTCTAAGTATTTAAAAATTAAAGCCACTGAGGCATCAGATTGCGCTGTTTCTATTATCCAGGTCGTGAAAGTTTTCCAATGTGATTGGTATTGTCTCCTGGGGGACAGAGTATATTGGTTTAAAAATTTACTAGTGACACTTTCTTCATACTGAGTTAGCCATTTGGCATTGTAAATGTCCATAAGGCAAAAGTTAGCGAGGTCTGAAGGTTGCCAATTGTCTCCAAGTGGAAGGCAGAGACCGGGAGCGACACCGGGTCCCTGCACCACGTTTGCAATTTGTGGTACCACACCTGAGCCGGCCATATTGGCGCGATCATCGAGACTACGCCCCGGTAACCTCGTAGTTTGTGAACTACTTGACACATGAGTGAAGCGTCTGGAGGAGGAAAAAGATAGATTGAATTCCACCTGTTCCAGTCCTCCAGTAAAGCGTCGGGACCCCCCACTGGAGTTATTGCCCGGCGGGTTAGATAGAGAGGTAGTCTGTGATTTCCCTCGGACGCAAAGAGATCCACTTGTGGACGGTATGGCTCTGCAATCATCTTGTTGAAGACGGTTTGCTTGAGAGCCCATTCTACTAGGGTGCTCTGTCTCCGAGACAAGGCGTCCGCCCAGATGTTCGCTACCCCCGGGAGGTAAGATGCGTGTAGATGAATGCTCAGCGATTCGGCCAGAGCAAAAATATGTTCTGACAAATCCATCAACTCTCGAGACCTCGTTGACCCTTGCTTCTGAATGCAGTGCACTGCAATCATGTTGTCCATTCGAAATGCAATTGACTTCCCCTGCAATGAAGAGCCGTGAGCTTGAAAGAAGAATAATGGGACTAGAAGCTCTTGTTTGTTGATGTGAAAAGTTATGTCTTGAGACCAAAGACCCTGAGCTTGGTGACCTAGGGTGGATTGATAACCCCAGCCTATTATTCCTGAAGCGTCTGTGTCTACCCATACCATAGGTGGTGGAGAAACCCATGTCCTTATAGAGTACAATATCTCAGACCGACATTAAGCTGTGAATTAATCGAGGAATCGGCCATAGTTTTCCCGCCAGCAATAGTGGGAAAAATTTGTTGCCTTCCATAATTAATCTCTTTACTTTCAACCGGCCCAACTTCACAATTAATTGGATCCAGTTGAGTGAACCGACCAGGGACTCCCACGCTTTCCTCGTCGTATTCAGACTGTGGAGAAAAAGAAACAGTTTCCTGCGAAATCTGCTGCGATTGTCCGCACTCTGAGTAAGAGTTAGATGGGCAGTGTTCCAGACCAGCCCTATCCACTGAATTTCTCTTGTGGGAACAAGGAGAGACTTTGCCAAGTTGACCTTGAATCCTAGAGTTTGTACATGATGTAATACTTGTTTGACATGGAAATGACATAACTCCTCTGACTCCACCACTACTAGCCAGTCGTCTAGATACCACAACACCTGGATACCTTGGGCTAGCAAGGGCATGAGGGCCTGCCGGACTAATTTTGTAAAAATTCTCGGTGCCAGGTTCAAACCGAAAGGCATTCTCTGAATGACGTAAGTCTCTTGCCTGATCCTCAAGGTGAGGAATTTCTGGAACCTTTTGTTTATGGGGACATACCAATAGGCGTCTTTCAGGTCTAATGAGCACATCCAGCCTCGTGGCGGGAGTGAGAGCCTGATTTGGTTCACTGTAAGCATCCTGAAGGGTGCATTGTGAATATGTGTGTTCAGACACGAGAGATCGACTACTGGTCGCATCTGCACACTGTCCCTCTTTGGCACTAGAAAAAGTCTGGAGGTGAAAACATGGCAAGTTGGATCTACCGGGACAATGATTCGCTTGCTGATCATTTCCTGGACAAGTGACTCCACCTCTAAAGAAACATTGTTGAATTCTAGAGTTTGACGTAGACGAGGTCGCCGGAGCCACTGCCAAGTTATGCCTTTGCTTACCACTGTCCTGGCCCACGTTCGCCGGGGCCAAGCCCTGCGACATGCTTGGAACGACCCAGTTTCTGTACTGGGTTTGTTCGGTAGGACAACTCTCGAATCCAACTCGCCTGCGGTAGGCCCCGGGAGAGAGAGAGTGTAACTGACTAGTTTTTTGGTGGTGGCGGCGGACTGGGATTAGACTGCTGGCTAGTTTTGGCAGGTGTCTGTCCTTGATTGGGCTTTTGGTGTGACTTACCTCTATAGCCTGAATATTTACCCTGCTTAGGTTTGTGCTGAGTACCTCCCTGCTGTTGAGGAGGCCTTGGGTCTCGAAAGGACTGTTTAGTCTGAGTAGGTTGGGGCTTTCCGCCTCCTTTAGGTTTCGAGCAAGGCTTCGAGTAAGGTTTCTTAAAGGCCTCCTTCTTAGGCTGGGAGGTACTCTGCTTCCACACATCTACCATATTGAAAACTATACCCCATGTCTCCGGAGATAGGAGGGATGTAGTTAACACCGGGGAAAGAGTTACCCGGCGGCCTATACGTGATAATTCCGTGGCTTTCCTCACCTGTTCGTCAGAAATGGCTGTCATAGTTCTCGTGAGTGACTGGGCAACCTGGCGACTGACGAGGTATTGAGAGAATAGTCTATTAGCTTTGTTACGTAGCTTAAAATCTCTGTGTGTGGAAAAGGGGTCATGCAGTTCATAAAGTGATAGTTTGGGAGCTGCTAGGAAATCAAATAAAGCTGGTGAAACCCCTCCTGCTTTGTTAACAGGTAAAGTGAACCATGAATGAATTTTCCTGAGGGACCTGATGGGAAGATTTAGTTGTAATGGTGGATGCAAATACCTGAGCCTCCAGTTCCCAGTCCACCCACGGACCTACACCCACCTGCCCCACCTGCAAGACTGGTGTGTTTGTCTGATCAAGTACCGGGACTGTATCCAGTTCCGGCGTAAGTGCATTCAGAGCTTTAATATCATTAACGCCGTCATTTCGTGACCAGTCCACAAACAGTTTTGCAGATGAGGCCGGAGGTATCGCCGGAGAGGCAGAATACACAAAGAAATCAGCACTATGAACATTTGGTATGGCCTTAATGGTAACATCTAATAACCTACCCTCCCTGTCCTTAGCTCGAAGCTTCCTACTCTTATTAATCTCAATGGTCCAATCAGTAGGGACCGGTAGCTCCCCTGAAACGGTAGCTTGTGCCAGTTGCGGTTTCTGTGGTAGTCTGGGATCCGAGACCTCAAAATTTGATTTTGATGTGACACCCCTAGATCATGTCTGTGGGGGTGTTAGCCACCAGAAAACTGACTTTAGCAAGGTAGTTTGGATTGCGCGAATTCTGTAGGGACGTTTTTTAACATGGGGCGTCAACTGTAAAAACCAAGATATGTAGGGGTAAGGGAAATTCAATTGACCATATATCCCATAATACAGGGGTGAGTGCAACAAATTACCACTCATTATTTTTGTTATAAAGTTGGCTTTTATATGAAACATGATTCAACATGATTGGACCATCCATGAGGTCAGCAGGGGTCAAAAGGTCACAGAAAGTGGGTTAACTCTTAGGTGCACCTATAGTTTCCAATCAAGTTTTTTTCCCACTCCCTAAGTATATCTCAGCTAATAATTTGATTCTGTGACGTTTTTATCCACCAAAAAATCCTTGTATTTGGATAAATGAGGTACCATCGGCTTTGTTATTGATTGAACTTGAAGATAAGCAAATAAAAACATAGAATAAATACAAAACAACCACATTGGGGCACTCCGAAATAAGAATTGTAAAAAATAAATCGAAATACCTTATCTCCAACTCGCGCTAGCTCAAAATTTTGCCCACAATTTTTTTTATTTGCATACAAATATGGAAGTAGAATTTAATGAGGATTCCAATGGTAACTTCAGAATTACTATAAACCAAATAGTTACTGAGATACACGAATAAACGTGAAAGTATCGAAAAACAGACTGAGCTGTACTCTGCTCTCTTTCCAGCCAGCCGTGAGTAAACCGTTAAACTGAGGGAGTTGCCAATTGTACTCATTAAACTAGACTTAATACTTAATATCTATGCCAAATATGACGCGCGTCACACGAAAACCTAATTTTTGGCGAATATTTTTAAGTTTTATGACGTAAACGAGTCATCGTGCGCTTAGGGGGTAAATACCCTAATGACGCACATAGAGTCATCAGCTCCTAAGGGTTAAGCTGAAAATTTAGCTCCTTTATTAAATAATTCAAATTTTTCCTACTTCAAGCTCAATATATCCAAACTTTTACACCCAAAATATGTTGTTTGTACCCCTCTGATGTTTTTGGGAAAGGAATGCCCCAACTGACCTTAACTTACTGGCATGTATGTCACTTTAGATTTGCATAAATTCAAAAAAATCACCAAAATCGGGCATTCACACTACCTATTTGCACGGTACTCTTAAACATGTTTTAAAACGACAAGTCATACCACATACTGTCTGGAAAAGTGTCATTCGCTCTATTTACTCATCATCATCACTGTCATCAGTCAGAAGCCGTCCACATTTTTCTCTGTCGCCATTGCAGGCACATGCAATGATGCATGGTACTCCAGCTTTCGCACAAGGGCAATTCCTCAGGCAGTTCGGTTTCTTCTTGCATTTGCAGTACTTCAACTTCGCAGCAGAAGGCTTTGATGGCTTGCTCTTCATGACAGGAATTAACCTGTCACCATCCACACTCCTGCCATACTCTTCAGGTGGAAGAAGCACTGGATTGCTGAGTGAAGCTTGCTTGTATAAGCTGATCTGACAAAGGCTCCTGAGAACGTGGAAGTGAAAAGCATCTTCTGTTGGAGGAAGGAAGCGCAGATCTAGTTTGCTAGATGCAAACAAGTGGGCGCGGAGCTTATCCAGGGAGATCGCAAAAGAGATCACAAAAGAAGCTTCGTGCTTCAGTTATCACCTGATCATGTGCAGAAGGTCCGGATTCATGTCGGATGAAATTGGACAACGCTGGCTGTTTGTCAACATGCTGGAGTGCGACTTTCACTGTTCTCTTCTTACCCCGTTTGAAAGGATAGCTCACCGAATCACAACCTGACAGAATGTATGAGATGAGCAGTGTGTCTGTGAGTGCCAACACATCCTTTCCAACTGCTTTGGCCAACTCATTCACCAAGTCATGGATGGGGAGGAACAGATCATCCTTTTCCACCTATAACTCAACAACGTTTGGCAACCGAGGGAAATGATACATTGACAAGACGATGATATCTGTATCTGTAGCCTGAATGACAACTCCGCTGTTGTCATCACAGCTAGCAATGTGAGCAAAGATTCTGGTGTCCGCCTCCTCGTGGTTAGGGCAGTACACCTCATCAACATTGGTATGTTCCGTCTGCGTCACACGAGTTGCCTGGACTTTGACCCCAAGGACCAGGCAGAAGCCATCAGGCCAGGATGACTCCTGGGACCAACGTGAAGCAAGATACGACAGCAGATTGGTCTTGTTACAAGGGTTTGACAGGAATGTCTTCCAATCAGGGATTCTCATGCTCTCCGCTGGAACATACTCTGGCAAGTTGGTATTTGACTCCCGTCTCTGGCGTTCATCCCCTTTTAGGCTCTTTAACCCAAAATCATATTGATCGCCCACGAAATGCACTTCAGTGCAATGTCTGAGTTTCATGTTCAAGAGTTTGTTCCTGTACCTTTCCTGAAGTTGGCCAAATGTACTCGAACCAAGTGTGTTGAACCGCTGGATGAATGCCATTGCATCGACTACATAAACTGCAAACCAGGGTAGTTGCTGCAAGAATCTGACCTGTGGATATGTTTATTAGTTTATCTGTCGCAAGTGAAGGATCGAATGGGTTTTGCATCTTCTCTTCCACGGTCCGTTTGATCTGCAACACGGCTTCCATGTCGTCTTTCCTCAGCTTCTCGTGGTGGTCAGATTGCGGCAAGGCCATGTGTGCCATCTGTTTTACACTTTCAGAGACAGAGGTCATGAACGGTAGAGCCTTGATGCACTTTTCTCGTGCTGATTCAGACTGTGTTATGCCCTTAAAGAGGCTTGTTTTGCCTTCATCACAGAGCTCTTTGACGGTCAAAGAAGATGCACATATTAAAGTAACTATACCCTTCAATGTGATGACCTGAATGTCAGACTCAAAGTGCTTCAACAATCGCTTTTTCAACCTATCAGTTCTGTAGGGTTTCTTACAGACTACACCCTGTTGTGAGAGAAGTTACGTAAATCTATTGGTCAGCTGGCCAAGGTGGTAGACATGCTTGTTAATAAGAAGTCCAGGTGAAATTTCTGAAACAAGCATTTGGAAGACTTTGTCATATTCAGTGACACCTTTACTGTCACATGTCTGTTCCGAAGCTTTACATCGTCTGTTCATGAAATTGTTCATACACCTCAAGTGATAGCAGAAATCGTTAGCTATGAGGTCAAGACAATAATCACCATGGCCCTCAATTTTCAAAAGGACCGCCTCATCCCTCAACTCCTTTGCCTTATTATGGATTGACTTCTGCCTGTCAACTGTACTGACTAAAGTTAATGTCCTATCGCCTTTGGAATCGCGTTCCCTTTCACACAGGAAACACACTGCCTTAATTAGGTTAGGTTAGGTTAGGTTAGGTTAGGTTAGGTTAGGTTAGGTTAGGTTAGGTTAGGTTAGTTAAAGTCCGTTAAACTCCTCCTGCCCTTCCGTTCACCTGATGTTTCTCCTTGCTCGGCTTTAAACCATTTGGCGGATACTAGATTGTCCAAAGTCCGTTTGAGGGTGTAACTACTGCGGCATTTTTCGTGACACATTGGTCCTTTTGAAAGGAATTGGTCCTGATTCTGCAGATCGTCCCACACTCTGCTGTAAACGTCATCCTTCCTTATTTCCACCGCGTTCTTGAATGTTGTAAACCCTATCTTCGTCAGGTTATACAGAGGTCCCTGATCATCTGTTGTAGTTTGGCAGACGATACATTTCGAATAGTCACTTTCACTAGTAGAGAGTTGGCGTTTGTTTCCTTTGCCTGCTATCACAGCCACCGGTTCCATCTTTATACGCCAGGGGTCAGCACCTGTAGGAAATAAAAAGCCACTTTAAGACTTCATACAATCTACAAATGGAATAAAATTAATAATGTAGCTACCCTTAATATTTCTACAGTCCCAAAGAAAACATTTGGCGTTAGATGTCCAAAATTATAAACAAAAATCACAAACACTGCCAAAACGCCATTTGTCAAAGGCAGGTGATGCCATGAAGGTTAATTCAAATGTGACATTCCTTTCCCAAAAACATTAGAGGGATGCAAAGAACATATTTTGGGTGAGAAAATCTGGATATATCAAGCTTAAAGTAGGAAAAATTTGAATTATTTGATTAAGGAGCTAATTTTCAGCTTAACCCACTTTCCGTGACCTTTTGACCTCTGCTGACCTCATGGATGGTCCAATCACATTGAATCATTTTTCATATAAAAGCCAACTTTATAACAAAAAGAATGAGTGGTAATTTGTTGCACTCACCCCTGTATTATGGGATATATGGTCAATTGAATTTCCCCTACCCCTAAATTTCTTGGTTTTTACAGTTGACGCCCCATGTTAAAAAAACGTCCCTACAGAATTCGCGCAATCCAAATATACAGAAATTGTGAGCAAAAACTGGTAAGAGAGAACTAGTAGGCGTAGCGCACAGGTCAAAGCGAGGCATGATGGAGCTAGGGACCCCCCCCCCCGCCGTAATCGGCTACTCCTCTGCTGCCGGAACCGCTACTACTGAAGTGTTGAGATTCTGGAAATAGACAATTTCCAGGAATCAATGCTCATAAGTATAACCTGAGAGGTGTTAACACATCCTACCTCAAGTCCGCCGGAAAATTAGCTATAGCCACTGCTACTCTAACCTTCTGCTGGACCCTATAGAAAACCCCTGGTTTTTCTTTACTCATACATATGAACTGCTTACCTGTGACAAAGTGTCAGTGGCCCAAACGACCTTAAGCATTTTACCGTCTTTGACTATTTGCACTAGATAGATAGTTAAGTAGCTTCATGACTTGAGTCATAGTTAAGCCCACTTGACTGTTACGCCGGGCGAGAGAAGTCTTAACGCGTGAGGCTATCGGTCAGGGCGAGTTCACTCTGCGGGCCGAGTTCACTCCTTTAAGAATTTTGTATATTCCGCCAGAAGGTTCGTGGTTCAGCACACCACGCCGGGACATTTGGTTGGTTTCTTATCGTCTGAGACGAGAAAACGGCGGCTCTGCTGAGAAAACCGCCGGAAAAACGAACCAACATTTTCAGAGGTGAGGACTTACATGGGAAAGTCCAACACCTCCGAAACCCCCCCCCCCCCCAAATAAACGGGACGTCTCCCAAAACCCCTAAAGCATGTACAGTACACATGCAAAAACACATATAGGAGAAAACAGTAGGCTTACCTTATCATTAAATATAGAGCTTAATTTATAACAATAAATAACCCCTAGCCTATATTGGAGACCCCTAATGAGGCTGACCATGAGGTGGCGACGAAACATCGAGGTGGCAGCAACCAGACGCCCCGAAGACTCAGCACCAGCAGCACGAGGAGGAAGAGGCCCACGATAGGGGCCCACGCGCAGATACGGACTCTAGAAGATTCCACACCATGTGTGGCAACCCTTGAACTAGAGAATCTGCTAAAATAAACTATGCAACTACCTCATAGTGACGGCCTGAAGCATAAACTTGCGGAATGGTAGCCTCCTAAATAACTATCAGAGAGCTAAGGCGCGAAAATAAAACACAAATAACAAACATGGCGCGATGATCCTGGGATACGTAGGCGCCTGTTACAATAGTACCCTAATTTACACATACCTCCTGCGGACTTACCAATGGGGGAGCCCGTGCTAGCTAATCTTAACCCTGTTCAATACAACTCAGATATATACAAATGAGCAGTGACTCACTAGAAGCGAGGGAACGAAGAATGAAGCAGAAGCACGGGGCAACCAACCCTCACGGGACGGACGCGGGATGAGGAAGGAAGTATGGTCGCTAGCGTCAGGAATCCACACGCAAGAAATCCACACATGGGAAAGCTTGAGTATAGCAATTATTAAGTTAAAAAAAAAAAAAAAAATTACGAGGTTTTTTCGTAGAGAGTACCCGATCATAAGACGATTCCATAAGAGAATACGCGTTACCCTTATGAAGCTTAGTACTCCTTTCCTCCCGCGCGGTAGATTCAAACTAGCGACCGCGGGTGTTTGAAGGGAGACTATTATACTAATAGGCATATCGTCAATGATGGAGGGGCCACTATTAAATAGAGATAGTCGATGAGTCTGAGTCTGAGATTAATAATAGCGCGGTAATTAATGCGGTAACTGATAACGAAGAGCGTGTTAGTAGGCTTTGCACACATGTTGAGTCATTTCCTAGTTTGAACCTCAGTGAGAAAGAGGCTTTAAAAGAAATAGTTTCACACTATCCAGATGTATTTTTAATGGAGGATGAGCCCCTCACAATAAGCCTTTATTTCTTTCATGAGATAACAACAGTTTCTGATGAGGTTAAGTACAAGAGACCGTACACAATCCCGCAGAAGTACGTAACGGAAGTTAAGGAGCAGGTGCAATCTCTGGTTGAACAGGGTATAGTATGCCCTTCAAGGTCTCCTTATAACAACCCCTTGGTTCCTGTAGTGAAAAAAGAAGGAGGATTGCGTCTCTGCCTAGATTTCCGCAACCTGAATAGATTGATTAGAGATGATAGATATCCTTTGCCCAATATCTCCTCGATTCTAGTTCAGTTAGGGAAGAGTAAATATTTCACCTGTCTAGACTTACGCCGAGGGTATCACCAGATTTTCTTGACGGAAGCAGGCAAAGAGAAAACAGCTTTCTCTATCCCTGATGGACATTTTGAGTATAATGTCTTCCCATTTGGATTGAAGGATGCCCCTTCAAGCTTCCAACGGATCATTAATCAATAACTAATAGGTTTAATTGGCACCAAAGCACATGTGTACCTGGACGACATTGTTGTCCAGGGCACGACTTGGGATGAGCATTTACAGAATCTCAAAGACATTTTACTGAGATTGCGAGAGGCTTCCCTCAGGCTACGGCTTGATAAATGTACATTCTTTAAAGATGAAGTAAATTACTTGGGTCATGTTGTGGGAATCCACGGAGTAAAGCCCCAACCTTCCAAGATCAGAGCCATTAAGGAGTTGGCACCACCACAGACTATGCATGAGTTGCAGAGTTTTTTAGGATTATGTAACTACTATAGAAAGTTTGTACTTGGTTACTCAGATAAAGTTGCCCCTTTAACGAAGCTCACTGGAGGTAGAGTAAATAAAAAGAAAGACAAAAGTAAGATAGAATTAACTGAAGAAGAGCATGCCGCATTCGTACAGCTTAAGAAGGCACTCTCGGAAGACATCGTATTAGCCTACCCCGATTTTTCGAAGCCCTTTGTATTTACTACAGATGCATCAGACTTAGCAATCGGAGGTGTATTGCAACAAGAAGACGATTGCGGAAGACTCAGACCTCTGACATATTTTAGCAGACGGTTAAATTCAGCTGAACAGCGTTATGCTGCGGTAGAACGTGAGGCCTTGGCTATTGTTTATGGATTAACCCTTCTGGCCCGGGCTCTCCCTCCTAAGGACATTGTTGAGACCCGGGCGATATGGCCGAAATACGTCTACGCCTAGGCTACCGTATCATTGTTATTTTAACTGCTAGAAAATTCCCACGCATGTCTAAATGTACTGTGGTTTCCAATATGTAGACTGGGGTTGAGTAGAGCTTTCTAAGTCAACTGGTTCAGTTGTGATGACGATTTCCGTGGAGCACATTTTTCCGCAATTTTAGCAATGTGACACACTTTTCAAGTCTGAATCTGTCTTTGCAGACCACACAACAACAAAGCTCTGACGTCTGCTTGCTGCCAGAGGTGCGTGCGTCGCCTCCGACAGGCTTTGTTTACATACGTCGGACGCGCGGCTTTCAAAACAAGCTGAATAGGCTTTCAAGCTTACGGACTATATAAGGACACCTGGGTTCCTGCCCATCTGCCATCTGCCATAAGGGCACCGCGCCCTTTTAAAATGACAACCGGTCGGGAAGGGATAAAGGTTAATCGCAGTTTAATTTTAGGTTATCCTGTAGAAGTTAGGACAGATCACAGACCTCTGGTATGGCTTCTCACAACCGCTAGTCCTAGTGGAAGAGTAGCTCGTTGGCAATTGTTAGTAGTAGAGTATGATATTCAGCCAGTTTACATACCAGGTAAAGAAAACGTCGAAGCCGATGCACTAGTAGGCTACGCTTGCAAGCAGTCCTAGAAGATTGAGTGCTGACGATAACAGGATGGAGACCGATAGTTCAGTCTCCCGTTAGAGTTGTTCTAGCGACCACAAACGAAAGAGAAAACGAGACGAACACAGAAAAAGCTGTAAAGAAACAAGAGATCAAACCGACCAAGAGAGAATGGAATTTAATAGACATCGCAACGGAACAAAAGAACCATCCAGTTTATGGTAGATTGATTTTCTTTTTACAGACAGATTCGTTAACCATATTAGTAAAGAAGAACGGAGATATCTTTAGTCTAAACTCAGGGCCCCCTTGTCTGACCTAGGTTTGCAGGAGGAGAATAGGCTCTTGTATCTTCGTAAAAGAGATAATAGACGTGATGTAGAGAGACACATCGAATTAATTATTGTCCCGGAGAGTGAAATATCCGCGGCTCTGCATCTCGCCCACACCAAGCCTACATCAGGCCATGGTGGGGTGAAAGCTACATTGCATAGACTTAGACAGTTTTGTTATTGGCCAGGTATGCGCGCAAGTGTAGAATCGTTCTGTAGTACCTGTGCCACCTGTATAGGTCATGGGGGACACTCCAGCGCCTTATAAGCGAAATCCGATACCTGAGGCACCCTTTGCCAGAGTTCATTTAGACCTGGTAGGGCCTTTGCCTCCTTTAGATGAGGGTACATTCTTACAGTAACTGACACATTTTTTCGGTTTTTAATCGCCGCACCTTTGATGGATAAAAAGGCAAAGAGTACAGCTCAAGCGTTCGTAGACGAAGTAATTTGTAAGCACGGGGCACCAACCTGGTGTGTTACTGACCATGGCAGGGAATTTGCAGGTGTATTTGATGAAGTAGAAACATTGTTGAAAATAAAGCACACCTGTACGACAGCCTATTACCCATCAGCAAATGGAGTAATATAACGAGTTAACGGTACGGTAGTAAAGATTCTTCGTTCGTTAGTTGAGGATAATGCAGGTATTTGGGCTTCAATGCTTAACCTTGCAGTATTTTCATATATCTCGGGACACAACCGTGTGATTCACGATTCTCCCTTTTATATATGGTTTCATCGTGATCCTCAGATGCCGTAACCTCAGATGCCGTAACCGACGATCGTTTTACAGCAATCCCACAGTTATAGTTTAGATGATTATAAGAATGAGTTAGCAATCAAGCTAAATCGTACGTATGACCGATGCAAGAAATATTTAGAAGAAGGTCAAGACGAAAATGAAAAAGGTCAAAAGAGAGCTAAAGTCAAGCATATCAAAGATGGTGATACCTTACATTAAAACAGTTCCACGAAAAGGTGAATCTAAGAAGCTTCAACCTTGCTATGAAGGGCCATATAGACTTGTGAGAAAAATAAATTACGTCGTTATCGTCGTAAAGAGCATGAAAAATGGCAATGAGAAAACTATTCACACAGATAGGGTACGCGTGGTACATGAGAGGCAATATCATCCCTAGACAGCATGAATGCTAGGAAAGCATATCCCGTGCAACGACAAGAGACACAAAGTCCCGTTTTCTATGCCTTAGATGAGAATACGGAACATAGCCTATACATGATGTGTCCGAAAGTTCCGAAAGTGACAGTAAACATGAGGATACTGCTGAGAGGGATAATGCTGCTGATGATGATTTTGATAATGAGGTTAGGAATGATGCAGCAACTCATCCTTATGCCTTACGATCTAGGGGTGGAAGCGAATGATATACCTCTTGTTCTTAGAACATCAGCAAAGATTGTAAGATGATATTTTGTATTTACAGATGTTACTGGGCATGGGAGTAGCGCTCGTCCCAAGAAACGAAGCCAACTTGGAAGGGTCCCTCATTTTCACGGAGGAAGCTCATCACAGGAAACCACTATGTCATCCCATACCAAATCAACGTTACGCTAGTCATCGAACCTCTCTTAAAGACTAGAGAATATGCGACTAATTTATCTAGGTCAATCGAGCGTATGAGTAACGAGAGCGTTGTATCCACACTTCGTAATGCCATTGATTCGTTTGAGACTGAATTAAATAATTTGTTTGACGATTTTATGAATTACTTAAATTACCGAACCTCCACAAGTCCCCTAGGTACCATACCTGTGCGTCATCAGCGACATAGGCGCGGTGCACTAGATATAGTAGGCTCTTTGACCAATGCATTATTTGGCGTAGCAACGCAAAGTCAGGTTGATTTAATTCACGATAGATTAGGAAATTTGGAAGAACTAACGGAATAAGAGCGTGATATGGTAAATGTTCATTCGAGACTTTAATATTACTGTCAGGAAAATGACGACCATGAATGCAGCCTTAATTGAGCTAGTTCATTACCTCATAGTATTATTAATGAACTTTCCAGTAATACTCTAGCATTAGAGCAACAGACTAGAATGATAGAGAGTTTATTAGCCTTACAGATATCTTAATCTGATATTAGGTCAGACATTATAAATGTTAAGCTAGAGTTAGATAAAATGATCCAAATGGAATTGCCTCTATTTATTATGCCTTCGGATATCCTATTAGAAGCCCTTTCTGAAGCTTCTGTTAGGACACCGGGTCTTTTATATCCTGCCAGATCAGAATATTTGAGCCTATACAGACACTATACACGTCATCTCAAGGCCAACCAATGCACGTAACATTTTCTTGTTTTACTTATTAGTTCCATTACGCGGAAATCCGGGAGACATATTTGATGTGTTTCGGATTAACGCCCTTCCTTTTCGTATTCCTAATTCTTCTCATTATTTGCAAACTAAGCTGTCTGCTAAATTCCTTGCTATACTTATTCAATGTATGATGATTTTGAAATGTGTCACAGTCATGGTTCACTATTTGTTTGTCCTCCACTGGGTATATGACTCGACTGTATTGAATTGTGAAGTATTAGTATTTTTAGAAAGGCCTGAATCTGACCAATTGTGTCCTACGGTAATACTTACTAATTATATTTCTGTATTTCATCAGACAAAGAAGGGATGGACATTTTCTACCCCTAGGCCTATTCAATTCACTTTTAATTGCCCAGGTGGAAAGCTTCATAAACACAGAGAGACAGTTCATGGCACAGGTACTATTGTGTTAGGTCAGAGTTGCAGTGCACACTCATCAGAGGTTACCCTGCCGTCCATCGGTAATTACAATAGTCGCCAGCAGTTAGAAATACTGCCGCGAAAGATTCCTAGCAATTTTAACCTCACTCTCCCAAAAGCTAAATGTATTCGGAGGTTATTGCAGGAAGATGGTTATCCTGATGGATCGACTGACCCCATGGCCGTGGACGACCTACTCCACCAGCTCCACTTGGTGAAGAGGCCTCCACCGCCGTCTTCCACATCGCACCCGTGGCCGCTCTGGGCGGCTATGTCTATGGGTTGTATCATCGTCATCGCTTCGCTAGCCTGTGTGGTGCGTCATCGTCGCACACTTCTCCGCTGCCTTCCGGGCAACCGAAGGTATAAAATGGGAGCGGATTCTACATGCACCTGCCAGGCCTTAGGACCGGGATCTTCAACTTCAGTTGGGCCGCGAGGACACGGCCAATCTACGGAGGGGGTGTGTGGTGACACGGTGTGTGGTGACACTGTCACCACAGTACGCCACCATCCATTACGCTGGTCCTTACGCAAAATACGTGATGCTACGTATAAACAAAGACAACAAAAGAACAGCGATGTGGAACCAGACATAAAATAATAGACACAAGTGAATATTATAATTACCTGATGGACCTAAAGGACAAAGTGAATTTATTACTTTATATATTTAAGGAACTAAGAATAATAGACACAAATGAATTATATAATTACATAATGGATACCTATAATGGACAATTATAAGCAAATTATTTTAACTATGAACTATAATTACTAAATTATTTTATATGTTCATGTATATGCATGTTAGTATTTAGTTAAGAGTAATTGTATATGGAATGTAACTGTATTCTGTATCTTATACATTATACAGTTATACATTATACACCTTAGCCAGTCCTAAGCAGGCGTCACACCATGCCGATTTGAGCCACGACTGACCACGACCTTGAGTCGTGGTCAGGAGTGCCGACCTTCGGCGGAGAGCTTAAGGATTTGGGGGGGTGAGTTTTGGACGGGACGCAGTATGGATGGCCACGCCGCCTGACGGCGCCTGACGTCGACCTGACGGGGTAGAGCGGTGCCCATGCAGGACTGAAGGTGAGACCTAGGTCGCCGCTGGAGTGCCGATCTGCGGCGTAGCGCGTTGAAAACGACCCGACGAACGGCGGCGACAGGAGGTAGGGCGGCGTCAATATGCATTACTGTGCCGATGGACGGCGACCCCTTCAGTATGGACGCTGATTATTAACTGATTATTTCAGTTAATTCTGTTATTTTATTATTATTATTAATTTAATTATGTATTGAATGTTGTTATTTTTCATTTTTTCTGTAATTAATATACCTAATCTTATATTTTGATGGTTATTGATAATATATTTATTATTTAATTATTTAACCCGCTGAGTGCCAGGGACGTATATATACGTCCTAGGGTGTTGTCACGCCCAGTGCCAGGGACGTATATATGTACCGGTACCTTACCCTTTTGGCTACCCACCACAAAAATCCCAAATCCCTCCTCCCACCCACTCGCTGACTGTCGGTCCTGTCAGAAGGAAAAAACATGAAAATCTGTGGCGGCGAAACAACTGCACCAATCTGTTCCATATTTGTGTGACAAGTCCCTTACCCTTCTGCCTTCCCCCCACCCACTTCCAGCGTATCCGTAGGAAGATAAGGAAAAAAAGGAAAATCCGTGGTGGCGAAACTACCTCACCAATCGGCTTCATATTTGTAACATGAGTCAATTACGCTTCTACCTTCCCCCCACCATCCCCCAAACCACCCTCCCACCACCCATACATTCCGATACCATAAAAGTCTCTGTAGTCTATAGTGTCTTTTCAGCTACTTTCGGGAACATCGGGGACCTGATTTCTGGCGAAAATGGACAAGGGGAGTGTTTTTTTTACCATTATCCTTCCTTTCGCTCCCAACTTGATAGATTTAGCCAAAAAAAAAAAAAAAAAAAAAAATCTGACACTGGCAGAACCACACCATCAAAATTGGCTGGCACTCAGCGGCCGCAAGCCGCCGCTGATCCCCGCAGGTTGTTATGGTGACGCCGCCTGACCGCAGACCTCATTTCTGGTGCCGTGTGACGCCGCACTGACGCCTACCTTTTCCCGTCAAGCGCCGTCAAGCGCCGTCAAGCGCCGTGACACGCCATCAGCCTCCCGTCCCCTTCACGTCTCCATTTTTTTACCTCACTCCACGCCGACTTGATTTTGAAAGTTCGATATGTTGAACTTTTGAGGGGGTATGTGAAGACCCATCCCGACCTCTTTGTTATGTTGGCGACGGCCCATGATGCGCGGCGACGTAGACCAAGACTGTCCAGGACCCTTAGGTCGCGGACAGTCTTGGCCTCAAATCGGCTAGGTGTGACGGGTGCTTTAGGGTTGAGCAAGCCTAATTATTGTCGATGGATACCAGACCAATGTTATGTTGTAGGGGCCTCTTCCCCTTTTAAGGGGAGATCTCCACTTGAGGGATTTATTTCTTGACCCCTTTCTCCCTCATGTTTAGCCCCATTGCTTTTGATATTATAAAACGGTTGCCCCATTAGTTTAGCGATTTTATGAACTTTCACCCCATATTAAGACCTTTCGTGCCATTCAGGTGTCAATTTTCTCCTGGCGAGCGATAACGAGCCTGTAATTTAAGAGGAACCGGCCTTCGGCCGGGACATTTTTCTACCGAAAAATTTACAAATTTATCTTGAAAGGGACTCAAGGGGGTGTAATTTTAAGCTTGATGGAGGTCTAGGGAACAAACTAAATACCTCCCCTTAAGGAACAGACCCTCTCAGAGCTTGGGATCGAGAGAGACCCATACATTCTTCCCAAATACGGAATGACCCTTTTAGTAAATAGTAACTAGGGCATAGGACAACGTGACCTAAGCCACTCCCAGATGTACTCTGGTTGGCTAGCTTATTAAGCCACACCCATGAAGTACCCTCAAGGTACATCAGATTGGTCAAATTCACTAAGCCACTCCCCCAGTGTTTATCCAAAGCTTAGCCATTGGACGTAGGCCAGAGTATAGTCAACCCCTAGATAACAGTCATTGGTTAGAAACAAAGTCACTGTCTAGTGTCTAGTTCAAAGTTTAGAACCACCCTTAAAGTAACCACTCCCATTTCTAACCAAGGTTAGCCTCGAAGCTTAGAAAGAGATAGAAAGAGAGAATCAGACTTCTATCAACCACAGCAGAGTGTAGACAGGCCTCCTTGGCTTGTGCGCGACTGTGCCCTGGCCTACACTCCTGACTCGTATCATGGCGTTCTTCATACTCGTGAACGTAAGTAAAATCAGAAAATGTTAATTGGTTAATTCTGAATCGTGTGGCAAAAGAAAACTAAGACAATGATAGTACAGATACAAAGATTATAGTTACTTATAGAGAGTATAGTTCTTATTAAACAATGGGTTTCAAAACTATTAACGAGTGCCCCTTGGCAACAGTGATCTTTAATAGAAATTCGTATAGGATTAATTAATTTAAGTAAATGACAAAAATATCTAAGTGTTTTATTTGTAGTATGTGATATCCCTATAATATGTGAGTTTTATTATTAATTTTAAAGATACTTCATATAGTTAACTGGACATCTTCAAAATGATAGTTTATTTATAATAATTTACGGTGTTCAGATTCTATTTATTTAATTTTCAAGTGATTTAGTTGTTGTTGTTGTTGTTCTTCCCCAAGCTGCCTGGCCGAATAGCCCCAAGGCCCCGAGCAAGACCAAGGCCATAACCGAGCGCCCCCACAGAACCCTCCCAGCCGACCACAATAAAGCATGGGTGACCGAAGCCACTCCATGGCGGGGAGCTGAGGAGGGCGACAGAAACGCCCGGGAAACCAAAGCCCCACCCAGGGCCCTGTGCCCCTCAGCAATTATGAAGAGAAAGCTGAGGGGCAAAGGAAAAAATGTGACGCTTTGGCTTCCAATCTTGGTAGATTGGGAGGTCAATCCACGGAAGAGACGCCGTCACTTGAGATCTAGAAAATATATAAGTAAAAGGAACAGTCAGAGTAAGCTATGGGTATGGCAGAGATCGCTCAGTTCTCACTCTGATAGACCAGCCCATCACCACTTTAGTTGTTAAAGTTGCATACGACTGACGACTCATGGTAAGTGATAGTAAACCTCATTATAACAGTAAAGAATTAAAAGCAAACATCGATATCGTACCTAAGCAAGGTTATGTGAACTTATACGCTACCAAGGTAGACGGGCGAGCGAGGCAGAGAGAGCCTTCCTATTCTGAACAAACTCGTCCACTATACTGTCACATAGCTTTGCCAAGTTGGAGCTCGACACATGCATATTATGATAAAATATATATGTGGAATTATAGTAGTACTTTAATATCAGTAGTAGTGGTAGTAGTAGTAATATGAATAAAAGGGAATATAAGCAGTAATACAACAAATATATATTTATCAGACTTATTGAAACATACCTCTTTTATGAAGTTGAAATCATTAACATTGGCATGGTTTCATTGGTAAACGAAATAATGAATCCATATTTCAAAATTCTTGTGATATTGTCGGCACTTCCTCTTAGCATCAGCAGCAGCCATTATGTCTGTCACACGCAATGTTCAATTTCTAGTCACAATAATTAGTTCACTGACGCCACTCTTTATGTTACGCGTGCTAAGAATGTACAGGGGCAACTGGGCTGTCCTTATCAACGAGAGGGGGGAATATAGCCCTGCAGCGTAGTCCCATATTTCATATCAATTGTTCATTTTTTCATAAAAGCACCAAAATTGGTACACATGTAGAAATATGTATTCCGAACAATTCTAGATATGGAGCCACCCGAGATTGTGCCTTGGACAGCTACGGCGGCCATTTTCCAAAATGGCCGCCATTCTACTTTAGCGAAATAGGCTATATGCTCTTTTTTTGTTATTGTCTTTCTGTTAGATCTAAGTAACGTGTAAAATTCAGTACACTGACCATGGAAAAAACGCATCCAAATATTATGAGCAAGTATTTTCGATAAAAAAGACATTATTTGATTTGTGAATGCCTGCTCTTTTGAAACTTTTCGCTGAAAAGTACCTATTATTGGAGAACATGAGTCAAATGATATTTATCACATTCAATGGCTTTACGGTCAATAAAAGTTTATTATAGAATAGATACTTTACTCTAATTTGAAAAGGGAATCGATAATCGTGGTAGGCTAATGATAAACTCAGGAAATGTAATCAATTTATTGCAGACTTGATTTTCAAGCTGCAATGGTTTACTGTATACTACCATGTTACCAGGACACATACACATGGTTCACACATACATCAGTACAGTACAATAAAATAATGGATTAAGTAACTTTCTTGGTAACTGCGCATGGTAACTACTAACTTTGGAAAACATCACAAGTACAAGTCTGTAACGATAAGAGTTTCTGAGGGCAAGTGTACTGGCTCTCTCTGGATCAAGAAGTCAACACATTTACAGACAATGCAACTTTGCATTTCCACATTCTAAGCTAGGCTAATATCTCAATCTCTGTCTACTGGTAGTCTGTGTCTACTCGCAGTCTCCATCACAAGCACACAGTCCACTGCATTGCAGATTAGCCTTCTTGCACTTGCATCGGTTTTTACAGCCTTTTTTGCAGCGGCACGAAACCAGCTCTAAGCAGCATTTTGAAGCCTCAGGGAGTGTGGTCCACAGCGGTTCGTACGATCCATCCTCTGTTTCCCACCAGCCCCAGCTTGTTGGTGATGGAAGCACGGGTTGAGGGACCAAGATCTGCCCCCAGATTATAAACACCCTGGAAGACTGATCTCTTCACATGCTGTTCCAAAGCATGGTAGGTAGGTGGGATGCACTGGACGGAGTTCCTCTTGGCGAAGAGTTTCTTTCTGGCCTCGTTGACGTCCGTATTTTGACTGGTGCGGTCATAGAGGAGCACCACAAATCTTTCAATGCAGTGCAGTGTGTCATCCTGGATGTTGACTGGCGTGGTGGTCAGGGTGACCAAGGAATCTGTCAGGTCTGGAAAAGAGTTCCATGTGGCCCAGGCAGATTTCTTGCCATGCCCCACGAATGCTGATACCGTGTCACATCCGGTCATGGCGTGGAAGACAGGGAGGGCACGTGCCTTCTGTGGGCCGAGGGAGGCAGCTATTTCATGGGCAGGGATGTAGCGGTAGTTCTTGCCCGTCCCAAAGGCAATCCAGAGTTCATCCACGCATCGTAGTGCCTGGGCTACCATCACCGCCACGATGACGACGTCGGTGTCTACGGTTCGAACTTGAATCCGACGGTGGTCATGTTGTGCAGCATGGGCCACATGCAGCATGATGCGAGTGTCCGCCTCTTCATGACTGCATGGAGCCAGTGAGCTTTCATCTTCCTGCCTTGGAAGACAGATCACTGCTTCCCCATAAGTGACTACCAGCTCCTTTGCCTCGTCATGGAAGGACTGCACCAGCACATCGGACAGGAAGGTGAAGAGCTCCACTTTGTTTGCGTCGACACGTAGGAAACTCTGCCAGTTTCCTGGTATGGCTGTGGTGCTCACCACGCGCCGTCGCACCCCTTTTCCTCGTTTTTCCCTTGTCGCTGTCTTCAAGGAGCCATCTTTGTAGCTATCCCAAACGAGGTCGAGACGTGAAGCACGACGCAGTTGCCCTTTGACGTAAGGGATGAAGATTTGGTGGGCATATTCTTGAAATGTCTTGGCAGTGCCAGGCTTCAACATCTGCTCGATGACGGCGCCATCAAGGACAACAGAAGTGACAGCAGGTGCATCAGACTGAGCTTCAACAAGGCCTTCAAGGCACTCCAGCAACTGGCTTTTGGTACCCAGGTGTAGCTTGCCTGCATCAGATAACGCGGGAGGACATGCTTGATTTTCATGACGGAAGAATTCGTCCAGGTTCCCATCGCGGTTCTGGCAGCCGATGTAGAGCCTTGCAAATAAGGCCATATCATTCTTCATAGATGCTTCCTTTCCTTTGGGCACTTTTGGTCTTCTGTGCGTTCCGAATAGGTGGAGCTTGTTCTTCTTCATAGGTTCGTCAATAGCGTTGGTTCTGTCTATGAGGCAATTATTTGAGTATGCCTCAAACTTTGTTTGTCCAATCTGCTTGACAGTGCGAACTGTATCAATCACTGCAGGATCAGCAATATCCCTGGTGTCTAGGACCAGCAGATCTTGACTATCCTCCTCGAAGGGATTCCCCAGCTCTTCAATGACAGCCACAAGCGATCGTACATCTTTGGCAAATGCTTTCTGTGCACTTGGTGTATCTTCATGGTGACCTGTCTTCTCATTGGCGTTTCGATACATGTTCGCCTCCTCAAACTCCATGATAACTCTGGCCACCTCGGGTCCGGCGACCATCCAGCGCCTCAGAGCACTGGGATTATCTGTAAGACCAACGGCACCTCCGTCACCCTTGACACGGGCATTATTCTGTTCGTGCGCTTGGTCAAGAGGAATTGCTGAGAATGCCCTCTTGGTCTTTTGCACTGTGAAGTGGCCTGCCTTGAACTCATTGTAGATGAGTCACCTATGCACAGGTGCGAAAATGCATTTTCCCATACAAATTACCATTTTTGTCACAAAACAATGGTTGAATATATAATAAATCAACACAAATGACATGTGTTTTGTTTTCATTTGTAATTGCACATCACATGGAGTATTTATCATCTCTAAGAAACCTACAAAACGAATAACAATGACAGATATCCCATGTTGTTAAAGTAGAATGGCGGCCATTTTGGAAAATGGCCGCCAAAGCTGACCAAGGCACAATCTCGAGTGGCTCCATATCTAGAATTGTTCGGAATACATTTTTCTACATGTGTACCAATTTTGGTGCTTTTATGAAAAAATGAACAATTGGTTTGCTATGCTGCAGTACTAATACGCCCTCTACGTCAGTACGGGAAGTGAACAGGTTTAACGTACGGTATGACATTGGGACGGAAGGCCATGTACGCCGCCGAATTCCTTACCCCCTGCGCATGCGCGAAAATGTAAGCCCCCTTGGCCCTGCCCCGCTGCCCAACCGCATTTAAATATAGCCTTCAAACCGTTTCTGCCAGGTTGTTTCGTAGCTCAGTCGGTAGAGCTCCTGCCCTTGACACTGATAAACCAGTGTTCAATCCCACTCGGATCTAGTGTATTTTATATTTTTATTTTGTTATTTTTGTTATGTTATATTATATTATATTAGGGTTAGGTTAGGTTAGGTTAAGTTTGGTTAATCTAATCTAATATAATATTTGTACATTTTGGGCAGTGGGCGGGGCCAAGGGGGCTTATATTTTTGTGCATGCGAAGAGGGTAAGGGATCCGGCTGCATACATGGCCTCCCCATTGGGACAAAGGATAGGAGAGAGACGAGGAGGGGGGGGGGGGGGGGGTGCGAGGGGCGGGGCACAGATATACAGGATGTGGACGGGACGAGTTATAGCTATAGTTATCTAGCAGTGGTAAACATAGAACACATGACAAGGAAATCAAGTAATAGAACCGACACTCATTATCATCGGTATATGATTAATTTTGTTTTCTCTACGATTAAACATTGCTGAAAAAATAGTCAATTACATTTAGAAATTATCACCAGACACGAAACGTTACTACGTAACGGTCTCAGACCAGCACCGAGCCAAGTCAGTATGTTAGGGTAACGTAGAGGTGGCTTTGCTGAGTTTACTCACATAACGGTTGTTGGTGGCTGTTGCGTGCTGAAACGTTCCTCATTTAGCCTTTCATAGACCCCCCTAGACATTTATTGACCCCCTTTCGACCCCTTGGATGGTCCTATCGACCCCTGGGGGTCGATATCGACCATTTTGGGTACCACTGAATTCTAGACCAAGGTTTGATAAGGTTCACTCAATATAACATAATATATGAAGATAATCCATTCTTCCCTATATATTTGCTCACCTGTTGCTCAAATTGTGGGAGAACAATTATTACACCGTTATCAGGCGGAAAACCTTTATATATTTCTACGAATATAAGCTCCTATATTCATTAGGTATAAGTATACAATCATTATCCAGGGAATATATACATGCAAATTACACGTAATTCTTGAACGCTTAACTCAGACCTTCGTCTATATGCTACGCATTGTCAGGGTACAAGTCCAAATAGTGAATAGTTCAAGTCCCGAGTAATTTGCTCCTAAGTCATATCTTTGACTAATATATTTATTACAAGTTTATGAGTTGATCATTCATGATTATTACTCTTTGAGTTTATTGCATTAAATTGCCTGTTCAAGTCGCTTAGACTTATTGTTCGTTTATAGATCAAGTACTGTCCTATTTTACATATCTATCAGTGCTACGTTAATTACCTCGCAGTAACTATGATTTATACTTTGCCAAGCCATACTTGAGAGCTTGTATCTTTATATCAGGACTTTATTTATTGTGATTTGAGGCTATTCGTCTCTTTATGTTATTTATTATATTTTAAATTATAACGTTATTATTCTATGTTATGATTATTGTTCCAGAGACATATTGAGATTGTACCCTAGTTGTTAAGGAATAAAAAGTGTAAAACCGCTTATGCATATTTTGTCCATTGCTTGTTATTGTAGTATTGTGTATAGATCTGAAAGTTACTCTTATCCCAGCTGGGATTTAATTCAGTTGACGATTAGCGTGAATTCCTAAGTAGGAAATCGCAATCAGTCTATCTCACGTTTTCTTCTAAAAGTGGCATAACAGGGATTATCTGTCATGTTAGGCATCTGGTTATTATCTTGCGTGAATACAGATTGGAAATGAGAGTTGAGTTTTTGTGCTTTGTGTTCTGGAGTGGTTTGAAGTGTATAATTGTTATCTTTAAGTGCTGTGATGGTGGTGGTATCCTGCCTGCACAACTTGAAAAATTTGAAAAAAGTCTGGTGTTGTTTCTGACGTTGTCTGCGTCTCGATTGCTTAATAGTAGGGTCATTTGCTTGGAATCTGTGACCATTTTGTTCCTATCTTTTTCTCTCGATGGATTTGACAACCTGAACCATTTTAAAGGAAAATTAGCTCCTATGCCCCTCTGAAAAATGACGGCTAACTCTGCTAGAGCCCAATATTCAAAATGGCCGCCAACGCCATCTTGAAAAACATGAAATGTAATATCTCTGGCATCAGATGAGCTACAAGGACGAATGAGGTGTCCCTTTTCACTAATTCTGGCATTACAAATCCACTGGAATGGTTATTGTATTGTATTGTATTGTATTATACTAATTGTACATACTAATCTGCCACTTCACTGTCACTACATGATTCACTGTATGAGCCACTATCAGAATCACTGTCCTCACTTTCGCTGCTATCATCACTGTTGTTCTCTGCCTGCGGATTTGTAGGTAGTGGTATGGATAGGGGAAGTGGGGGCTGGGTTGAACGGACAGGCAGACATAGGCCATTTACAAGATGCCATCCATGGCCGATCGGTGAGGGGTGACTTTGGAGCTGGTAATGCTTTTGCAAATATGCAAGATAGTTTGCACGCTGAGACTGTCCAAGTCAGGCACAAGTCGGATAGTGCTTTTTTTCTTCTGAGCTCTCCACTTCGCTGCCCTCGCATCTCCCAGGGTCTTGCTTTTTGTATCACCATAGACATATCGAATGACAAACCGCTCCAAATCACTGATGACCTGTTCTGTGACTAGGAGCTGTGAACCACATGCTGCTAGCAGGTCGTGTGCCTCTTTAGACTTCTCCAGACGATCTGCGATGAGCTTCTTGCTTGCTCCATAGAAGCCAGAGTTGTGGTCACACCCAGTGAGGACATGAAGTGGTATGATGGATGCAGCCATTGCCTCACTGCACAAACATCGGGCATCGATAAGCTGACGTTTGCATTTCACACACAGGATTCCTGTTGTCTTCTGAGCAACATATGCCGCTTGCACGTAGTTGTCTGTGTCCTCTGTGTCAAGAACGACAGCTGCTGTGTAGCTGTCTGGCCGGAGCACACTATATATGGTGAGCATTGCCGTATCTGCCTCTGCATGGGAGCATGTAAGCTCTGGCACAAGCTTGCCTGTGGTGAGATTCTTTGCAGTGCTGCCAACTACACAGTAGATGATCTCGGTGCTAGTTGTTGCTGCTGTTCTCTGAAATTCCGTTTGAAGAAATGCCTGAAGGCGGATTTTGTTCTCAGGTTTACCCAGGAGAGCATGGAAAACTTTACTAGAAGGAAATTTATCTTCTGTCTTCATGAAGACATTGCTGATTGTCATTTTTTTTTGGCGCAGTATTCTCTCACTGTCCTTGATCGTGTAATTCTGATCATATGAATCATTGACGCAAATGATGCGCTCAGCATGCTTGTGTCTCGTTAGAACGAAGTGCACCAACTTCTCTGCATAATCTCCCCAGCTATACTTGGTACCGTCTCCCTTCTCTCTGTCTTCAATGGTAGGAGTTGTTAGGCGCCAGATGAGGCCCATATCAATAATAGACGTGTATACATCAGTCTCTGGAATGACAGTCATAGTTAGTTTTTGTTGAAGCTTGCTTTTCTGTGCCTTACGGATGGTTCCATTGACGTTGAAGATGGAAAGGCACTCGGCTGTAACACGATGCTGCAGGACTTCTTGAAGTTTGAGGGCACTACTCGTTTCAACCAGTCCGAGAACAGAGGCCAAGGCATTACGCTCCATTTCCTCAGTCTTTCCCTTCAGGTTCTCACCATCTGCTTTCTTCAATTCCTGAGTTGAAAAGTTCAAACGCTTGCTACGGGGAACTCTGTCGTTGAGAGACTTGGTCTTGGAATACACTCTCTCATTCAAGAACTGCTTCAGTTTGCTTGTGCCATCCTCCTTTGACGATTTCAAGTCGGCAGCAAGAGCGTCTGAGGCTGGGATTCCTGACTGTAGGGATCGAAGTGTCTTGTTTGTATGGTCAAATGGATCACACTTGAATTCAGTGAGACATGCGCTTATATCCTGTACAGCTTGTTCATCCTTCTTCATTTTACTCGACGAGCAATCAGCATGCTTCCCTTTTCCTTGTTTCTTGCGATTAGCATGGCGATGGACCTTTGTTCTCACCCGATTGATGTTATTCACATTCCGAGTGTTTGAAAGGAGCTGCTTTTCATTGTTCAGAATGGCCAACCAAGCAGACTTCAGCTTAGAGCCCTTATTCATTGTTGACTCTATCCATATGTCGAGGGCGACACACGAATATGGTTTTCCTGTCATTGTCTGTGCAAACATACCACTCTCCATGAATGCAGCCTGATCGACAGGAAGGGTATCAAGCACTGCGGTGAAATCGGGGAGATGCCGACCATACTTGTCATTATCATAGATTTGCATCAAAGGAAGCATGAGCTTGAGTGAGGACTTGAACTCAGTCCAGTTGCTTGTTCTGATTGCATGGATATTTTGAGTTAGAACCTCAACCATTTCCATGAATGACATCCAGTATTCTGCTTGTGGGGCACCCTCAAAGTCCTTGAAGAGAGCATCAACGAGGTCCTTCAGCTCAGCATTTCTCTCTAGCTCTGCATGTTCATCTGCAAGTTCCTGTGCATCAATCGGATGTCGAAGCTTGGCAAGGGATGCCTTTACTTCTTCAGATAGAGGGGAATCTTCCAAACGTTTGTCTATGACATGGTGGACCAGAGTCTCGTAGAATAGTCGCAAGCAGCGAACCCCACGCTTAACATGTTTTCCACGAATGGCCTGATCAACAGACCCGTCTGCTATAACACCAGCTGCCACCAACACATCTGAGATGCCAGATCCCTTAAACCTCTTGTATATAGTGTAGATGAACGACATTTGGATGTGGAAGGATGCCATGAAAGGTAAGATTTTGCTGAACAGCTCAGCATTTTCACTTTTCAACTCTAGCATGAGCACGTAGACAGGATGATCACCAACAATTATTGCAAAAGGCATATTTTTTTCTTCGATTGATTTTGCAAGCTTACACATCACATCATTGAGAATTGTCTTACTGGGTGAGTTGGGATAGGTCATGTGGTATATTACTCGACTCTTCTCATCTGCATTTGACTGGCTGGCATGAAACCCTGAAAACCCAGGCACAGTCTGTTCTTCTGGCTTAGGTCTCGTTCGGTCATCTTGCGCCCTGGCCAATGCATGGATCACACCACAAATTCTTTGCACCGATGTGTCAGGAGAAGGAGTACTTTGATCAGCTGGTGGCTTCCTGAGAGGTGGTACCCCACGCTTCGCTGTCTTGTATGGGTTGACGTTTTGCATTTCACTTCCGAGCTCTTTGAGAGTTGTCGAGAGGTTTGATGCAAAGTTGGCACCGGGAACTGGTCTATCCTCGTGATTCTCGGAAGGAAGTTCTGTATCAAATTATTCTGGCTGCACAAACATGACATTTTTATTTTATGTTTTTTTTTCTATGTGATTGAGGGAGGCAAAAGGCATAACTGCCTATAGCGAGTGCCTCCCCCATAGTTGAAAGAGTGACAGGGCCAAAATCAAGGGACGTTCGAGCCAAAATGCCTGGACACACAGAGTTTGAAGCAATTTAAGTCATAGGAAGAGGGAAAGACTGATTCTGGGAGAGAGTTCCAGAGCTCAGCTGTTGAGTAGAAGAAAGTTTGAGAGTAACGTTTCACTCTTGGGTTGGAGAGTTGCACAGAGTAGGGGTGGGATTGAGTTGCAAGACGGGTACCACGTGCCCTACGTAAAGGAGGTGGTATGCACTGGGATAGCTCTGAGGAACACTGATTATTATAGTAGCGATAGAATAGCGAGAGAGATGCAACATTGCGGCGGAGAGAGAGAGATTGCAGAGAGTTGGTGAGTGGACGGGAGTTAATGATACGAAAGGCCTTCCTTTCAACTTTGTCTAGGAGAGCAGTGTGAGAGGAACCTCCCCACACATGTGAACAATACTCAATACAAGGGCACACTATGCCCCTGTACAGAGCAAGAAGCTGTGCAGGGGAAAAGAACCCCCTAAGGCGGTTGAGCACACCCAGCTTCTGGGATGCTGCCTTAGCAAGACTGGTAATATGGTCCTTCCAAATGAGAGCAGAAGAAAAAGAGACACCAAGAATATTGAGAGAAGATGAAGGGTTGATTTTTGTATTGTTGAAGAATAAGGGATAGTCCGCTGGGAGATCCTGACGGGTAGATAGATGGAGAAATTGGGTTTTGGAAGCATTAAAGTTAACAAGGTTTTCTCTGCCCCAATTGGAAATAGTATTTAGATCAGAATTTAAGAGTTCTATGGCTTCATTACGTTTGTCGTTGAGGGATTGCTGGCTGCGGTGTGACTGGCCAGCACCGGTCAGTGTGTCGATCTTGAAGTCATCGTTGTCGACTATAGCGATAGCAGGCTTACCCTCAGCTAGTTCGAAGGGGCAATCAGATGAGCACTTGAGGTCATTGACCACCCAAAAATCTCACAGCATAAGTACGTCATTGTAACTGATGCCCAGTCCATCTTTGTGCATTATGTCGACTATCTCCCTACTCTTGGTCAGTCCATGTAGCAAGACAGAGAGATTGATCTCAAATGCAGTGCGTTTTCCAGTGATGTAGCTTGTGAGGATAGATGCAATCGATCGGACGGATGGACTGTCATCAATTGCAGACTTATTTGGGTGTTTCAGCCATGTGAGCAGCTTCAGCAGGAGCTCACTGAGGTCTTCTTCTCTCTCCAACTCGTGTATATATGGGAGCCAGGGAATAGTATTTGTCCTGATGACTTGCTCTTTGAGTCGTGCCGCAACATTCATCACCAACTGATCATTGCTGACACCCAATGAAGATATTGCCGCCTCGATGTATGTACCTGCTGCTGTTGTATCATATACCAGTTCACTCACATTCTTTTGAATGCGTTCATGAAATCCGATGTCTTCCCCAAATTCATTGACGAGAATTTCCTTTAAGTAGCTGGATTTTACTACTGAGTTATGTCCGTGATTTGAGATAATGCGCTTATAGTCCTGCAGCAGGCCTTGCAGTGTGCGAATTTCATGGTCTTTGCAGATGATTTGACGAATATGATGAAAGAAGAGAGCTTGGGCCTCTCGGAGGTTTACACGCTGCAGATGTTGAGTGCTTTCATCTGAAAGGGGCTTGTGGTCGCTTACATATTTGCGCCAGCACGCACGATGGTAGCGGATTTCCAACCCAAATGCTGTTTGACTATCTGGGATGGATGCAATCAGAGTGTCAAGTCTCAATCTCATGACCTCATCTTCCAGACGGACAGTATGTAACTTGAATTTAGTCCAGGCATCTACTGTTGATTGGAGTAAAATCTGCTTGTCACGAACACTACTCTTGTATGGGGCCCTTTCATGCACCACACACATAGAGTCTTATCGTGAAGGACACCCATACTGGAGCGTAGCCTTTTAGGTGCACTGGCCTCTGGGGAAGGGTCTTGTTGATCTAATGCTTCATCTCTTTCAAGACGTTCCTCGGATTTGTGTTTGCATTTTTCGGCTTGAGAGAGCTTGCGCTTGCTGGATAATGATGCGTAACAAGTGCTATGCATGTGGTGACCCTTTGGTCCCTTCTCCCAATCCACATTTTCATGTATATGTTGAAACTTATCAAGTTCTTTCCATTGTAAAGACTTTTCCCGGATGGATTCCCACTTCTCAGGTGTAATGTTTTCCAAACGATCATCTGCGGTACATCGCTTACCACAGAGTAAAATGCACTCATATTAATTTAATGTCTTGTCTGGTAACTCTTCACTCTCTCTTGTATTATCCATTATTTCGGTCACTTCACAAGTCGGCGATTTTCATCAGATGGGCATGCGATCCATCTGAAACAGTAAAAAAGTAATATTAGACATACACCGCAGGCAGAGAACAACAGTGATGATAGCAGCGAAAGTGAGGACAGTGATTCTGATAGTGGCTCATAGAGTGAATCATGTAGTGACAGCGAAGTGGCAGATTAGTATGTACAATTAGTATAATACAATACAATAACAATACAATATACAATACAATACAATACAATAACCATTCCAGTGGATTTGTAATGCCAGAATTAGTGAAAAAGAACACCTCATTCGTCCTTGTAGCTCATCTGATGCCAGAGATATTACATTTCATGTTTTTCAAGATGGCGTTGGCGGCCAGTTTGAATATTGGGCTCTAGCAGAGTTAGCCGTCATTTTTCAGAGGGACATAGGAGCTAATTTTCCTTTAAAATGGTTCAGGTTGTCAAATCCATCGAGAGAAAAAGGTAGGAACAAAATGGTCACGGATTCCAAGCAAATGACCCTACTATAAGTTCTTTCTGATTTATTAGAAGTAGGGAGTCGGTATTTCTAGGCTAGTCATAATGAATACAATACAGTGTCCCTTAAAAATGACAGAGTGGCGACCACGAAGATGATGAGTCTCCCAGGTGTGAGAGATTGCAGTTTGAGAGGTAACATTATTCTGGGCGACGAAGATGGCATCGGGTACCTCATAGGGCGAGGCGATGAGAATCATAAGGTCTTGCAGGGTTACTGGTGTGATACATAGGGTCTGACACACAGGTGGCTAAGTCTATGGTAGAGGTTTTGGTGGCAATGTGGAGGTGCTCGTAAAATACTCAGCGTTGCTGTTCGGAAAAGCAGCTGGGGCCTTTGAGGACTTGTCCAGTTCGAGACTCAGTTTTGCTGCTGAAAGATGTAGCTTTCAATATTCTTAAAATCATTTATGGTACAGGTATTGCTAGCCTACCTAACTTGTATTTGTTAGCAAGTAGTGATGGTAGTTTGGCTGGAGTTGAGTGACGGCATAGTGTGGGGGAAGAAAGAAATGCGCGAAGCTGGGAAGCGGGCAGTGGCTAACTCGTTATTAACTCCAGTTATGTCATGGTAGTTTTGGATTACATGTGTTTTTGATATCCCCTTCTTCTATGATGAGAGCTGAGAAGGGGAATCTATTTTTCATTGGGATATCATAATTAACCCATCCAACCCCAGAGTCGAGACATGTTCAACGGCTATTTATGTAACGCTCAGCCCCAGCGTCGATACCGTATTGACGGCACTCTCGCCCTTATTTACCCCTGTTATAGGGGTAAACAAGGATCCCCAGATGACCTCGGTGAGTGCTTTCATGCATGTATTGCTTCATTACTAACCCATACCATGTCTTTTCAGGAAAAAAAAAACTTCGAAATTTGCCTGGGTTCTGGGTGTCAATCAATAATATTTAATAGGGCCCCTTCATCATTGACGACTTCGCCTATTAACATTAATAGTCTCCATTCAACATCCTGCGCCAGCAATTTGAATAACCCGCGCGGAAGATTATGGAGTACTCATCACAAGTGCACGCCTAATTCCCTTATGGGATCGTCATTTTGATTGGGTACCCTACAGAAAAAAACTGTAAAAAATAAAAAAGAAAAGATAATTCAATATCTGTTATCATATGACTTGCCATATACATGGATTTCTCATGATTTGCTCCCCCGATACCAGGCCCCCTAGCGGCCATCCTCATTCTTCCTTCTTCCGCGTCCCTCCCGATCACAGGGCTTGCGCCGTGTCCGCTTCATTCGACGTTCGCAGAGCTTCTAGTGAGTCCTTACTCATTTGTATATATCTGTGTTGCAGTAACAAGGTTTAGATTAGCTAGCACGGCTGCCAGATTGGTCGGTCCGCAGGAAGAGTGTGTTAAAATAGGGTACCATTGTCACAGGCGTCCAGGAGTTCCGGATGGGTGGACCGCGTGTGTTGTTTATTTGTGTATGACGCCTTAGCTGTTGTGTTTACTTAGCTAGAAGGCGACCACGCTACAAGGCATGATACAGACTGTCATTATTGAGGATAGTACATGCCACTATCTACATTTATCAGCAAATGCTCTGGTTTAAGGGTGTCTGCACGTGGTGCTCCACCTTCCAGGGTTCGTGTTTTGCTTAGGCCCCTTGATAAGGCCTCCCTCTACATGGTGAGGCTGTGGTTCTCGAGCGTCTTCGGCTGGGATGTCTTCGGTTACGTGGTCGTCATAATTAGAGGTCTCCATCATAGGCTACAGGTAATTTAGGTGTCTAAATTTTTCTGTTGTTATTGATTACGTTGTTTTCCCCCTGTGTTGGTTCTGGCATGCGAGCTCGAACCTTTGGGGCATGGGAGACGTCCCTATATGTAATGATGCATTTTATTTTATGTGTGTGGGACTGCAGGAAAAGGGCTGTGCCATCCCTGTTTCCCGGCAGTTTTTGTCTGTTCCAGCGGGCCCGTGCGTTGGGTCCAAGTAATCCGCCTCTGGCGGATAGGAACATTCAGAAGATCCCGGCGTGGTTTGGCTGAACCACACTCTCCCGGCAGAATTGCATTCCTACCAGGGCCACCATCTCGGCTCGCCGAGGGAACTCACCCTGTCTGGCCTAGTGACACATACCGACGTCATCGCCCGCTGCGACATCAGTCAAATGTTCACTACGTGATATATTAGTTTTGCAAACTGGTTAGTTACAGTCACAACTTAATGAGGTCAAGGGACCTGTGACGCTTGTCACAGGTAAGTTTGTGAGAAACTCAGCTAGACAGATCCGGCAGAAGGTTAGAATAAGTTGTGCACTTTTCACTAAGTTTCCGGCAGATTTGAGATAGGATGTATAATACCTCGCAGGTTATCCTTATGAGCATTGATTCCTAGACATTTTCTTTCCAGGCCCCCAGACTACTTCTCCGGCGGAGTTGGCCATCGGATCCCGACGGAGGAGGGGACTCTCTCTTTGAACAGCACTATGCCCAGATTTGATCTTTGTGCTACACCCACTTGTTCCCTCTTACCAGTGTTTGCTCATACTTTCTGCACTAAATGTGTCAAGTGTCTCGATCGCTCACGCGGCGTGTGGTTTTCGAAAAAGTGCGCCGTTTGTTCAGAATTAAAGTCCGCCTTGTTAGCTAAAACAGACCTTTCATGTTTGGCGGCTTTACATGAAGTTAAAGCGACATTCAATACATACGCTAAAGATATTGCCCATAAAGCCCTCCAGTGTGATGATGAGGTCCTATGGGAAAAGCTTATTATAAAATCACCTTTAGTAAAGCCCGGTCCCTCTAAAGCGGTCAGACCTAAGGTCAAAACTAAAGTCATAAGCAAAGAATATGTCAATAGTAGTAGTGAGAGCGATGTCACAGAGGTCCCCTCCTCGGCCCGTGCCACGCGGCGGAAGTCGAAGTCCAGATTGAAGTCCCCACGGCAACGCGTTCACCACTCTACCTCGGACTCTTCGAGGTCGCACAAACGCCGACAAGAAGAGTATACCTCTTCAAGCAGCCGGCGGGAGTCCCACCAACTGTCACCGCCCTCTGACTCTCAGACACCCACTACTAGTGAAGAACATTCTAGGCATGTCACTTCTGATGTAACGTTTGCAATACCAAAATTATCTCTAGTTCCCCGGGGTGTGAAATCAACAGGCCATAGTAGGGTACTGGCCGATTAATTTAGGGGTCGTCCGGCGGAGGCACAAATTATCTCTCTGATGGATCAGGACCCCCAGCCCTTGGCGGCAGGAGGTTACTGGCGCCATCCAGAACCTTCACTCAATGTCACTCTAGAACAGACTGAGGATAGCAACACCAACGTGTTGCCATCTTCGGTGCCTGATTTGTCTTGGCCCCCTAGGGATCACGAGGATTCTCAAGAGTTAGGATCACATGAACTCTTGGAGCAGAGTGAGGAGCCGGCGGATCCTATGTTCTCCCCGGCTCCTCAGTTGCTTCCAAGTAATTATTCTGAAGCTAGTTCAAATTCATCCAAAGATCCCTCAAGACAATGGATGACTTCGGACCAGGTAAATGACTTATTACATAAGGTGTTACAGCAGTACCAACTCCCTACCTTGTCAGATCAGCCGGTTATTACCTCAACTGCTCCCGCTAGTACTTCTGTAGTGAGACCATTAGATCTTCCGTCAATTTTGACGTCATCCCCAACCCCAGTGGTGGCAACGACCCCAGGTCCTGTAGGACCGGCGGCGTTAGCTATGTCCAACCTGAGGGTGATTACTGACGTTCAACCGCCCCCCTTAGACAAGTTACCGGTGAGGAAAGGCCCTATGCCTCTCCTCTATGGTACTGATTGCTCGTGGGTACCTGTAGTACCAGAGAATCCTCTTATAGCTCAACCATCTGTGTCAGGAGACCCTCCAGTCCCCATAGAATGGTCCATAGAGATCAATAAGAATCGAAAATTTAGGGCTAAAGACGAGACAGGGAGGGTGCTAGATGTTCTTATTAAAGGTGTACCTAGTCCCCTTAATCCATCATATTTTGTGTATTCAGCTGCTCCGGCAGTCCCTTCCGCCGCTTCTGCACGACTTTTCGCTGACTGGTCGAAGGCTGATGGCATCAATGATGTCAAGGCCTTAAATGCTATTACGCCGGAGTTGGCTACAACCCCGGCTCTGGACCAAGCTCAGAACCCAGTCCTGCAGATGCGGCAAGTAGGAGCCGGCCCGTGGTTGGATTGGGAACTTGAGGCCCAGGTATTTGCCACTACTATTACATCCAAAGTGTCACATCAAATTCCCCAAGAGAGTCACACTTATTTTTCTCTACCAGTGTCCAAAGCAGAAGGAGTACCACCAGCCTTACTAACTTTTCTGGCGGCCCCCAAAGTATCATTGCATGCCTTAGATGATCCCTTTTCTCCACCACCACCAGCTCACTTGGAGCGAGATTTTAGGTTACGAAATAAAGCTTACCGGATGTTCTCTCAATACTTGGTGAGCCATCAAGTAGCCGCCTCGCTAGCACGTACGATCTCGGCCGTCACTGACCCCCAAATTCGGAGAGCCATAGAGCTGTCTCGTAGACTGTCACTTCAAAATGCCATTCAGTCCCTAGGCGACATTAGAATCGTGATTTTGGAGGCGGTACGAGCTCGCCAAGACTTGAGAGTGCATCTGGTAAAGAAGTTGCCGGCGGACAGAGGTCGCCGGGTGACTCTATCCCCGGTGCTTACGGCCACGCTTCTTAACACTGAAACTTGGAGCTTAGTATTTAATTTGGTAAGCGGTTGGAAACAGGTTACCTCCCAAGTGAGGAAGGACCCCCTCAAGAAACCCTTTCAGAAATCAAGGGGCGGTCACAAGCAGTACCAACCACATCCTAAACAGTCATCTCGAGACCCCAGACTACCCCCTCAGCAGGGAGGTTCTCAGTACAAAACCAAACAAGGTAAGCCTCACGGGTATAAAGGTAAGGCCCCATATAAAGGTCATCCGAACACTGCACAAGCCAAAACTAATCAAGCGTCCGATGCCAACACACCTCCCCCTCCAAAAAACTAACCACTCAGCCTCCCCACATCCTGGAGTTGAGCTCAAAGACCCGGGATTGGGAAGTGGCCGTGACGGACGATCCCCGGTTGCACCTGGGGTCGTTCCATTCATTCCGCTCAGCCTGGGCCAAGCATACCTGGGCCAGAAAAGTAGTGAGCAAAGGAATTACCTGGCGATGGTTCCGGCGGCCCCGACTGCGTCAGCCGCAGGAGTATACCCCAGTGTCTCAGGCGGAGGAGGCCGTAGTATAAGAAATGATTGCCAAACGAGTCCTTATCCCAGGCAATGCATCCCAACTAGTTTTCACGTCACATCTCTTTTTAGTGCCAAAAAGGGACAGTGTGCAGATGCGACCAGTTCTAGATCTCTCGTAACTGAACAAATTTATAGAGAATTCACCCTTCAGGATGCTGACGATACAGCAACTCAGACTCGCACTCCCGCCGCAAGGTTGGATGTGTTCGATCGATCTCAAAAATGCCTATTGGCATGTCCCTATAAACAAGAGGTTCCAAAAGTTTCTCGCCTTGAGAATCCGACAAGAGACTTACGTCTGTCAAAGGATGCCATTCGGGCTGAACCTAGCACCAAGAGTTTTCACCAAGCTTGTCAGGCAAGCCCTTTTACCCTTATTAGTTCAAGGCATACAGGTGTTTTGGTATCTGGACGATTGGCTAGTAGTGGCAAACTCGTTAGAATTATGTCAAGATCATGTCAACCAAGTATTAAATCATGTACAAGCCCTAGGGTTCAAGGTGAACTTGGCAAAGTCACACCTTGTCCCCTCAAGGACGATTCAGTGGATAGGGCTGATCTGGGATACCGCCGCTCTGACTCTTACACAGAGTGCGGACAACCGCAACAGGTTTCGAAGGAAACTGTTCCGGTTCCTCCACAGTCTGGATACGACCAGGAAAACGTGGGATTCCCTGATCGGTTCTCTCAACTGGATACAATTAACTGTCAAACCAGGCCGACTGAAAACCAAGCGATTAATCCTGGAAGGCAACAAAGTGTTCCCTCTCTTGCCGGAGAAGAAATTATGGCCAATTCCTCCATTAATCCACAACTTGCTCTCGGCCTGGACCAAGCACGAAGTCCTCTACTCAGTCATGTCATGGGTTTCTCCCCCACCTACGGTTTGGATAGACACGGACGCCTCGGGGTCCCTGGGGTGGGGATATCAGTCAAGTCTAGGCCACCAGGGACAAGGCATTTGGGGGGCAAACAGTCAGTCATATATCAACAAGCAGGAGCTTTTAGTTCCCCTGTTCTTTCTCCAAATTCACGGCACGACTTTGAAGAACAAATCAATAGCATTGAGAATGGACAATCAAACTGCGGTTTTTTGCATTCAGAAGCAAGGCTCAGTGAGGTCACGAGAGTTGTTGAGAGTTTCAGAACAAATTTTTACCCTAGCAGACTCGCTAGGGATTCATCTGCATGCCACATACCTCCCCGGCGTAGCGAACGTCTGGGCAGACGCTCTCTCTCGCCGGCGAAGTACTTTAGTAGAATGGACAATCAAACAGGCGATCTTCAACAAGATAATTGCAAAGCCAGCCCGTCCACAAGTAGACTTGTTTGCGTCAACGCAGAACCACAGACTGCCACTCTTTCTGACCCGTCACGGGGTAACCCCGGCGGGGGGACCCGATGCATTGCTGGTGGACTGGAACAAGTGGACCTCGATCTATCTGTTTCCGCCACCAGACTCTGTGTTAATGTGCAAGGTCATTCACAAACTAAGGATTTACCGGGGCCGTGTAGCGCTGATCGCGCCGCTCTGGCCGGCTCAGGTATGGTACCACCAATTGCAACAGTGGTGCCGGACCCTGGTGTCCCTCCCGGTCTCCGCCTTCCACTTGGAAACGATTGGCAACCTTCGGACCTCTCTCAGTTTTGCCTTATGGATATTTTCTCTGCCAAATGGCTAAATAAATTTGGGCCTAGTGTCACTCAAAAGCTCTTGAATCAGTACACCCCGTCTACCAGGAGACAATATCAATCACATTGGAAAACATTTACAATCTGGATTGTGGAATCAAGGCAGACGACTGCTTCGACAGCCTTAGTATTCAAGTACTTAGATTATCTGTTTGAGCAGAAACATTTTTCGGTTATAACGTTAAAGAATCATCTGTCGGCCATTAGGACCCCCTTCCTTGATCTCACCGGCCTTTCCATACCGCAGGCGGAGGAGAAAGATTTTATGAGGGCATGTTTCAAACTTTGTCCTCCTCCTCGCCAACTCATGCCCACCTGGTCCCTTGATAAAGCTTTGGAATTGCTACAATCCCGTAAGTATAATCATGCGCCGGACTTTGACTCACTTTTTAAGAAAGCGGTTTTTCTCATGGCACTTGACACTGGACACCGGGTATCAGAGCTGGCGGCGATGAGCAACGAACCAAACTGTCTCAGGTTTGGGAGACTGCACGACCATGTGCAAATCGCGCCGTCTCCCTCATTTATTGCAAAAAATGAACATTCAGACCATGTCTTTTCTGAATTTTCAGTCCCGGCCCTCAAGAGGGGCCTCATTCATCATATGTTATGTCCTGTGCTAGCGCTCACAAAGTTTATGAGGGCTGCGCAACCTCGCCAACCAGGTGCTTTATGGGTGAATCGAACAGGTACGTGTGCTACGAAACGGAAGTTAGCTTCATTAATAGTAGACATTATTAAGGAAAGCAACCCTGGCGTGTTAGGTCGGGCTCACGACATCAGGAAGTGGGCGGTGTCTCTCAGATTTTTACAAAATTTTTCAATTGAGGATATTGCTAAGACCCAACTTTGGGCTTCCAACCATACATTCCTGACACGCTACCTGTCGGTCGCTCTAGATAAACCAAAGCGTACTTGTGTAGCTTTACGGCAACGGGTACAGTAGGTAGTATGTTTTTTATTAATTAATTGTTAAAAAGGGGTGGGGGGGGGGGGGAGAGGCTGTGCGGAATAAGGCCATATCCCCTCTGTACCCTTGGAGATTGTGATATATCACGAGCTGTGATAGGATGGGTTCTACCGTCCAGTATTTAGTCGTGTTAATTTTTAAGAGAGTTTTCACATAGTTGCAACTATGTCTATTTTTTACCAAAGTGCACAGTGAGTTTACTGTACAATTAGTTTTAAGATCAGAGCAAGTACCTATTGCAGGGTCTCGCTCGGTGGGACACAGATGTGTCATACTCTTTCAAGCATAAGGTCGCCTGCAACGACCTTACCATGAGCAAGCAGTTTCTTAATGCCACGCACTGCTAGCAAATCTTTTATAACTTTTTTATATTTTGTATTGCATACAATAACAAATCTTAAGAAAAATGTTATTCGGATTTTCTTCCCTAAGGTTAGGATATTTTATGATTACGGGGCCCTACTAAATATAAGGTTTTCTCTACTTCCCTTCGGGAATCAAACCTATAATTTAATAGGGTCCCTTCATCATTGACGACTTCGCCTTAATATCAAGACTGGAGGCGGGACGCCTCCAGTCTTGATATTCAGGCGAAGTCGTCAATGATGAAGGGGCCCTATTAAATTATAGGTTTGATTCCCGAAGGGAAGTAGAGAAAACCTAATATTTAGTAGGGCCCCGTAATCATTGACGACTCGGGCCCTCCCAACCATCCCACTTCCCATTCGTTGATTTCCATAGTTTCTTCTTGGTATATCAGTGAAGAACGAGGATGGCCGCTAGGGGGCCTGGTATCGGGGGAGCAAAACATGAGAAATCCACGTATATGGCAAGTCATATGATAACAGATATTAAATTATCTTTTCTTTTTTCTTTTTTACAGAGTTTTTTTCTGTAGGGTACCCAATCAAAATGACCATCCCATAAGGGAATTAGGCGTGCACTTGTACTCCATGATCTTCCGCGCGGGTTATTCAAATTGCTGGCGCAGGATGTTGAATGGAGACTATTAATGTTGTTGTTGTTGTTGTTGTTGTTCCCTAAGCTGCCTGGCCGAACAGCCCCGAGTCCCTAAGGAAGGCCATGGCCATGGTCGGGCTTTCTCACAGAGCTCTCAAAGAGTGTAAATTGTGTTGTTGGCGTAAGTGGTTGTGTGAAATGCAGTCTTCTATGATGTGTTTAATGGTATGGGGTGCTGTGTTACAACCCGGGCAGGTGTCGACGACGGAGTCATCCAGTCTCTTCTGATAGCTCAGAAGAGCCGGATGGTGTCCGCATCTCAGCCTGGCCAGGTGGACTCTGTCCTCGCGAGGAAGGGAGGATTCAGAAGGATTGATTTCGGGAGGTCGTGCTTGCAGCTGCGTGTTGTCTATGAGTGAGTGGATGGAACGGCGAGTGATATGAGTATGGATGTGCTTCCGGAAGTTGGTTTGGGGTGGGCAGGGAGGGAGAGAAGACAGTATTTGTGTGTGATAGCGTGTGCTGGGTGTTGTTTTGATATTTCTTGGTGTCTGTGGGTGTGTAGCCATGTAGTGTAGTGGGTGGTGTTGATTTGTGGAGGCTGCTGCCAGGAATTGTGTGCCTCTCATGTCTAGATGATCTTTGACTTTGAGGACTTTGGTTTCTTGATGTAGGTGATCTGTGGGTGTCGTGGCTGTGCATCCTGTGATGATTTTCAGGGCTTTATTTTGAATAGTCTGTAAGGTCTTATGATGTGTTTCAGCTAGGTTAGAAGCCCAGGCCGGGCTTGCGTATTCCATAACTGATCTTATGTATTGTTTGTAGACTGTGGTGGTGGTTTCTTTGTTGTGTCCAAATTTCGTGTGGGCAAGTGATCTGAGGGCGTTAAGTCTGAGTGTCAGTTTCTTTTTCGTGTTTGTGGTGTGCTGTTTGAATGTCATTTGGGTGTCGTATGGTACTCCTAGGATTTTGTGTGTGTGTGTGTGTGTTAGGGGTGTGTTGTTTATGTTGAGTCCCGGGACGTAATCGTGCTCTCCTGTCCAGCTTGTGAGGAGCGTTGCAGTGGATTTAGCTGGGGCTAAATTGAGTCTGTTTGTAGTGCACCATTCATGTAATGTGTCAAGATAGTCTTGAAGGAGTCTTGTTGCTGTATCTGGGTTTTGGTGCGTGCTTGTGAGTGTTATGTCGTCTGTGTAGGAAGCTATGGTTATTTGGGGTGAATTCGGTGTATTTATATCATGCATGTACAGATTGAAGAGTGCGAGCGACAGGACGGATCGTTGCGGGACTCCGCTTGGGAAATTTCTAATGCTAGATGACTGACCGGCAAAAGATACGTGTGCACATCTGCCTGCTAAGAAGTTGGCCAGCCATCTTTTTGTGTTGTTGTGCATGTATGTGTTGTAGATTTTGTTTGTTAGGTTGTGGCGGGGGATGGCATCGAAGGCTTTACTAATGTCGAGTGTGGCAAGTACTGATCTGTGTGGTGGTCTAGCTGAGTTGATGCCATCAAAAGCTCTTTGTGTAAGGTCTGTAAGAAGAGTGTTTGTGGAGTGCAATGGCCTGAAGCCGTGTTGTGTTGGAGAAAGGGGTAAGTCAGGTGTCATCAGTTGTAGTACAAGGTGCTCTATGACTTTGGAGGGGGTGCAAAGGAGTGTGATAGGGCGGTGTGAGGAGGGTAGCGTGGGGTCTTTGTTAGGTTTGGGGAATGTGATGATGATACCATGCTTCCAGATGTCTGGTATTGTGTTGTGTGAGTAGCTGTAGTTTGATATGTTAGTGAGTGCTTGGTATGCCTTGTGGTCCCAGGTGTCTGAGGTGAATGTTGCTTATGTTGTCTAGGCCACAGGCGGGTGAGAGCTTGAGATTGTTGATGATATGCTTTGTCTGGTTGTTGGTGAAGGGTGTATAGTCAGGGTCTGTGGGAATTGTCTTTTTCGTCGGATGACACGTCGGTCGTCTTTGTGGGGTTTTAGGTGACTGACATGAGAGAAGTGATTGATGAGAGTGTTTGCTTGTTGTTTACGTGAAGGAGTAGAGTCTGTTGTTGTGATTGCAGCATGTGATTGTGTTGTGTTGCTGTTGGAAAGTGTGATGCTATTAATGTTAGTAGGCGAAGTCGTCAATGATTACGGGGCCCTACTAAATATTAGTTTTTCTCTACTTCCCTTTGGGAATCAAACCTATACTATCAGCTGGTGCTCAATAGGTTAATGGAAGATAATAAGGAATTATATTTGATGCTGGTAGACCTCTAAGTGTGTTTCGTTATATGTGTGTTGCTTAGGAAGTGGATTAGTAATTGCGTTTTATAGGATATACACAAGAATGAGTGATATTAAGTAAGTATGTGTATTTGTATGTAAAGGTTTGCTTTTGTATGTGTGTATAGAAGTGCTTATGCCTACCTCCAGGTGCTTGTATTAATATTAATATACGTGAGTGTGAGTACCTTCACTGTTGACTATGTATGAAATAAAATATGTCTGTGTTTGGGTAAGTGAGTGCTTCTGTGTATATGTGTGTGTGGGTGTGGGTGTGTGTGTTAGTGTATATTATAGTATTTACAATTGCGCGTGCGCGCAGGCGTGTGTGTGTGTGTGTGTGTGTGTGTTAAAGAATGTACATTATTTACAATTGTTATTCACTCACTCACTTGTTCGTCAAGGGGAATCCACGCAATGCGAGCTAAGCTCATTATTATCGCGCCTCCTTAACTGGGAATGTATTGCGTGAAATGCATGTTAAGTATTTATGTATCGTTGGAATGGCTGTGGATGTGTGTGTAGGCTGTATTTTAGCCAATTGGCGACATTTGGAAACGAAGGCATAGGGTTAATCTGTACGGTACCATTCTCACTACGGTACCAGTCTCACCCGAAGGCTTAGGTTGACCAGTAGCTTAGGTTGACCAGTACGATACCCATCTCACCTTGTAACCTATCACCATCCCCAGATGGGACGTCACAACTTCGTCCACTTATACCAGGTTCCTATTTATACTGCTAGGTGAACAGAGGCTACACCGTTAAGAGACTTGCCCAAATGTCTCTTCCCCGTCCGGGTCTCGAACTCGGGACCTTCTGGTTGTGAGCCAGACGCGCTATCCGTTACGCCACGGGGAGGTGTGTGTGTGTGTGTGTGTGTGTATGGAAAGTCCTCCCCGCTACAGAGGACAAGAGTGAGAGACTTGGACTTTGAAATGGTCGTGGCGGAGGGACGAATTGGGGAACAACTAGGTTGATTGTAGGGAGGTACTGGTACAATAAGATAAACTACAATGTAACTAGAATAAGATAGATTGTACACCACTTTGTAACTGTCACCTTAATAAAAAAAAAAAAAAAAAAAAAAAAGGAAACATGCTTACATTACTGAAATGTTTGTGGACATGCAGTAATGCAAGTAATGGTCACTCTTCTGTAAATCTAAAATGGCTTACTTAATAATGGGAAAGGGGTGGGACCTTTTTTTTTTTTTTTTTTTTTTAGGTAAAAAAAAAAAAGTGTATGGAAGGTTGTGCGTACATGTGTTTGCCTGCCGCTCTCTTTCTGTGACTACCATGTGTATGTGTCACTTGTGTGTATGTCTTACTATGTCAAAGTAGGTATGTGTGTGGGTGCATATATGTATCTGTGAGTGTGAGTACGTACGTGTGTTTGTGCCTCTGTAGTCTGCGTGTGTGTGTGTGCCTGTGTGTGTATGTGTGAGAGTGTGCTTGTGTGGGTGTGGGTGTGTGCCTGTGTGTGTGGGTGTGTGCCTGTGTGTGTGCCTGTGGGTGTGGGTGTGTGTGTGTGTGTGCCTTTGTGTGTGTGTGTGCGTGCCTGTGTGTGTTGTGTGTGTACCTTTGTAGTGTGCGTGCCTGTGTGTGTGTGTGCCTGTGTATGTGGGTGTGTGTGCCTGTGTGTGTGGGTGTGTGTGTGTGTGCCTGTGTACTCACCTAATTGTACTCACCTAATTGTAGTATACAGGATTTGAGCCTAAGCTCGTGTTGTCCTGTCTCTCTCTCTCTACATTTATCGAATTTTGCTTTAAAAGTTTGGATATTTCTTGCTCCCACCACCTCCCCATCCAACTTATTCCAACAATCAATGCTTCTATACGGGAAGCTGAACTTTCTTACATCAGACTTAGATACAACTTTCCTCAACTTACATTCATGACCCCTGGTTCTTCCCTCGTCCCTCACCACAAAATCTCCCTTGTCGATCTTCTCAAAACCTTTCACACACTTAAACATCATGATCATGTCACCTCTCTCTCTCCTCTCCCTCAGCGTTGGCAGCTTTAGCCTCTCCAATCTCTCCTCATATGGCAGGTCTCTAAGGCTAGCTATCATCTTAGTGGCAACTCTCTGAACTCTTTCCAGTTTTGTATTATGTGTTATAAGGTGTGGAGACCACACCACTGCTGCATACTCCAGTCTTGGTCGTATTATTGTCCCTATTATTTTTGCTAACATCTCTTCATCTAAATAATTCAGAGCTATTCTCATGTTAGTCAACACTGCATAGGTTTCACCAGTTATTTTATTTATATGCTGTTCAGGTGACAAGCTGTCTGCCATAACTACCCCTAGGTCTTTTGCTTTCCCAGCTGTACTAATTATTTCATCTCCTATTTTATATCCCCAAGAAGGTCTATATTTACTTTTTCCCATCTCAAGAACCTGACACTTACTCGTGTTGAATTCCATCTTCCAAGTTTGACTCCACTCATATAATTTATCTAGGTATCTCTGTAATTCTTCACAACTACTCCTACTTGTAATATGCTTCATTAATTTTGCATCATCAGCAAACATAGATATATATGAGCCTATTCCCATTTGAAGGTCGTTGATGAAAACCAAAAACATGATTGTGTGACATGTGCGCTCACACGCACATGTGTGCGTGTGTGCCTGTGTGTGTGGGTGTGTGTGTGTGTGTGTGCCTGTGTGCGTGTGTGCCTGTGTGTGTGAGAGTGTATAGTATTGAGGAGGCTGAAGGCCACATAGACCCCAACACCAACACCATCACAGACACCACAACCAAGGTATGGCAGGGAAAGGGAAGAGTTACGTGTTTACTTATTTCTTTTGTTTTGCCAAAGTTTGCTCCCTAGACCTCTATCAAGCTTTAAAAAACACCTACATTACAAGCTCGCTATCGCTCACCAGGAAAATACTCGAAAAGTGAATGACACAAAGGGTATTACAATTGACAAAGAAATGGAGCGAAAGATCTTAAAATCACCAACTAATTGGGCGAACGTCTTAAAATATCAAAATTAATGGGGTTAAACGTGATGGAGAAGGTGATCCAGATTCCCCCCACCACACACACACACCTTAGCCCTTTCAGTTTTATTTAGTCTTACTTTGCTTAAACCCTTTCAGTATTCAAAGACGAGTTCTTCTATTATTTTGGCTATCATTAGACGATTTTATACAGCTTAGACATATTTTTTGGAAGTCAGAGGGTTTATCAAGATAGTTTTGACCCCCTTGCTTCTTAGAGATCCTTCCTAAACTGCATCAGATCGTCTACTAATAGCCAGAATAAACATAATTGTAGCCAAGTGTTAACCCTCTCAGTATTCGTGGACGTTAGTTAATCTTATTCTGGCTACCATTATGTGATGTTAGGTAGGTTGTTAACTATATTTGGAAGATGAAAGGTATGTTGCCAAAATGTGTACACCACTGATTTTAAAAGACCGTCTCCAGACTGAATAAAATCGTCTAATGATAGACAGAATAAAAGAAGGAAAACCATCATACTATTGAGAGGATTAAGGTTTATTGAGATCACATTTACCTCTTTCAGTCCTAGAGGTCGATGATAAGCCAAATCAAATCGTCTTATGGTTACCAGAATATGATAACAAATACGGCATCATACTGAAACCGTGAACATTTAATATAGTTAGCAAAATTATTATAAAAGCTTTGACGATCATATAATTTAGTCCTGGTTACCATTAGGCGATTGTATACAGCTTAGGAAGGATATTTAAGAAACTGAATCAAAGGGGTAATCACTATAACAACACATCCAACATAACCATCATAAACACATACATCCCTCCCCAAACATCCCCCACAGTACCCAACGAATACAGACCACAACTACAACATATCACAAACACCCCACACATCATCCTGGGTGGTGACTTCAACGCCAAGACGTCGGCCTGGTTTGTCGACAACCCCGACACAGACAGAGGGCTGGTCCTACAACACCAATCAGATAACCTTTACATCCTCAACGACATCCATCAACATACCCATACTCCCCACCAAGCCCATCATCTCCAGATATCACCTTTTGCTCCCCAGAACTTGACCCCACAACATCCTGGAAGGTGATTTAAAACCTTAGGCTCCGACCACCTTCCGATCATTATCACCACCAACACCAGACTCACCCCAGCTAGCCATAGACACACTTACACTAATTATAAAAGAGCTAACTGGGAAGCTTTCACAAATGAGACAGAACAACACTTTGAAACCTTAATCAGCGCACCCATCACTAGCATCAACAATGCTGTCCACACATTCAACACAACTATCCAAAACGCTGACAAGAAACACATTCCAAGAGGTTACAGAAAATGACACAACCCCAACTTCTCACCAGAAATTCAAAACCTCATCAGACAACGTGACACGCTGAAACACTCCCCAGCACCCCACACACAAGACATCACACAATAAATCCAAGCACTCAACACCCAGATCAACAACAAAATACAAGAACAACAAACACTAAACTGAAATAACTTCCTACAAACACTTGATCACAAAACAAACCCCAAAAAAACTCTACAAAACACTAAACAGCATCACACTTTCCAACAGCAACACAACACAATCACATGCTGCAATCACAACAGACTCTACTCCTTCATGTAAAACATGCAAATACTCTCATTAATCACTTCTCTCATATCAGCCACCTAAAACCCCATAAAGACGACCGACGTGTCATCTGACGCAAGAGACAATTCCCCACAGACCCTGACTATACAACCTTCACTAACTACCAGACAAAGCACATCATCAACAATCTCAAGCACTCACCCGCCTGTGGCCTAGACAACATAAGCAACATACACCTCAGACACCTGGGACCACAAGGCATACAAGCACTCACTAACATATCAAACTACAGTTATGCACACAACACAATACCAGACATCTGGAAGCATGGTATCATCATCACTTTCCCCAAACCCAACAAAGACCCCACGCTACCCTCCTCACACCGCCCTATCACACTCCTCTGCACCCCCTCCAAAGTCATAGAACGCCTTGTACTACAACTAATTACACACACCTTACCCCTAGCTCCAACACAACACGGCTTCAGGCCAATGTACTCCATAAACACTCTTCTTACAGACCTTACACAAAGAGCTTTTGACGGCATCAACTCAGCCACACCACACAGATCACTACTTGCCACACTCGACATTAGTAAAGCCTTCGATGCCATCCCCCGCCACAACCTAACAAACAAAATTTACAACACAAACATGCACAACAACACAAAAAGGTGGCTGGCCAACTTCCTAGCAGGCAGATGTGCACACGTAGCTTTCGCCGGTCAGTCAGTCATCTAGCATCAGAAATTTCCCAAACGGAGTCCCGCAAGGATCCGTCCTGTCGCCCGCACTCTTTAAACTGTACATGCATGATATAAATACACCCAATACACCCCAAATAAACATAGCCTCCTACGCAGACGACATAACACTTACAAGCACACACCAAGACCCAGGCGCAGCAACAGATCTCCTTCAACCCTATCTCAACACATTACATGACTGGTGCACTACAAACAGACGGCTCGCTTGGTGTAGCGACTAGCGTCTCGGACTTCCACCCAGAAGGCCCGGTATCGCGCCCACGCTCGGCGCATTAAAGATTTTTCACAAGCACTGAGTCGTTACCATCCCTCATGAGCACGGGGATGGGGTAGTAGTACAGGACCCCAATGGAAATACGCCTAATCGGCCTTATTGGGTTATCCTTAGCTGGCTTAGCATGCGCTAGCTTTAAGAACTATTATTATTATTATTATTATTATTTAGCCCCAGCCAAATCCACAAGCTGGACAGGAGATCACGCATACTCCCTGCAACTCACCATAAACAACATACCCCTAACACACACACACACTCACCCAAAATCCTAGGAGTCACCTATGATACTCAAATGACATTCAAACAGCACACCACAAACTTTAAAAAGAAACTGACACCCAGACTTAACGCCCTCAGGTCACTTGCCCAAACAAAATTTGGACACAACAAAGAAACCACCACCACAGTTTACAAACAATACATACGATCAGTGATGGAATACGCAAGCCCGGCCTGGGCTTCTAACCTAGCTGAAACACATCATAAGACCTTACAGACTATTCAAAATAAAGCCCTAAAAATCATCACAGGCTGCACAGCTACTTCACCTACAGATCACCTACATCAAGAAACCAAAGTCCTCAAAGTCAAAGACTATCTGGACATGAGAGGCACTCAATTCCTGGTAGCAGCCTCCACGAACCAACACGACCCACTACACTCCATGGCAACACATCCACAGACACCAAGAAATGTTAAAACAACACCCAGCACACGCTATCACACACAAATACTATCTTCTCTCCCTCCCTGCCCACCCCAAACCAGCTTCCAGAAGCACATCCATACTCATATCTCTCACCGTTCCATCCACTCATTCATAAACAACACACAGCTGCAGGCACGACCTCCCGAAATCAATCCTTCTGAATCCTCCCTTCCTCGCGAGGACAGAGTCCACCTGGCCAGGCTGAGATGCGGACACCATCCAGCTCTTCTGAGCTATCAGAAGAAACTGGATGACTCCGTCGTCGACTCCTGCCCAGGTTGTAACACAGCACCCCATACTATTAAACACATCATAGAAGACTGCATTTCACACAACCACTTACGCCAACAACACAATCTACACTCCTTGAGAGCTCTGTGGGAAAGCCCGACCGTGGCCATGGCCTTCCTTAGGGACTCGGGGCTGTTCGGCCAGGCAGCTTAGGGAACAACAACAACAACAACAACAAATAACCTTCTAACATATTTTTCCTAAGCTGACTAAAATCGTCTAATGATAACAAAATCAAATAGGGAAACCCACTGAGCCCCAGCTAGTTATAAATAAATGTACCACCAAGGACCTGCAGGCTTTGAAACAATAGCGAATGGGTTAGGAATGAAGGAAAAACCACAAAAAAACAATCAAAAAGGTCAAAAATTGGTCCTACGGAGTCGATTTTACAAGAGTAAAAAATTGAAGGCAAAAATACCCAAAAACCATGTTTTTGCGTGCTCACGCGCACGCGGTTGAACTTTGAGAGTGTTCAACCATCGAGAAGGTTGCGTGGGATACTTACACAGTTCATATACAAATCTGAGCCCTCTAGGTGCCATAGGACCGGAGTAATTAACATTGACGACACGTTGTCGTCGCTGGGGTTTAGCGTTATATACATTGCCGACGACACGTTGTCGTCGCTGGGGTTCTGTTGGTTAAAGGGAGAATTTTTTATTTTTCCTATGTGTATGAAGAGGACAAAAGGCAGGTTGCCTGTAACAAGTGTTTCCCTCAAAGCCAAACGAGTGACAGAGAGCCAAATTCAAGAGACGTTGGAGTCAAAATGCCTAGACACACAAAATTTAAAGTAGTCAAGTCATAGGATGAAGGAAAGATTGATTGAGAGAGAGAGTTCCAGAGTTCACTAGTCTTGTTGAATAGAAGAAAGATGAAGAAAATTTGCTAATTCTTGGATTGGAGAGCTGGACAGAATAGGAGTGGGGCTGTGTTGAAAGGCGAGTGCCTCACACTCGCCGCACTGAGAGAGCTCTGAAGAACACTGATTGTTGTAATAGCAATAGAAGAGTGAAAGAGATGCAATATTGCGGCATATAGAAAGAGATTGTAGGGAAGTAGGAAGAGGAAGTTAGTTGATGAGGCGAAAAGCTTTTAACTTTACTCTTTCGAAAATTGCAGTATGGGTGGAACCTCCCCACACATGCAAATGCAAACAATACTTGATACATGGGCGCACTGTGCCCCTATACAGAGCAAAAAGCTGTGCGGGGGTGAAGAACCCACGAAGACGGTTGAGCACACCTAACTTCTGGGAAGCTGACTTTGCAATAGTGGTAATATGATCTTTACAGGAAAAGGTTGGATGAAAAAGATACACCAAGAATATTGAGAGAAGATGAAGGATTAATTTGTGTATTGTTGAAGAATAACATCATTTTGTGGAAGATTGTCATTGTTAGTTAAATGGAAAAATTGGGTCTTGGAGGCAGTGAAAGTAGCAAGATTTTGTTCTGCCCCAATCAAAAATACCCTGAGGAACACCGGAGTTGATAGGTTGAGGAAATGAGTGATGGCTGTCCACAACTGCAGCTATGGAACGGTCAGAAAGGATATTAGAGACAAAGGCACAGATAGAGAGATAGAAAGCGAAGGAGGGTAGTTTGGAAATTATAGTTTTGTGCCGGACTTTATCGAAAGTTTTCTATATGTCTAGCGCAATAGAAAAGGTCTCACCGAAGTCCCGAAAGGAGGATGAACAAGAGTTAGTAAGATATGAAAGAAGATCACCAGTAGAACCACCCTTTACCCGGCAAGCGCGATAGGCCTCACGGAAGGCTTACCATAGCGAACGCGATAGGCCTCACGGAAGCAGGACCATAAAAAAAGCCTTCCAAAACATCCCAGGGGCTATCAAAACAAAGGAATTTGTCTCTAGGTGAGATAATTCCCCTCTAGTACTCATCCATGTGTTTTTCACCCCCCCCCCTCTCCTCCTTCCCCACCTTATTCCCCCCTCCTCAATTATCACCTATTTTTCCTCTTATTTTCATCATTTATCGGTTATTTATCTCTCCCGCGATAATGTAGCACAAGTGGGTTGCATAAAAGATCGTTATATAACACCCAGACACCGCCCGCTCGCCTCAGTTAACTCACAGACAGCGAGAGGGGAGGGTTGCCGGTGGCTCTCTCGCCTGAGATTATGACCGGGTGGCCAATATCTTCGTTTTTCACCACCCAAATACTTTTCCAACTTATTTTAGCACTCTTGAAGGTTCATATATACATCATATATGTAAAATAAAAGCATACCGAAAACAAATAATGCTCTATATTGTAAATATAACGAATTCTGTCAGAATCCAAGGCTAGATTTTTTTTTGTTTTTTTTTTTTTTAAGAGACAATGAACGGAGGAAGGAAAAACACAGATAAAACAAAAAGGTCCATGTGCCTAAAGGCATCCTCCATTCATAAAATGTTTGTAACAACTGGATTTAAACATTTGTAGATTGTAAGTTTGTGGAAAGCAATTCGAGGGAAGTGAATTCCAAAGAGTAGTAGCTCTGGGGATAAATGAATTCTGATAAGCAGAAGTTCTGCATTGTGGAGGAGAAAGTGTAAATTCATGGGCGCTCTCAGCTGCCCTAGTTCTACGGGGAAAGATGTGGAGAGGCGGCACAATTGAAGCAAGTTCCTCGGAACAATTGCTGTGAAAATATCTGTAGAATAATGCAAGGGATGCAACGTTTCTTCGTATGGATAATGTAGGAAGGTCCTGTGTGATTGCAGGGTTATTGATTAATCTAATAGCTTTATTTTGAATTTTGTCCAACTGCCTCAATGCAACCACTCCACTTCCACCCCACAGAGGTGAACAGTAATCCATCTGAGAACGCACATGACTTTTATATATTACGGCCAACTGCTCGTCAGTGAAGAATTCTCGAACTCTGTACAGGAGTCCCAGTTTTTTAGAGGCATTCTTAACAATGCTTCTAACATAATGTGTCCAGCTCAAGTTAGTAGTTAAAACCCCCCCAGACATATATGACGCTCGAGCGTCATATGGCCGAGTGCGCCAAAAACTCATATGACGCTAATGCGTCCTATGGACTTATCATCATGGCTCTCTAATAAGTTATATGACGCTCGTGCGTCATATGGAGCTCAGTAAGTCCGATAAGTTAGCTTACGATAAAACCGTTGGTGGCAACCTCAGCCACCTCCGATAATTCTAACGGCCGCAGTGTTGTTGTGAGTGTAGTGCGAGGCGGTGGCAAGGATACTGGGCTCCCGCCTCCTCGGACTTATTGGAACATAATATGTCGCAAGGAGTTAATGTTACACCGAGAATGTCAATACTAGGGGAAGTGGGAATATTTACATCATTAAAAAATATATGGGAGTCAGTGAGATTCTGTCGGTTAGAAAATTGAATGTACTTGGTTTTCTGTGCATTAAAGGAAACTAGATTCTTTTGTTCCCATTCATTAATTCTAGAAAGGTCCTGGTTCAGAGAAATTGCAGTGTTTATTTTTGAATTTATAAGATCGGGTTGGGTGAAAGAATTGGTAAATGTGAAGGAACTGTGGAGTGTTGAGTCATCTGCGTAGGAATGTATTGGATTATGAGTGGTAGATATGAGATCATTGATATGAATGAGGAACAGAGTTGGGGCCAAAACTGATCCCTGGGGAACACCAGCATTTATTGAGTGAAATTGAGAATAAAGGCCATCTACCATTACACATATTTTTCTGTTATGAAGATAAGAAGAAATTAGTGGAACTAATGATGCAAGGCCGTAGTGTGACATCTTCGACAATAAGGATTGATGCCAGACTCTATCAAATGCCTTTGATATATCCAGTGCTATTGTATGTGTTTCACCATGTTGGTCTGTAGCTTGGTTGATTTGATGCGTAAGAAGGCAAAGAATGTCTGCAGTTGATCGACATCATCTAAAACCATATTGCCTATCACTGATTAATTTATTATTCTCAAGATGCTTAATTATGTGATTATTTAATATAATTTCAAAGACTTTACCAAGAGTGGAAGTTATAGCTATTGGTCTGTAGTTTGATGGATCTGAAGAGGCACCTTTTTTAGGAACTGGATGGATGTTTGCTTCTTTCCAGGGTACTGGGAAGCATGAGGTATGAGTACACGGACGGACATTTTTTGCCAATACAGGAGCGAGCACCAAGGAGCAATTCTTAAGTACTATTGGAGGAATTTCATCTGGACCAGGAGCCTTATCTACCGAGAGATTCTGCAAAATAGTTTTGACATGTCTGGTGTGGATCTTAAGTGAGGGAATTTCAGGCGAATTAAAATTAAGTACAGGGACATCTTGATTTATTTCATCTAAGGTTGAATTGGTGGAGAAAATATCCGTAAGAAGGTTAGCTTTACCTCGTGGGTCACTTACAAGATTGCCAGTCGGAGATTTTAATGGTGGAATGGATGAAGCAGTAGTGAAGTTGGATTTGAATGAGTTAAGAGTAGACCAAAATATTTTTTTTATCATTTGGATTATTTAGAAGTTTATTTGCCTGCTTGTGGAGAAAGTTTGATTTAGTTAGGTTTAATACAGTTTTGGCATGATTTCTGATGTTTCTAAAGTAATTAAAGGCTTCATGTGTTTTTGATCTTGTGTATGCATTGTAGGCTATTGCTTTTTGTTCAGTTACTCTAGCACAATTATGGTCAAACCATTTAGGTGAATTAGATCTTTTACTGTACTTTTGATGAGGAATAAAAGTTTCCATTCCAATTTTTACAAAATCTTGTATGTGGCTCAAGGTGGAGTGTGCATCATTAGAAAAGAAAGAGGTCCAGGGAATATCAATAAAGAAACCTTAAAGACCCTCCCAGTCTGCCCTATCGTAATGCCATTTAGTCACCAAAACAGGTTCAGAGTGGGAAGGTGTGGTAGGTGATAGACAGGTGGCCTGTATCAGACAGTGATCAGAAGATCCAAGCGGGGACCTCACTGTAACATCATAATTTTCTGAATTGGTTGTTAAAAATAAGTCCAGTAGGTGGGAATTATGATTAGGATTATCTGGTACACGGGTGAGTTGGTTGACTAGTTGAGTGAGATTAAATGAGTCTGCAAATAGCTCACATTCAAGACCAGCATCATCAGTCCTGGCTGAATGAGTGAGCCATTCAACATTATGGACATTAAAATCACCCAACACAGTGATTTCAGAAGAAGCATTTAAGTTGAGGACACTGAGTTGTGAGGACAGAGAATCAAAAAGACTTTGCTCTGGAGGAGTATTTGGGGAATGGTAGATATGCAACATATGTATTTAAATTTACCAGCAGAAATTAATTTGTATATAGAATAATCAAAATAGGGACAATTGAAACTAGTAACCTCCTCCAGGGCAATTTCAGATTTTGCGAAGCAACATACACCTCCTTTAGGTCTGAAATTTTGGAGCAGTTGATAACCTGGAAAATTAAATCTAGATGTGTCAGATGTGGATGTTACTTGAGTCTCTGTCAAAAATAGGAGAGTAGGGGATTCTGCTTGAAGAAATTGGTGTACAGAATTGATGTTAGAGTGAAGTCCCCTTATATTACTAAAGAAAAAGCTGCACCGACGAGCAGCTTTGGGACGTTGCAATGCTCTTGACACAGTCGCATGATGACGACCGGGAGGGCCCTGTGTCAATGACCCAACCCTGCCGGGGGTGGATATCCGAGGGACCACCAGGTTTGCTCTTAACAATTGTACTGCCATATTTATTAGGTAAGTGTATGGTGTTACATGTATGATATGTAGTGGGAAGAGTAGTGTTTTATGAATAGAGGATAGCGATGTAGGGCAATGTCGTGAAGTTGGATGTGTATGTTATATAAAGAGGGTTTTCCTGATACCCCTGATGTGTGAGGCAGAAAGATATGTATCCAGCTACCAAGGCCTGGGAGAGAAAATGGAATTCAGGCTATTCCCTGAGTCTCCCGAAACCTTGGCGGTAGTACTTCCCTGGGCGGGGCTGCCTACCCCTACTACCTACAAAAGCACAAATAACTACCCTAGCCCCTAGGTCTATTTCGCATTTAACAGGTTAAGGAAACCGTACTGGTGATCTGAAAGTAGATTATGGGAAGATAAATGCTTAAGAAATTTTGAATAAAGTATAGTTAAAAACACTTTAGAGATGCAGGACGATAGCAATTGGATGATAGTTGGAGGGTTGCGAGCGGTCACCCTTCTTTGGGACGGGTTGAATGAAATCAAACTTCCAGCAAGGAGGAAAGACGTTAGAAGAGAGACAGAGACGAAATAATTTGCCTAAGCAGGGGGTCAGCACAGAAAAAATAATTTTGAGTACAACAGGAGGAACACCATCCGGTCCGGCCCAGGGAGGGCAGAAAGTACACCCTTAGAAGAGATTACGATATTAGGCATAAGTAGAGAGAGGAATAGCACCGGAATCATCCAAGGTGGAGTTTTTAGCAAAATCTTGAGTGAAGAGTTAAGCTTTGTCCGAGGAAGACGAGATGGTGGTGCCGTCAAAGTGGAAAAGAGAAGGGAAAAACGAGGAAGTAAAATTGTTGGAGAGGTTTTTTAATAGATGCCAGAAAGCTTGGGAAGAGCTAGAGTTGGAAAGTTCAGAACATTTGTTATTGATGAAGGAATTTTGGCTAGTCGTAGAACAGATTTGGCTTGATTCCAGGCAGAAACATAAGAAGCATGAGGTTCTTGAGTTTGAAGGCGACGGTACCGTTTGTGTGTTTTCTCCTTATTGTGGATAGCAGTAGAACAAGGGTGAGTAAACCAAGATTTTTTTTGCATTAGACTGAGAGAAAAAAATGGAATGTATGCCTCCATGCCTGACAGGATTACCTCGGTTATGCGCTCGGCACACTCTGAGGGTCACCGGCCACGGAAGCAAAAATAATTTCATGGGAAATCAAAGAACTACTGCCGAAGAGACCCCCAGTTGGCAGTGCCAAAGTGCCACAAGCACCGCCGGCTGGGAGGATTGGATGGCCATACTAGAGAGATAGGACAGGTAACAGAGTTAAGGTTGTGATTGGAGGAGCCCAATGGAGAGAAAAGGCAGCGTAAGTAGAAGGATTAGAAGTTAGAAATAAGTCAAGAATGCTGGGCCGATTTTCAAGGCAGTCAGGAATTTTAGTAGGGTGCTGGTCTAACTGTTCTAGGTCATTTAGGATAGAACAGATGTAGGCTTGTTCACCAGGTTGGTCAGTGAAATGGGAGGAGAGCCATTGGCGGTGGTGAACATTGAAATCCCCTTAGATGGAGATTTCTGCGAAAGGAAAGATGGATATGTGTTCCACTTTAGAAGTTAGATAGTTGAAGAATTTTGGACAGTCAGTAAAATTAGGAGAGAGATAATCAGCGCAGAAATATTTAGTTTGAGAGTGGTAAGAAAGCTTTAGTTGAGAATTCAGAAGAATTAAAGTTGAGAACACGAGAGAAAGCAAGATTGTTGCGCACATATACGCAACATCCACCTTTGGCTTGAAACTGAGGATAGAGATAGTAAGAGGATACAGAGAAGGGTTGGTGTAAGTAGTCCCAGACAACTGGGTTTCGGTGAGAAAAAGAAGATTAGAGTTGGCAGAGGAGAGGTGGTATTAGAGGAAAGGCCATGAATGTTGAAGAAAGTTCCCCCCCCCCCCCTCCCCTCCCCTGGAGACTCCGAGGTGGGTCATTCGTTCATAATTTGTTATCTTAATTTTGAAAAGGTAATGTAGTATGTAATGTGTTTGTGGTCTAGTGTATTGATAGAGAGAGAAGGTGTTTTGGAGGGCAGGCTGGGGTTGCCCTCAATATTGACGAGGCATGGAAATGAACAGCAAGGAAGGCCATGTGGTGAAACAGGAGTTCCAGCTGTCCTTATCAACCACCAGTAGCATTCCCCGGGAGTAACACCCTGTTCGGCTGGTGCCACATCTAATTATGTGGTTAATTTAGATTAAGTGAACTGTATAATGAATAATTTAGTTAACGCACATAGAATACATTTTTACCTTATATGATTAACTCAGATGGTGATAGCAAAGATGGCGGAAGATAGGCTAGGTGAACTCGAGTTGGTTAGTGGGATAAGGAAGGCTAAAGGAAAGAGGCTAGAATAGGCTAAGATAGATATTTACGTTAAGGTTTCATGATAGCTAAGTAAGATGATGATGATGTGACTATGAAAATGAGATGGAAGTGAAGCGAAAACACCTAAATATGAGACAAAATGAAGAATAGGCTTAGCGTGTGTCGGGGACGGAGGTTTGATGGAGAGTGAGCCCGAGAGAGTCGTCTTAGTGTCTCTCGTGACTGTCCGCGCATGCGCATAGCGTATGGAAAATGTATCCCATCCTAATACAATGAGATAAATAGGAACAATAATAATAAGTAATACATTAATATATGGGAATTATAATCCTACAATACTTTCCCATATTCAACTACAGAATAACATATTCTCCCCAAAATTATGAAACGTTCGACATAAGGTTACGGAAGCGTTCAACTTAAGACTACGGAAAGATACGTAACGCTACATCAACCCAGATTACGTAGCATCGAGACTGTTCATACTAGATAGAGTATACTGAGTATGGACATATTCCCGCCATCGAAAATATACAAAATTTACATGATTATATTTGCCCGGAGGCAATCTTATCCCGCCAAGCTTGGGAGGATATATGGGCTGCCTGTCGACTGGGGCGTCCACCGGACGCGTCAACAGGCTGCGCCGAAGTAGGAGCCAGGGAGGGGACATCTATGGATAACTGGTCCGAGGGGGCGTCCTTGCGATCTAGGTCACCTTCAAGAGGATATAGTCGTATAGTCGGACGTGTGATTACTCCAGTCCTGGTTCGAACTTTTGCTACCCGAACCTCACCATCACGACCGGGTAACAACTCCTCTATACGACCCAATTTCCAGAATGCGCGTGGGCCCTCTTCATGGATGGTTACCACGTCACCTACCCTAGGCCAATGACCTGTTAATGGTGCTAGTTTACTTTCTTGTGCTTCTCTTAACCCGTGGAGCCCCAGCGACGCGTCTGACGCGTCGGCTATGTATGTAACGCACAGCCCCAGAGATGCGCCTAACGCGTCACCCTTATAGCTCCAGTCGTAAGTCTCAGAATGGCTCTAGATTTATATGGGAACTACTTTGGGATCCGGCGGACTAATTCCAAAACGTTTTGTCCATACGCGTGCGCGCGCGGGGACGGAAGAGGGCACCCGCCTTCCCACACCTCACGGTCAGTTTACCGCGCACCCTCTCGAGTGAAACACCATGTCTCGACGTTATAGTGCCCGCCTTACCCACCCCTGCAGTACAGAGGAGGTCATGGATATACTGTACGACACTGACAGCCCTGATAGTGACACTGACTCGGCATTGGGCGAGTCTGGGGACGAGTATGCACCCTCCCAAGCCGAAATAAGAGAGCTAGAGGAAGAGCTTGCTCAGATTCCTGTCAGGCGGCGTAGGCCGTCACAAAGACAGCAAGGGGCAAGTGCACCTCCCCGCCGCCCACTTACCCAAGACCCCACTGAATCCTCAGAAAGTGGGGAAGAGGTTGTTGTTGCAGATGAACCTGCTGACCCTCAAAATTACGTGCGTGTACCTGGGGAAGAACGAAAGGGATTGAAGAGAAGAAGGGGCGAGTCTGGGAGTGAAGAGGAGGTACCCCCACAACCCCGCCTGCCTTCTCCCCCACTTCGCATAATCTCCCCACTCAAGAAAAATACCCCGGGGAGGTTCTATGGTCGTCATAAACATAGTGACGAACAACAACGTGGTGATGGACAAATAGAACAACCTGGTGATGGAGAAATGGCACAACGTGGTGCGAGACAAGGGCAGTCACGTGACCCAAAACGCTCCTTCTTCCCTCCTGACCCAGAGCACGAGGGGGGGGATGAGTCACCACCACCACCACCACCACCACTACTACCAGACTCTCCGCCTCGCCATTCTTCCCCCCCACTATCACCTTCAGGCTCCATCCCGTACACCCCCCCACGAATGTCTCCCTCACCTGAACCAGGCCCCTCCCGCGCCACTGCATTATCACCAGCCTCTCCACAACGCCCCGATCTGCCCCAACGCCCTGCAAGCAAACGACGTGGGCGTGTCATATCTCGCGGGCGTGCCACCCGCGGCCGAATGCAGAAGGTGAAGCAAATAAGACGCCCCAGCAACGACTCGAGCTCTAGATCTAGCTCTCGATCAAGTTCGAGGTCTAGCTCCAGACCCAGGTCCACCTCTCTCGCCCACGCCGCCCACGCTCCACCCGCACCCGCCCAACCCGCCCCGGTGCCCCTGACGATGACCCTGATGAGCCCGATGCCCCATCTAGCGACGACGAAGGCGCTGATAGGTGGGATTAGGTGGATGGGGAGAACTATCTACCAGGACAATACCACTTTTTGGGGGCAGCTGAGGCCGGCCCTACCATGCCCAATCGTGGACCTGACACCACAAGACTGGGTGTTTTTCTGCAGTTCTTCACTGCCAACCTTGTCGGCTTGATTGTTGACCAGACGAACTGGTACAACTATTATTTTATGGCAGGGAAGGAGCAGAAGAGGAACTCGGCACGTCTCTCATGGGTGGATTTGTCTTCCGATAAGTTCTACGCATTCCTGGCACTGGTCATCCTGATGGGGGTCACCAAGAAGACGTCTCTCAGGAAGTACTGGTCATGTGATCCCCTCATCGCAACCCCCTTCTTTGGGAAAGTCATGAGCAGGAATAGATTCACGGCAATCATGGGAAACCTGCACTTTATTGATAGCCTGGCAAGCCACACCAGGAACCAGGAACGCCCCAGGAATACCAAAGACCCGATGGAGAGGATAAGACCTATATTTGAATACCTGAAAACTAAGTTTGCAGCCTCCTTCAAACCTTACCAAAAACTAATCATTGATGAGAGTCTGGTGCTATGGAGGGGGAATATTAGCATCCGACAGTACATCCCCAGCAAGCGTCACCGTTATGGCCTGAAACTGTTCGTGATGTGCGACTGCAAAACCGGCTACATCCAGGACATCATCCTCTACATGGGCAAGGTCACTGAACTGGTGGAGGAGAGGACATATGGGATATCTGGGGCCGTTGTCATCACCATGTTGGAGGGATATTTGGACAGGGGCCACATCTTGTACCTTGACAACTGGTACACCAGCCCTTCCCTTGCCAAATTCCTGTACAGCAGAAACACTGGCGTCTGTGGCACCGTCAGGAGGAATCGTGTCTACATGCCAGAGCTACCCGAAAGGCGGGAAAAGGGCTCCATCATCCACCTCCAGGCAAATAATATCTTGATGTTCTCGTGGATGGACAATCGTGACGTCAATATCCTCACCAGTATCCACCTGCCCCGCTTAGAGGACACCAAACGCCGTGATAGAGCCACAGGTGAGGCGGTCAAAAAACCAGTTGCAATCATTGACTACAACATCAACATGCGGCTGGTTGACAAGTCAGACTCTGTCATATCGTCGGTCGAGTGTGCCAGGAAGACGATGAGGTGGTATAAAAAACTATTTTTCCACCTACTCGACCTCACCCTCTACAACTGCCATATCCAATATCATGAAATAACAGGTGAAGTTGAGACGATGGAGTCGTACTGCATCGAACTTGCACGGGAGCTTCTGTTCTTCTTCAGGGATGGTCCACGCCGCCAGCAACGACCCGCAGCTCGTTTTCAAGCACCAGAAGGCCCCGCCAGACTGACACAACGCCACTTTTGCGATTTTGTCCCGCCCAACCAAGTAAAACCCAACCCACGCAGACGGTGTCATGTGTGTCGCAACACAGGCAGACGCACACCAAAACGGACAGACACCCGGACGATGTGTGAAGAATGTGATGTGGGACTGTGTTTTCCCACCTGCTTCAGGGATTATCACACCCTCGAGCACTTCTAAGTGTTCAAAGTGTTCAAAGACTGCGATAAAAGACGCTATAATGTAATACTAACAGTGTATATAAAAGACGCAAAAAGTGAATATAAAACAGTGTGTATATATATATAATTTACAAGTGCAAAGTACCGAACAATATAAAACACTAAGTAAATTCTAAACTTATAAAACTGTGTGCAAATAATTATAAGAATACGAGACAATAAGTGCGTAAAACAATGTATATACACCTCATAATCTTAGGTAAAACAATGAACAAGTACAAATAATTCAATGAAAAGGAGAGATAGAGTGACCTTGAGTGAAAGTGACAGCCAGACAGAGAAAGAAAGAGGGAAGGGTGCTGTGGAATGTGGGTCACTCGGTCCGCTGTCTGGCCGTGTGTTCGTACGTGCATTTTGTTATTGTCCTGAGCAAAGATGGCCGCCCAAGATGGCCGCCATCACCATGGCAACGGGGACGCTAACACTCGTGCGCACTTGTAATACTTGAATGAAGGGACTTATCACACTACAAATTCAGTTATATTGACATTATGTGATATACAAAGACATTCTATGAACTCTGAAGCGCACTTTATGTCCGAGAGGTGCAAAATAAGTCATGCTGCCTGGCGGCTGGCAACTGGCTGCTGGCGCGGGAGATTTGAAATGGCGCTAAGGCTCCTCTGAGGCTGGGGACCCCCACTACCTCCCAGGACCCCCAAATGGCCTAGGTAAGTACTTTTTTCACATTTCTTCATGTCTATCATTATTTTCTAACACATTCTGATATATTTATAAAAAAAAAAAAAAAATGGAAAATTGCCCGGGTTCTGGTGCGCAAAAATAATAAAACCGGCCGGGGCTGTACGGGTTAAAGTCACCAGATATTCTGTCGACCAGCGATGCCAAATGTCTCGCGATAGTTTACGAATATATTTGTAGTGGGCCGATATCACTTCCTTACTTGTGTTAGTCTGGATCTTCCATAGTATCCTCATCATGTTCTTCAGGGAGATCCCGCAGTCTGTATCCACGTACCAGTACTGAGGGTGTGATTGGGGTAAGGTCGTCCAAATCACCAGAAGCATAATATAGAGGGCGATCATTTACTGTGGCTTCATTCTCCAAGAGTATGGTCTTGAGTTCCTCAATCGATATGAGAGCTCTACCCAACCCCTTCTTCCGACCCGCCTTCACGATTCCAATGGCTCTTTCCCATATGGCGCCGAACCAAGGTGCTCTGGCGGGAATAAAACGCCATTCGCATTTCACTTCCGCAAGGCAGGTCTGAATCTTGGGATTGTTGCTCACATCTTTGAGATAAGTAGATGCCCCTATGAATGTTTTTGCATTGTCTCTCAGCATGATACGTGGATATCCCTGTCTACTGCAGAATCTTCTGAAGGCATGGAGGAAGCTATCACAAGTGAGGTTGGTGACCAGTTCCAGGTGAATTGACCTGGTAACGGCACAGGTTAAAAGTATCATATACACCTTAAGATTGGGTGAATCTTTCACAGGGATTGCTCCACTGTAATCAACCCCGGTAACTTTGTAGGGGTCACCTGGGGTGGTTCGCAGGTTTGGTAAGGGAGGTATTCCTACGGGATCATAATGTGTTCCCTGTACCCGTCTACATTTTAAGCATTTGCGTAGGACTTTCTTGACCACCTGCCTGATTCTAGGCACCCACCATCTTTGTCTGACATAGGTGACTATGTGTCCAACCCCATAATGGCAACAGAATCGGTGACACCTATCGATGATAAGATGGGTGAAGGGATGATTGGGGGGCAGTAGTATTGGATACTTACTTGCCTCAGAGAGTGCTGCCAATCGTAATCTGCCTCCGCAATATATCAAATCCCCCTTCAAGTGTAAGCCCAACTGGTTGATCAGGTTATTCCTGGACTTTGTTCCCTTAACCAATAATTTATATTCCTGCATATATATTTCTTGTTGACAGAGCTTATGTAGTAGTTTATCTGCAATTCTGATCTCCTTCACATTGAGGTAAGCACTACCTGTGGGCGGTGTGCCTTTGCTTTTTGCTTTTACATTTTGTACAAATCGTATCACCCATGCTGTAACACGTTGTAGCTTCTCATAGCTGCTGAATTTATCCCAGTCCCATAACCGTGTGTCATCTTTAGGTACCGAGTCAATTACCGGTGCCACAATAGCAGTGTGTTGCTCATTCAAATCTATGTTCTCTGGCCATTCGTTAGGATTATTAAGCCAGCATGGGCCATTCCACCACAACGCAGAAGATTTGAGAAATTTAGCAGATACACCACGAGTAATGCAGTCACTTGGATTCTCTTTGGTAGACACAAACCGGAACTGTGCGGTTGGGAGCAGGGCATGAATCTCGTCGACACGGTTAGTGACGTACACTGGTAGCTTCTTTCGGCTATGTAACCATTAAAGCGTAATTTGGCTGTCACTCAATATAACTGTCTCCGAGGTGTTTAGCAAATTTTTAAAAGTTTCCTCGATAAAGTGAACGAGTCTAGCAACCAACAGAACTGCAGTTAGCTCTAATTTTGGGATGGAAAGGGATTTGATCGGGGCGACCTTCGCCTTCGCCATGACTAGACGGCTGCCACTTGTGTCAACCAAGTAAATGACGGTGCCGTACGCGACCTTGCTAGCGTCTGAGAAGGCATGAATGGAAACAGGATGATCTAAGACAACTCTCTGAGGAAAATTAAAACCCTTACAGAGACGAAGATCTGAAATAATGTCTTCCCATTCCTGAACCAGATCGCCAGTCAAAACCTCATCCCAACCTAATTTTATCCTCTATAATTGCTGAAGGAATAATCTTGATTTGATTGACACCGGGAGAACTATCCCCAATGGGTCAAAAAGTTTAGCCGTCATACTCAAGCAAATCCGCTTTGTAATCTGTGAATACTGTGTGTACTGAATGCTGAATGAGAGGGTATCTGTGTCCGTCTCCCAAAGCAACCCTAGCACCCTCACATGTTCCTGCTGTACAGCCGCCACTCCATCACGTTGCAGTACAGTCCGCAAAACAGAACTATTTGTCGCCCATTCACGCAAATGTAGATGGGCATCATTCATTATTTCCCGGACCACACCATAGGTATTAATCAGGAGATCTTCATCATTACCTGTACCCAGTATATTGTTGATGTATAGCCCTGACCGAATCTGCTGAATAACCTGTGGATCTGCACTGACATTTGACAAGTTATTTAAAATGGTGGTGTTTAAAAGAAATTGGGAACATGTAGCGCCAAATAATACCGCCCGGAATCTGTAACAAATGAGGGGGGAATCTAGCTGCCGTGGAAAAATTTTGCCCACATAAACCGAGTACAGTCTTGGTCATCCTCATGGAGTTTTAACATCAGAAATGCCTTCTCGATATCAGACACCCAGGCATATTTATCGAGTCTAAACCGGAGTAAAACCTGCGCTAAGTCTGGTACCAGTGAAGGTCCAGTATGCAAGCAGTCATTAAGACTAGGCTGACGATCACTCACCTTGGCTGAACACTTTGTCTCACTTTGTATTGTTGGCTGTCAGGATCGTAGGTAACGGTATCCTCATATGACGATAGTGCTTTACGTTCAACTTGTGACGGGCTCTTTTTACTTCAAGAGGCCCTGTTTTATACTTCAAACACTTATACCACAAATGATTGGTGCCACTACACAAGACACAGTTAAATTTCCTGTTTTCACTCTGGGCGGTAAATGTTGCAGTAGCCATTGGTGTACCTCCAACTTTGTCTTGACCTGCCAAATTGTACACTTCAGCTTGGAAGCAATGGGTAAATTTCTTATAGTCCAGGCTCAAGTCTCCCATTTCCCGTTTTATAGTCTCCTTTAGTGGTGATGGTAATTTGTTGACAAGTCACCACACAAAATTCCTCCAAACAAATGCCATGGCTAATGATTGACCTCATCACACTCTCTGTATTTGCATAGAAGTTCTTTAGATCAGCGGTTTAGTATTTGGGTGAAGCTAGTTGATTAAATTGCGTAACATAAGCTGCCTTGATGCGATCTGGACGCCCATATGTTTCTTGCAGGAGCTCCACTGCTGACTTGCGCTCTCGACAATAAATCCTTCGACTAACTTATGCGCATCACCCAAAAGCTGACCTTTAAGATAGGTGAATCGTTGTATATCTGTGAGATCTGGATTGTCATGTATGGTACACTTAAACATTTCCCAAAACCCTGACCACAATGTTGCATCACCCTCAAATTTTGGAAGAGTTAGATGTGGTAATTTGACTGTTGACTTCTTCGGCTCGGGTCGAGACGACTCCTTCTTGACCTCCGGAACTAAGATTCCCCTTAGTGTGGCGAAAAAAACTTGTATGCCCTCCAAATACAGGGTATCCTCTCTCAATTCCTTGAAATATTCGGCGTCTGTCTCGTAAACGTCGGCCAGGTCCTCCTGTGTGACCTCATACTTGTCAATTTGTTTTTGAATACTGAGCAATCTGGCCTCCACTTCCACCCTAGACGCCGAGTCAAGGAATTCATCGATCTCTGAGGTCAAGACCGTCAATGAGCCCTTAAGCCCAGCCCGACGCCATTGTAAACTTGCAGCCATGATGTTATGAGAAAGAAATTTAGTGATATCAAATTAAACTATAAATGCTAGTCCGAATAAGTTGCAGACAATAATATTCCGTTAAATTAAATCGCGAGCTGAAAATAAAACACCCTCACGAAATGTGGAATAAGAATTTGCCCAAAAATGTAGACTAGCAGTCTGGAGCCTTTCAATTTAACTCATTAAGTAATAGTTTTGATTTTAGATTAAGAAATTTTAGGATCAATTCCAAAAGAATTTAAGAAGAGCCGGGAGGGAAATTAAAGTACAATAGGCCGAAAGTCTTTATATGTAAAAAAAGGTACCGATATTAATTTATAATCGATTTAAGATTCTATGATTTTAAGAGAGAGAGAGCCAGGATTAAAATTAGATTAGAAATTAAGTAGGCTAAAACTCAATGGGCACCGAAATTTTAATTATTATTGTGGAAATTATACACAAGGAAAAAAATAGTCACAAAGAAAATTTGAGTTGGTTCAACCCACACTCAACCTATCAACTATCATATTAACCTTGCCTACAGGGCATACGACGAGAGTAATTTTAGAAAAGATATGCGATCGAATAACGTTAAATTTTGAAGAAGTTATTTTACAGTATAATTTGATCTAGATTAAATAACTTTAAATTATGAAAAAGTTATTTTACAGTACAATATGTATAATTTAATCTAATGCCAATTAATTGTGATGATATATGTTAGGCCTAAATGAGTATTAAACAAAAATAGTTAAGCCCGAAAAGTGCATACCACTTCCTTTACGTAGGGCACGTGGTACCCGTCTTGCAACTCAATCCCACCCCTACTCTGTGCAACTCTCCAACCCAAGAGTGAAACGTTACTCTCAAACTTTCTTCTACTCAACATCTGAGCTCTGGAACTCTCTCCCAGAATCAGTCTTTCCCTCTTCCTATGACTTAAATTGCTTCAAACTCCGTGTGTCCAGGCATTTTGGCTCGAACGTCCCTTGATTTTGGCCCTGTCACTCTTTCAACTATGGGGGAGGCACTCGCTATAGGCAGTTATGCCTTTTGCCTCCCTCAATCACATAGAAAAAAAAAAAAAAAAAAAAAAATATACTGGTTAGATTAAACATGTTTTATTGAGTACTGTACTGACTTTGAAGAAGTTTATTACTCTAGACTGTATTGATTTTGGTCATCTACTCTATTTTCAAGATGGGCAAACATCTCGTCGTACGCCCTGTCTAAGAGCGCAGCCTCGTCTTGGCCAAAGAACTGGTGACATGTGGCCAGGATTTCGGAGAACAAACGGTCCGACGCTTCAGGTGTTAAGTGGACTCCGTCGGGACCGAAGTCAGCCTCGGAGGTGTTCATGGATGAATACCGCTCCCGGGTAAAGGAGATGTGGCGCTTCAACCAGCGGTTAACCGCGTTTCTTATGCGGTTGAACTCCGCAGCCGAGATCCCTCGTGGAGCTTGCCTCTTTTCCACCCCGATCACCCGGACTTCGCCACCCCTGCGACGCACCACCTCCTCAGCCAGTATCTCGATCCCTTCTGCTACCTCCTTTGGACTGACCTCGCTTGAGATATCATTCCCTCCGATCACCAAGAAGGTCAAGTCGGGTTTTAGTGCCAGAAATTGACCCCGGGCGCTTGAGTTCCTCAAGGTGCTGACACGGGCACCTGGGGCGGCCAGAGGAGTGACAAAAAAGAAAGGCCTGTACACGGGGCGGTCAACATAGATATCGCGCACGTAGGATTGGCCCAAAATCGCCACCTTCTTAACCCTTTATTAGCAGTGCGCAACTTATGTCATGTGAAAGAAATTTGGACTAAGTGGCGGTTCACAACTTGTGTTGTGTGCCATTTTCAGCACGTAATGTTACTGAGAGAGAGAGATAAGTGGTGGCAGGAGAGTAGCAAGCGTATGACTGCTCCAGACCACCGCGGCGGACCTACTGACATGAATCCCACCCTCCCCCACCCTCACGCACTCGCTACACAGGGAATTATGTAGGGAAACTACCTAATTACATGGTTTTTGCACTCGTGTTGCGCGATCATTGCAAGAAAACTAGCAGTCGTACAAGGATGGTTGGGGTGTCATTGGAAAGCTCTGTTTATGCCCTTTCAGGGATAGATACTTGTTTTACGCTCTGGGTCTTATTTAGGCATGAAAATGATCACGTAAACAACCCTATTTAGGGTAAAAACACCCCGCTGGGCGGTACATATAAATTACCGCCTAGGCCGCTCGTTAGGTGTTAATAAGCCCCGGATACACAGGCCTATCTACTACCGCCGGAAAATCCTCGCCAACCCCGCCACCTGCAGCTCCACGAGGCCAAAAGCCCTGGGCCATGAGGTACGGTCAAAGTCTCACCACCGAAAAGCACCCACTAAGGACTAGGCCACCACTAACCGCCGAAAAATCACACAAAAATTGGGGGCAAACTACCGAAAGGTCGAAGGACCAATTATGTGGTTAATTTAGATTGAGTGAACTGTATAATGAATAATTTAGTTAACGCACATAGAATAAATTTGTATCTTATATGATGAACTCAGATGGTGATAGCAAAGATGGCGGAAGATAGGCTAGGTGAACTCGAGTTGGTTAGTGTGATAAGGAAGGCTAATGGAAAGAGGCTAGAATAGGCTAAGATAGATATTTACGTTAGGGTTTCATGATAGCTAAGTAAGATGATGATGATGTGACTATGAAAATGAGATGGAAGTGAAGCGAAAACACCTAAAGATGAGACAAAATGAAGAATAGGCTTAGCGTGTGTCGGGAACGGAGGTTGGATGGAGAGTGAGCCCGAGAGAGTCGTCTTATACCGCATTTTCCTTTACCATCACTATCTCCGATAGACTGGAAATGGTGTCGTATTTCACACCCAAATGCCATAAAAGGGTGTCCAATATCAAGCCAACTCAACCCTGCTCCTCCCCAGGCTTGAAGAAGTGAACAACTGGGTTAAAGTCAAGCCGATTCGGGCTTTAAGTATACATCTGTAAGCAAGTCATCATATTTCATTGGCGAGTGTTAAAAAATTCTATCTATCTAAATGTAGTCTTAAATTAGCCCAAACATACGCCAAAGTAAAGATATTCACGATCATTCGAAATTGGGTTTTTGTGTATTTCCTCTTTAACAGGTTCACCAAACCCAAATATACGAAGCGAAGCGTTTGTTGACGTTCTTTAAAAAAAAAAAAAAAAAAAAAAAAAAAAAAAAAAAAGCTTGCGTTCGCTTATACGATGCCAGGAGAGGAATGCTTCTTTATTAAACCCTCTAAGTAGCATATTATGTGAATGTTTCTTAAACTAATGGAACTGAAATTGTCTACATCGACTTCCAAACCGATCTGATGATCTCTGAACTTTGAAATAATTGTAATAGTTTCGAAATCTGACCTTGATCATTATAACGGAATGAAGGTTCTTGGTACGATGTTGCCAATGTAGCTGCTACCGCTAGATCCAGCGAATCACTTCCATCACTTCCATCTAGCGACATCAAGATGTGATGAATTCTAGCGATATTCAAGTTAGTTTCCCTATTTTAAGGAATTGGAGAGATGTTTCGATTGTTAAAGATTATTCTAGATACTTCAACATATTTTTTCTAGTGACATACAAGTTTTTAGTGTCTGGTGACTATCTAGCGATTTGTCAATGCTATTCTATCATACATTTGTGATTTAGTTTATCTTGCATTTTTGTCTAAATTTGCCCTATTTCTCCAGAAGACTTCCTACATGGTATAATGTATTGTTCTAGTGATAATTAAATATTATATAGGGCTATTTTAAGTTGGCTGATGAATATGAAGCAGTAATATGCTGGACGAAGAGAACACTGTGTGTAAACATGTCTCGGATATCACTGATAATTTTTGGCATTTACTGCCAAAAGCCCAATGGCTTATCAGTGGTGGTAACACAAAATGCAGCTTTAGAGTCTCTCGTGACTGTCCGCGCATGCGCATAGCGTATGGAAAATGTATCCCATCCTAATACAATGAGATAAATAGGAACAATAATAATAAGTAATACATTAATATATGGGAATTATAATCCTACAATACTTTCCCATATTCAACTACAGAATAACATGTTCTTCCCAAAATTATGGAACGTTCGACATAAGGTTACGGAAGCGTTCAACTTAAGACATCAACCCAGATTACGTAGCATCGACTGTTCATACTAGATAGAGTATACTGAGTATGGACACCTACTGAAATAATTGATTTATTCATTATTATTATTTTATTTTGTTTACGTTTTCTCCCTAGACCTCTATTAAGAAGAAAATACCCCCGAAAACCCCCTTCGAGATAAATGTGTGCATTTTTCTGTAAAAAATGCCCCAGTTCCTTCTAAATTGAAGGCTCGGTGTCACTCGCCAGCAAAAAATCGACACTTAAGGGCACGAAAGGTTATATAATTGACGACAAAGAAATGTGGTGAAATGTCTTAAAATATCCAAATTAATGGCGCGAACGTCTTAAAATCTGCAATAATGTGGTGTTCCTGGAGTAGTGTTCGGCCCTCACAGCCTGGTTGTTCCTGACACACACCTATGGCAGTATATTGACCTGTAACAGACGTAGGTCACCGTCACGATGCTCACCCGTAACAGGAGGGAAAACCGGTTCACAACAACAAAATACCCCTTAAAAAGTTGCCAGTTGATTTGCAAATAAATACAAAAATAATAATAAAAACAAAAAATAATAATAATAATAATATTAATAATATTAATAATAATAATAAATAAACATAAAATTGTTATGCTCTGATTTTATTCAGGATTAACGATTGATACAGGTGAGTTCTACTATACTGGGACTTCCGAGTTCATATAAGTACATACAATAAAAGGTAACAGAAAATATATATATCGCAAAATATGGTTTAGGAAATACAGATTTATATCTTACACTAATACACAAAATAGTATGAAAGTAATTTAGTAAACACAACCAGTGAATAGTCCATAAACTATTTACTATCTCCGAGCAATATCGCGGATCTGGATAGAGTGCAGGTATTCTGCACAGCTTCACTATATCCCGTTTATCTAGAATATTTAAACACTTCTGAACATCGAGGGTGATCACTGATAATAACTTCCGCTATAATGAATCCCTATATTTGAGAAAGATTTGACTTGCGAGCTTACAGGGAAAAATTATTATTTTAGTACTATACGTATCTTTGTTGTTGTCTACCATGCGCACTGGTATGAGAGCGAGTTCAAGGTCAACTGAACTTGGGCTTTGTATTTATATTTTTTCTATAGAAAACGGTAAGAGTCGATGGTGGACTCTAAAATATTTTCATTTGGTTTGGAAAAATGGCAGAGTCGCTTACCTTCCAAAATAGGCGTAAATGGAATAAATTCGGAATTCACTTTTTAGGGGTGGAAACACTTCTACAGGGCTTACACTGTGGGTAAAAGTAATCCTTTTCTTTTACTTCTGATTATTAACACTTTGAAAGATTTATGAACTTTTGGGACACTTAGTGGGACTCTGTTTATTTTCTCGGAAACTTGGGTTTTCAGACAGAGTCGCTTAGGGGACTCTGTTTATTCATGCTCACTAGGTAGATTACGGTTTTAGTAACTTTTTACTCTTTCCTAGATTCTCGGCTTAGATGTCTTCTCTTGACTACTTTCGGATGATGCTTCTGGTGGTGGCTGGCTCTATTCTTCTGCCTCTCTGTGGGCCGTCCAGGTGGGCCGGCTGTGTGAAGATAGTTACAGATGGGTTGATGGGCTTGAGATCTTGAGTATGGCTCCGTAACATATAGTAATTGTCGGTCAATTACAGTTGGGCACCATACCGGACTAACGCGAGTATTTCAGAGGTTTGGAGAAATACTCGACTATCCTGATCTGTATATCAACCGTTGATGAAGTCCTGTTAAGGTACTCTTGCAATAGGATCTTGAATATCGTGCTTTGATAAAACAATTATAGCACGATATCGGACTAACGCAGTAAGTTTGGTAAAAGTGTTCTTACTGACTGTCCTGATCTTTTTAAGAGGTTCGGAGGACCCAGGGCGGTGTTTAAACCTTTTAGTTACACAGTCTAATGGGATGCCACAGACTCAGTGCACCTAGGACTTGTATTTGCAGAGTGCCCTTGGGGTATCTCGCCAAGCCCTTTCTCTAACACAGCGGTCTCAGAGGTTTTAAGACTACCTGTGAAAAGTGGTAGTGTCCACTCTCAATAGTAATGAGTAGAGAGGTCGGGGGTGCCGGAGTCTCTCAACTCTTCACTATAGAAAATGCAACCTAGTAACAGAGACAATGTTAAATGCTGGTTGTGCCGAGCATTAACAAAGTTCCTACACAAGGACACTTTCGTACAGTGTCCACTTAAACAAGATAAAAATAGAGAGGTCGGTATTGCTGGAGTCTCTCCACTTTTACCAGGAAAAGTGGAACCTGACAACAGAGACAATGTTAAATGCTGGTTGTGCCGAGCATTAACAAAGTTCCTCTATCAGGACACTTAGTACAGTGTTCACCTTAAAGAGTAATAGTAGAGAGGTCGTGGGTGCCGGAGTCTCTCCACTTTTACTAAAGAAAGTGGGACCTATCAAAAGAAACAATGTTATATGCTGGTTGTGCCGAGCATTAACAAAGTTCCTAGATTAGGACTTTAGCACTTCCCACTCTAGAGAATATTGAGGACGGTATTGCCGTACACCTCAACTTCTTTTAGAGATGGTGCTTGTGGACTTACCTTTTTAATTAAGAGGAAGGAGCGGGAGGCTGGAGATCCTTCTTCCTAACTTAAGGAAAGGTTTTCCAATAACAGTAGCTATGTTTCTCACTGGTTGTGCCGAGTGATAGCAGAGTTTCCTGTAACAGGCCACATTTTCGGTAACTAAATAATAATAATGAAGTTTCCGGGAGGCCGTACACTTCACTACTAGACTTATAGTAGACACCACATATCAAGAGTCTCTATGTTAGCCGGGTTGTGCCTCGTCTAACAAAGATCCCTACGAATAGGATTTTTTATCTCACAGACAGTATATTGAACTTTCGGGAGGCCGTTCGTCCAACTGAATGGAGGTTTAATTATAAGACTTCTAAAGGTGGTGGTGCCAGCAATTTTAGAAGCCTTACAATTGCTTAACTCTCTTCAAAAATCCTGACCTGGTATTGAGGATTACTGAGAGGGATCCTTCCCAACCTATAGGATGGTAAGGGCATGAGGAGGTATCCTTAAAGAGGTCTATAAACCCTTCTTACTCTGGTGGTCAAGGTATCCTTGAATATAATCAATTTACTAAGTGATGGGATGATGCTTAAATCAAAATACATCTCACAGAAAAAGGTACTTCATCAATGGTTAAATAAAACATCATATCATATCTACATGAACTCAATAAAACCTTAGAAAACAATAATAGTGTTCAAGGAAAAGGAAATATGAAATATGAACTTGCGTGGAATGTTTGGTGTCGTGTGCATCTAAGGAATGAAGTCCTAGATGCGCATGAGAAAGTATTTTATCTATTATACTCCTTCCCGGCGTGGTGAAATGGGAATCTACTTACGTAACCTTGTTAGTAGTATTAATGTGGATAATGACTCGTAAACATATCCTGATAATTCATTAAACAAAATAGTATGTACTTATGCTCTATGCTCAGATCGTGTTGGTATGCCTGAGTGGTATACCTGAGAGGTTTAAACGCATGAGGCGCCCTCTCTCGGCACGTGTGTGTGAGAGACACCAGCACCGTTTGATGTGGCGTCAACTTTGGTACTAAGGTTACAGATAATACTTTATGAGAAGGAAGAACATGTGATTTGTATAACTAGAAGTAGTGAAAGGATGACAAAAAAAAGGCATATATATGTATGTGTAGGAAACAATGTCCCAAAGGTCTATTGAGGTATGTTTTCATATCCTTATTACATAATTAGGTTTTCAAAATATCATTATATTCATTTCATCTAGTTAATATTAGATTTCTTATTAGATTTATTACAAATGACTTATAATCTATCTATCGAACGAACCGCCCCCATGCACCTCTGTCCCCGGTCAGTCGACGCCCCTCCCCCCAACCAGCACCGCCTTCGTTCATATACTTCCTCACTCCATCCTTCCACCTCTCATTCGGTCTACCTCTCCCTCTCTGTCCCTCCACCTCGCTCTCGTACACCCTCTTAGTCATTCTCTCACTTTCCATACGTTCCATATGGCCGAACCATCTCAAGTTGTTCCTTTTCACACTTTCCAGCACATCTACCTCCACACCACACCTCCTTACTTCCTCATTAGTCTGTCTATCCCTCCATGTAACTCCGCACGCACTTCTTAGGTAATTCATTTCCACTACTCTCACTCTTGGTCTGAGTCTCTCAACCAACGTCAATGCTTCGCTTCCGTAAGTCAGTGTCGGGATTACCACACTGTCATGCAAGGACTTCTTCACTTCCATACTGACCACCCTATTTCTTGTTACTGCTTTCAGCATTCCTACAACCCTCTTCCCCTGTTGTGCCCTCTCCCGCACTTCTTCATCCATAGTCCCATCTTTACTCAACACACTGCCCAGATACTTAAAAGAGTTGACGATCTCCATAGCCTGACCGTTCAGCTTCACCTCACACTCTGTGACTTCACCCCTTTCGAAGACCATAACCTTGCTCTTCCCCGCATTTACCTTCAAATTCCGTTTTTCGCACACTGTTCCAAACTCATTTACCAGACCCTGCAACTCCCATTCATTATCACTCATCAGAACTGTATCATCCGCAAACAGCAGTATAGGTAGCTTCCATTCAATTCCCTCCCTTTTCAGCGATACACCAACATCCACTGCTCTTGATAGTATTTCTTTCATGACTCCATCCATATATACAGTAAACAACCACGGGGACATCACACACCCCTGTTTCAAACCAACATTCAGGTCAAAGAACTCGCTCTGCTCACTCTCCACACGTACTGCTGCCTTTGCACCCTCATACATGCTCTTCACTGCTTTCAGCAACTTGCCATCTACTCCGTATATTCTAAGTACTTTCCACAAACCTTCTCTATCCACTCTGTCATAGGCCTTCTCCAAGTCCATTAAGGCAACATACACCTTTTGTTTCTTCTCCAAATATTTCTCCACAACACAATTCAGGGTAAAAATCTGATCTACACATCCTCTTCCCTTCCTAAAACCTCCCTGCTCGTTGCTTATCCATATCTCCGTTCTCACTCTCACTCTCTCAATCACTATCCTACTGTATGCCTTCCCTACTATGCTTAGAAGACATATTCCTCGGTGGTTACCACACACTCCTCTTTCCCCTTTGCCCTTATATAGGGGGACTATAAGCCAGTCTTCCAGTCATCGGGTGCACTCCCCTTCTCCCATGCTAGTTTGCACATTTTCCATACCCATTCGATCACTATCTCACCACCATACCTCAACATTTCCCCACACACTCCATCTGTTCCTGGTGCTTTCCCCAACTTCACTCTTTTCATGGCTTCCCACACTTCTGACCTCCTGATCCCCACCTCCTCCTCCACTACTTCTCTTCTTCTCCCTCCCATACCATATCCAGCTATGTTTGCTGGCTCTTCATGCCTTACATTTAGCAACTCATTGAAGTACTCCCTCCATCTTTCGACTCTCTCTTGCTTCTCGGCTAGCATTCTCCCATTCTTATCTTTCACACCCTTACTGTTTCTCTTGCTACCTTCCCTAACTTTCTTGACTTCTTTCCCGAACAGTTTCTTACTCTCCCTCCATTTTACACTCAGATTCCTCCCAAATTCCTCATCTACTCTTCACTTACTTTCCTTCACTACTCTCTTCACCACCCTCTTACTCTCCACGTACCTCGCTCGTTTCTGTCTCTCGAAATCTTCATTCCCCCTACTACCCAACCACTCTCTATATGCTTTCTTCTTTTCTTCCACAGCTATTCTTACCTCTTCTCAGTCTTCTGTCCACCATGCTGTACCTTTCACTCCCCTCCCTCTTCTCCTCACTCCACACACCTCCTCACATGCTGCACAGATCTCATCCTTAAACACCTTGCTCATCTCCTCCACTTCCTCCATAACTTCCAGGTCGAACCCACCTAGTCGTCTTTCCACTGCTCTCCTGTACTCCTCCCTGACTTCCTCCTCCTGCAACCTCTCCACCTAATTCTTAAATCTCTAACATGTACATTATATCTTAATATATAAAGAAGACACAGGTGGTGTTATATTACAAGAAGAATGTATATACGGTGTCTAGAATGGTTGGCTAAACACTATCTTCTTCTTTGTTGATGTGATGGTGCGAATAGTCTTGCCGGGCGTGATTGGACATTCCTTTTCCAGTGTGACTTTGTCAGTACAGCGACTCATCTGTTGGTGGTTGATGTCTTCGGTCCCTTCTTCCATTTCGGTTCGCCTTCTTCCTCCTTGTTTTCATTCTCTTCTGTTTGGGTCTCCTTCCGTTTTCGGGGTATTTTAAAAATAATAAAATATATGATAAATAAATAAATGTCCGGAGAAAGAGCTCGTGCATGAAGGAAAAGACAATTATATATATATATATATATACAAAGCATATCTCAATAAAACGCATGAGCTACTAAGTGTTTTATACTCCCAGCTGGACTCGAACCATCATTCTCCTACTTGGAGAATGTATTTCAATTCAACACAAGTTGTAGAATCCATATTCCAGGATACAAAAAGGGATTTGTACAAGTACCCCCACGCAACTCTGGTTATAGTGATTCCATTTAATTCTCGCCCAGCCAAACACGAGAGTCATTAATATCAAGTATATCTTACAAATACATGTGAGCTAATAATTTTAAATAGGAAAAGGTTGAGTATCCTTTATCACGCCATGGTGTAGTGGATTAAAGCATGGGCACTCGTCCTGACTGTTGGTGGTTCGAGTCCGGCTGGGAGTATATAATATTTAGTAGCTCACATGTATTTGTGAGATATACTTGATATATACTTGGCGATTCTCCGTCCACAGTCCCCACCTTTGATTCAGCTATCTCGTGTGAACACTTGTTTATTTTGTTTTTATTTTTGTCCCCGAGTTCCCCGGGGTATGGAAACTGAAAACGACTCTGTGGCTATGCCTTAACAAATGGGCTTTACTTTTCCACACCCTTTCCCTGGCTAAGTCTTCCCAATTGGTAGAAATATTAGCTCAACTACTTTAGACTTTGTTGAGCTATAGAGGTTAGCGATCAACATTTTTGGCTAAATAATGAAGTGACTAGATTAAGTTACTCGAGTATTAAGTTAGTGCCTGGAACTGGTCACTAGCTGGAAAACAAAAGATAAATACCGAAAATTAGGTTAGGTTAGGTTTTTTTTTTTTTTTTTCTATGTGAGTGAAGGAAACAAAAGGCAAGTCTATCTGTAACAAGTGTCTCCCCAAAGTTAAAATGTCTGGACACTCAGAGTCTGAAGCAGTTTAAGTCATAGGATGAGGGAAAGACAGATTGAGGGAACGAGTTCCAAAGCTTACTTGTTAAGTAGAAGAAAGACTGGGAAATCTGTTTACTCTTGGGTTAGAGAGTTGAACAGAATAGGACTGGGATTGTGTTGCAAGGCGGGTGCCCCCCAGGTTAGGTTAGGTTAGTTTAGCATAGCTTAATATTATTTGGGTTAGATTAGACAGTAAGATTCGGCAACAGGCTAGACAAAATCTCAGACAAACTAAACTGTCCCTGTAAGACCGACCCCACCAGCCAGACAAGTGGTTCTTACGACTGTTCTTAACCCTATTTGGTCCGAGGGGGGGATCTCCTCTGTTGCGCCACATTAGTTTAGAAATGTTAAGACGTTTAACCCCATTAGTTTGGCGATAATATGATGCTTCACCAGATTCAGGTTTCGATTTTTTTCTGGGCGAGCGATAGCGTGCCTATAACTTGAAAGAAAGTATAGGAAATTTTAGCTTGAAGGGGGTCTGGGTGGACAATTTTTTAGTTTGAAGGAAGTCTGGGAAGGCGTTTTTGTTAACCTATGGGACATACTAAAATACATTTCTGAACAATGGCAAAAACAATCAAAATCCTCAATAATAATTGAACAAACTATCATCATACCTTTTTCAGTCCGTATTTTCGAGTTTGGTGCTACACATAGGTTGAAGCATTGTTTATAGCAATACGTCATTATATTGTACAGGGTGGTACAGAATTGGGTTAGCCAGTAGCCTCAGCTTGCTCCTACATGGGTAACTGAATTACGCGCCACCCTGTATACAGTATTATACATCCAGTTACCTCTACCGAATATTTGGTTCATCATTATACCAATTATATAATTCCAACTGTCTATAAACTATCCATATGAAGAAGATGCTTGGTTTGAAGTATGTTTCTGTAATAACTAAAACGTAACCAATCTGACAGCAAGAATAAGCGGAAGGAAGTGCGTGTGGTTGTGTACTGACTATAGTACCCAGAATAACCCGGCAATGACCCACAATCCTCAGTATGTACAACAACAACAACAACATCACCACCAACAACATCAACACAGAGATTGACATTGAACAACTCATCACAGGAATCACAGTTTGTAAACATTTCGAGGGTCGCTTATCATTAGCTTTTTATAGGTAGCTTTTGTGTTACCTTTGTATATCCATTTATTAATATCTGATCAAAATAACTTGGCAAATTGTTCCACTCTTCTCGTAACAGTTGTTTCCAATGGATTAAACTTATTGTCTTCTTTTGCACCTGGTATTAAGTTGTTCGTTATTCAGCTTGAAGGGCCACCCCACACATCACTATCATGCCCTCATTAATATACTCATGGGGTGATTATGTGATGCAAAGTTAATATAAGAGAAGTATAGTTGAAGGACGAAACCCAAAATGTCACAATTCAGTACCATCCAAAAGGATTTTTTTTTTCTTACTTAACCTCTGAAGTGCGCATGGGGGTAATTGGAAACGTCCCCCTGTGCTGACGTATTTGAGGTGTTTCCGTCACTAAAATATTCATTGTGCCATTAATAGCATTAATATTTATCCATATGCGCCTATTATGGGTTGATTATAAAGGTATTAACCTGAAACAACAATAAAACGAGTGAAAACAGCGTTTGGATGGTCAAAATCGGAGATATAGCCCGCGAGTTGTATAATGTATGGGTGAGGCAATCTGCTTTCCCGCCAATTTCCCCCAAGGCCACTGAGACACAGTCGATCGATACTCTCTCTCTCTCTCTTGCACTCGCTTGCTATCAGTGATGACCACACCCTCCAATCGGATTTCTAATGTTAGCACGAAAATATACCTCAGAATAAGGGAATAACAGAGAAAATAGGTGATAACTGAAGGAGAGGAGGAAAGTGGGGAAGGAGGGGAGGTAGAGGACTGAGATTTTGCATGGCCCAGGGGCCAAAAAAAAATAAAAAAATAAAAAAAAAAAATATAAAAAAAATTTTTTTTTTCGATGTCAAAAGTTGATTTTTATTTTCTCTGACTCTTAAGAGTCTTCCCGCAGTGCGCCGGGGGAACTCTTAAGAGTCTCCCCGCAGCTCCCGGGTTAAAGATTAAACTATACGAGTGCATTTTCCGGCAATTTTTGATGGAGCACTTTATTGAGGCAAGACTTTGAACCAATATATCCCTGGTAGCGGCAACTACACTCAAGGTAGATTGTTATAAAGGTATATTTCACAAGCTGCCAGATCACAGTTGAAGAAAGAACTGACAGGAAAAGGAGCCCGTGTAATTCCACCTTAAGGGGGGGGAACAGTTTTTTCTGGACCCCACTCTCCCTCGTGTTTAGCCCCATTACTTTTCTAATTTTAAGACGTTCGGTCCATTAGTTTGGTGATCTTAAGACCTTTCACGACATTTCTTTGTCAATATTAAGCCCTTTCGTGCCATTTAGGTGTCTATTTTTTTCCTGACGAGCGCTAGCGAGCCTGTAATTTTAGCAGGAACGGGACATTTTTCTACCAAAACATGTACAAATTTATCTTGAAGGGGGTCTTTTTTTTTTTTTTTTTTTTGTGTGTAAAGCTTGATGGAGGTCTAGCGAGGAAACTATACTATAAATACAAAAAGTAAATAGACAGACAAATAAACCCTACCCCCTTAAATTATACAAATCCTGATTGGCAACACTTTGAACTTAAAGGACCGTCTCCACAACAATACAACTATATTACAGGTACTATTGACAGGGGAAGGGGGAAAGTGGTACGTGTATAATAAGTTTGTGATAGTTTAAGGGGAAATAGGTACGTGGGAATAGGTTGGAAATCCTGCGAACTTGTTTCCCACGAACCAATTTTCCGATTTTGAAGAGGGACTTGGAAATAGGATCGTATGTAATATTATAAAATTTATTTGGAAATACGTACTGTATGTGGTAATAAGTACGTGTTCATAGTGCAGGGTTAGAAACAGGTACGTTTTCGATTTTTTTTCCAAGTAAACGTCATTAAGTTCGAAAAGGACAAAAACTGTGTTGTTGGAATTTAGTTCGAAATGTTCTAGTTTGAATTAGGTTCGAAAAGTGCTAATTGGAATTATGTTTGAAAATATCCACTCGGTATTAAATTTGAAATTCGGAAATAAGTTCGAAAATCCTTTGAACTTGTGTCCCACGAACCAATTTTCCGATTTTGAAGAGGGACTTGGAAATAGGATCGTATGTAATATAATAATATGTGGTTGGAAAAACGTACGTGGTAATAAGTACGTGTTGATAGTGCATTTTATACCGAGTGGATATTTTCGAACTAAATGCCAGTTACCCCTTTTCGAACCTAGTTCAAACTAGAACATTTCGAACATAATTCCAACAACCTATTTTTTGGCCTTTTCGAATTTACTGATGTTTACTTGGAAAGAAATGTGAACACGTACCTGTTTCAAACCCTGCACTATCTTATTGTACACGTACCTAATTCCCCCTCCCATTGACAGGTAGTGGCACTCTATATTGGTACCCGGGTGTGCTGTGGAGAACAGTAGCTTGAATTGAACGGATCAGAGTACAGTTAAATTATTGGACGGATCAGAGCACAGTTGAATTATTGGACGGATCAGAGCACAGTTGAATTATTGGACGGATCAGACAGAGTACAGTTTAATTGTTGGACGGAGCAGACAGAGTACAGTTGAATTATTGGACGGATCAGACAGAGTACAGTTGAATTATTGGACGGATCAGACAGAGTACAGTTGAATTATTGGACGGATCAGAGTACAGTTGAATTATTGGACGGATCAGACAGAGTACAGTTGAATTATTGGACGGATCAGAGTACAGTTGAATTATTGGACGGATCAGAGTACAGTTGAATTATTGGACGGATCAGACAGAGTACAGTTGAATTATTGGACGGATCAGAGTACAGTTGAATTATTGGATGGATCAGACAGAGTACAGTTGAATTATTGGACGGATCAGAGTACAGTTGAATTATTGGATGGATCAGACAGAGTACAGTTGAATTATTGGACGGATCAGACAGAGTACAGTTGAATTATTGGACGGATCAGACAGAGTACAGTTGAATTATTGGACGGATCAGAGTACAGTTGAATTATTGGACGGATCAGAGTACAGTTGAATTATTGGACGGATAAGAGTACAGTTGAATTATTGGACGGATCAGACAGAGTACAGTTGAATTATTGGACGGATCAGACAGAGTACAGTTGAATTATTGGACGGATCAGACAGAGTACAGTTGAATTATTGGACGGATCAGACAGAGTACAGTTGAATTATTGGACGGATCAGAGTACAGTTGAATTATTGGACGGATCAGACAGAGTACAGTTGAATTATTGGACGGATAAGAGTACAGTTGAATTATTGGACGGATCAGACAGAGTACAGTTGAATTATTGGACGGATCAGACAGAGTACAGTTGAATTATTGGACGGATCAGACAGAGTACAGTTGAATTATTGGACGGATCAGACAGAGTACAGTTGAATTATTGGACGGATCAGAGTACAGTTGAATTATTGGACGGATCAGACAGAGTACAGTTGAATTATTGGACGGATAAGAGTACAGTTGAATTATTGGACGGATCAGACAGAGTACAGTTGAATTATTGGACGGATCAGACAGAGTACAGTTGAATTATTGGACGGATCAGACAGAGTACAGTTGAATTATTGGACGGATCAGAGTACAGTTGAATTATTGGACGGATCAGACAGAGTACAGTTGAATTATTGGACGGATCAGACAGAGTACAGTTGAATTATTGGACGGATCAGAGTACAGTTGAATTGTACCAAGTAAATTATTTGAACTCCGCGGTAAATTGGGAGGTAGTTGCTTTTTATGGACCCTCTTCTCCCTCCTGTATAGTTTTGTGATTTTAAGACGTTCGTCCCATTAGTTTGTCGATTTTAAGACCTTTCGTCCCATTTCTTTATCAATATCAAGACCTTTCGTGCCATTTAGATGTAAAACAAAATTTCGGGCGAGCGATAGCGAGCCTGTAATATTGAAGGAACTGACCTTCGGCTGGAACATAATTTTTTTTATACCGACAAATGTAAAAACATATCTGGAAGGGGGATCTTGAGAAAAACATATCTGGAAGGGGGATCTTGAGAAAAACATATCTGGAAGGGGGATCTTGAGAAACATATCTGGAAGGGGGATCTTGAGAAACATATCTGGAAGGGGGATCTTGAGAAACATATCTGGAAGGGGGATCTTGAGAAACATATCTGGAAGGGGGATCTTGAGAACAATGTATTAGGCTAGATAGAGGTCAATGGAATAAAATAAAACAATAACAAATAAATAAATATAATTATATACTAATAGATATACCTTACCCCCTTAAATTGTGCCCAATGGTGGAATTATAATGATGGGTTGTCTCGCGGTCAAACTGGGCCGGGCAGTGGACCAAACCGGTCAACACAGACATATCCGGCACAATCCTAGAATTATGGCCAGATGTTCACTTAAGGATCTTTTTTTTATGCCCCCCCCCCCCCCCCTCCTTCTCTCTCATCTTTAGTGACATCAATTTTGAAATTTTAAGACGTTCGTACCTTTACTGTAGTTTGGCGATGTTAAGACATTTCGCTCTATTACTGTCAATGTAATGACCTTTCGTGCCATTTAGGTATTGATAGTGAGAGCGAGCCTGTAATTTAGGTAAATCCGGCCTTTGGCCGGGAAATTTGTATACCGAAAATTCTCAAATTTATGTCAAAGAGGGTTCTAGGATTATTTATTATAGCTTGATTTAGGTCAAGGGAGGACGAAAAATAATCCCCTTAGGGCTCTCCATTCCACGCCTCATCTGACAAAGTGCCTCATTGCAGTCTAATGTCAAAAGTGAGTGCGCAAGGTATCAATACAGAGGTCACAAATTGGATAGAAAGTTGGCTAACAGGTATCAACGAGTGATAATCAATGGTGTTTCTTCTGAGTGGAGTCCAGTCACTTCTGGAGTCCCACAGGGATCTGTCCTTGGCCCACTTCTGTTTATCATATGTGTCAATGACATTGATATTGGTCTGTTGAGTGTGATCTCCAAGTTTGCAGATGACATAAAGCTTGGAATGAATGTGAAGGACCCCAAAGGGGTTGAACAGCTCAGGATGGAACTCAACAGACTGGGTGAATGGTCGGAGACATGGCAGATGCCTCTAAACTTGGAAAAGTGCAAGGTAATGTATATCGGCCAAGCAAACCCAAAGTCAGGCTATTCGCTATTGGGAATGCCTCTGGAAGTGCCTGACTTGGAAAAGGATTTGGGTGTTCTGATTAGCAGTGACCTAAAGTTGTCCAAGCAGTGCTTTGAAGTAGAGAAGAAAGCTCAGAAATTATCCGGCTATATTAAGAGACCATTTAAGTATAGAAATAAGGAAATAGTCCTCACACTTTACAACGCTCTGATACGGCCTCTCATGGAGTATGCTGTTCAATTCTGGTCTCCAGCACTCAGGAAAGATATAGAGCGACTGGAAAGAGTACAAGCTAGGGCTACAAAGATTATTCCATCACTTAGAAGACTGAGGTATGAGGACCGGTTGAGAACTCTTGATCTCTTTCCGTTAGAGACATGCAGACTACATGGTCATCTCATTGAATTTAAAAAAAATACTTAATGGGTTTGACAATGTGGATTATAGCAAAATGTTCAGCCTCAATATGAATACAACATGCGACCATGGCTGGAAATTAAAATTTGAAAAAGTTTAGCACTAGTATTTGTGGAAACTTTTTCACATACAAGATATGTTCTACCTAGAACAAATATCCCCCCGAATTTGCAAACAGTTCTTCAGTAGAGCAGTTCAAGAAGAGAGTAGATAGTATTTTGCACACTCTGTAACGAGTGTAGTGCACTAAACAGTCTCTCTCCTTCCACTTCGAGTATCTCCTCGGAATGGACCGCAAGGTCTCTGAGATACTAACTATGCCTTGTAACTCTCTCATTCTCTCTCTCTCTCTCTATATATATATACACTATATATATATATATATATATATATATATATATATATATATACTGTATATATATATATATATATATATATAGATATATATATATATATATATATATATATATATATATATATATATATATATATATATATATATATATATATATATATATATATATATCACTTGGTGCTTCATAGTTCTCTCAATGGACCATTTGCGAGTATAGGACTATAAGGAAGTTGGATCTATAATCATCGATATTTAGCAGAATTTCTAGCTGCAATGCGGTTGTAGTGCATACATAAACACATCAATAATATTCAATAAGCATTTTATCTATTCAAAGTTCATATTATATTGGTAATTTATGATTATTATCGATGTATAAGTTCCTTATAACCCTACACCCGCAAGTGGTCAATTATTGACAACAATATTCATAATTGACTACGTGTGAGTTACGAGTTGTATGGAAGTTCCTTATAACCCTACACCCGCAAGTGGTCAATTATTGACAACAATATTCATAATTGACTACGTGTGAGTTACGAGTTGTATGGAAGTTCCTTATAACCCTACACCCGCAAGTGGTCAATTATTGACAACAATATTCATAATTGACTACGTGTGAGTTACGAGTTGTATGGAAGTTCCTTATAACCCTACACCCGCAAGTGGTCAATTATTGACAACAATATTCATAATTGACTACGTGTGAGTTACGAGTTGTATGGAAGTTCCTTATAACCCTACACCCGCAAGTGGTCAATTATTGACAACAATATTCATAATTGACTACGTGTGAGTTACGAGTTGTATGGAAGTTCCTTATAACCCTACACCCGCAAGTGGTCAATTATTGACAACAATATTCATAATTGACTACGTGTGAGTTACGAGTTGTATGGAAGTTCCTTATAACCCTACACCCACAAGTGGTCAATTATTGACAACAATATTCATAATTGACTACGTGTGAGTTACGAGTTGTATGGAAGTTCGAACTGTACACAGATCATTTGCAGGATTACAAAGGAGTGGGTTTGTAATGGATGAACATTATGTTAAGTTGGTTTAATGTACGGACGTGGACACAAATTTCTAACATTATTTTTAGAGGCAAAATTGGATTAACTAGCGAACTATATTGATACATGACTTGAATCACTAATATTATCATATTACCGGAATTTGGTAATTAATGTTCACCTTCTTGATATTGTCATTAAGAGTTGTTTAAGTAATTATGACCACAACTGTACACTCTAGGACAGAAATAGTGGCCTTAAGGGCAAGTTTTATACTTTGCTCCCTAGACCACCATCAAGCTATAAAAATAACCCCAAACTCTCCGAAATAAATGTGTAGAAAAATTAACTGCCAAAAGCCGGTTATTCTTAGATTACTTGCTCGCTATCGCTCGCCAGGACAAAATCGATACGTAAATGGGGTGAAAGGTTTTAAAATCGCCAAACTAATGGGGCGAACGTCTTATCATATCAAAACTAATAGGGCTAAATACGAGGGAGAAGGGGGTTCATAAAAATAACCCTTAAATGAAAATCTCCCCTTAAGGTTTCGCATCTATCCCGAACTGAATCCAATCTTCTCATTAACCCCTTCTGTACCGGCGACGTCTTTTTTCATTTTATTCTAGCAACTATTAGACGATTCTATTCAGTTTAGGAAGGACGTCTACCCATTAAAAGGCTACAGACTATCTCAATTAATCCTTTTAACTTCCATATATCCTTCCTACGTTTAATAAAATCGTCTAAAGGTAGCAAAAATGAAATAAAAAAGACGTGAGCGGTACAGAAAGGGTTAATACCTTACCTATAATACATTTAGGAAGTATGTTTTGGTAGTAAAGGGTTCCCATTGGACCACACGAGTATTGTCTTAGAGTGTACTTATGCTTAACCCATTCTGCACCGGCCACTTATTTATAACTTTATTCTAGCTAATATTAGACGATTTTATTCAATATAGAAAGGACCTCCAACAATTAACAGGCTTCGAACTATTACACTTAACCCCTTTTACTACCGCAGATTCCAATTGAACTGCACAAAATCGTCTTAAAATAGCTAGAATAAAAGAATATGTGTCACACATACGAATTTTCCGTTACGTTTAACGGGCAATGGTAGTCTGGCAGTTTAACATTCAAGTTTTAATACAATTCAGTTACCTAACAAAATCTACCAACAGTCTAGTTTTCGTCGCCAATGCGAAATAGCCTCAACAAATTATGAGACAAAACTTGCTCATCGAAAATTGCCGGAAAAAGCGCTCGTGTGACACCGGCCTAAATTATTGCTACAAATTTAGTTTATTGAATATTTCAGCTTAATATTGAAGTGTACAGACTACCTTATAGTTTCAAATTGAATATTTCAGCTTAATATTGAAGTGTACAGACTACCTTATATTGAAGTGTACAGACTACCTTATAGTTTCAAATTTGCATGTCAAAATTGTGTAACCTTTTGAATATGAAAATGACATACTATCATTAGGCGATTTTTTCATTGAATCAAATACAAAGGCTTCTATAAGATATATATTTAATAAACAATATATTTATGAATGGCTATGCTCTGTCCACAAATAAGTAAATACCTACGAGGATATTATTTTTGTAATTACTAAAAGAATACACACCTCTTTGAAGACAAAATAACACTGGAGTTGTGGCTCCTTAGTCAAGAGTTGACATTGTTATTATGTGAGTGTTACCTTTGAGGTTCAGGGCGCGTTGGCAGTTTATCCTGGCTATTATTACCCGATAATAACACTGGAGTTGTGGCTCCTTGGTCAAGAGTTGACATTGTTATTATGTGAGTGTTACCTTTGAGGTTCAGGGCGCGTTGGCAGTTTATCCTGGCTATTATTACCCGATAATAACACTGGAGTTGTGGCTCCTTGGTCAAGAGTTGACATTGTTATTATGTGAGCGTTACCTTTGAGGTTCAGGGCGCGTTGGCAGTTTATCCTGGCTATTATTACCCGATAATAACACTGGAGTTGTGGCTCCTTGGTCAAGAGTTGACATTGTTATTATGTGAGTGTTACCTTTGAGGTTCAGGGCGCGTTGGCAGTTTATCCTGGCTATTATTACCCGATAATAACACTGGAGTTGTGGCTCCTTGGTCAAGAGTTGACATTGTTATTATGTGAGTGTTACCTTTGAGGTTCAGGGCGCGTTGGCAGTTTATCCTGGCTATTATTACCCGATAATAACACTGGAGTTGTGGCTCCTTGGTCAAGAGTTGACATTGTTATTATGTGAGTGTTACCTTTGAGGTTCAGGGCGCGTTGGCAGTTTATCCTGGCTATTATTACCCGATAATAACACTGGAGTTGTGGCTCCTTGGTAAAGAGTTGACATTGTTATTATGTGAGCGTTACCTTTGAGGTTCAGGGCGCGTTGGCAGTTTATCCTGGCTATTATTACCCGATAATATTCAGCTTAGGAAGGATCTGTATGAGTCAGACGCATAATTGAGTAAGTTTTGACCTCTAAGGTATCTAGAGATCCTTCCTAATGTGAATATAATCGACTAATGATAACCAGAAGATAATGAAGAAGGCGTCCTCAAATACTGAAGGACTGATCTATTACTGTTAACCCTTTCACTATTACGACGCCTTTCTTGATTGTATTCTGGCAAACATTATACGATTTTACAGGGATTATGAAAGATCTGTCAGATTTAACGGGTTAATTGAGACATGTTATAACTCTTTGATTCCTGTAAGCATAATATATTAATCAATATGTTATTTACATGATAAGCTATATTCATATATAAACATTATCTAAGTAAAACTCCACTCTCATTGAAAGTAAATGTCAAATGACTAAATGTTGCGGAAGTCAGTGTGTAACCTGGTACTGGTGCTAGACTGTAAACAATAGAGCTGAGTGACCCACAGACCCACTCTACCACTGGCTGACATACAGTTCACAGGTTTCTCCCTCCACTCCCTTGCTGACCTAGTCCTAGTACGTTCACAGTGCCACACCGGTCCTCTCCTGTTCCATAGTCTCATCCACCGATCCTATAGCTACTGATGGACAATATATAGAGGACCTTTAGTGACAGATCCACACTCAACCCTTCACTCTCGTACTGGTCTCACTGGTCTTCCCCTCCTTCATTTGTTGACCTAGTGCTTCAACAGTGTCACACCAGCTTTCTGCTCTTAAGTCCCATCCACCAATAACTTAGCTACGACCAGACAAGAGGGCCTTCGGTGACATATCATATCCACACTTATCCTTTCTCTCTCGTATAGTTCACAGGTCTTCCCCTCCTACTTTTACTGACATAGTGCTTCAGAGTTTCACAGTAGCTTTCTTATGGTTCGTAGTCTCATCCATTGATCCCATACTTGCTTCCAACTGCAATTCTCGGTAATTTTCCAGATCAAATGCCTCGCTCTTTCCAATTCACAACATTATTATTTTTTACATACCCCTTGTCCTTATTCACATCATATATTTTGAAATAATAGCCACTTCATAATTGCACTCGAAGCATCCTAATTAGCCCTTTGACACATAGTAACTCATCCTTAGCTGCATAGTACCATATTGCAACACTTGGGAAATGGAAAACAAGTTGAAATAGGCTTGAAAGAATTAATCAAACAAGTATTACTCAATCAACAGAACACATTAAATCAGGGCATTGTGTGATCAGGGAAGGAAGCGTAATTACAGACAGAAAGAGAAGGAACAGAGGATTTCAAGCACTACTTGATATTAAGAAGTACCGGTATCAAAGAATTACCTGAACTTAAGCTGGACTGAATTTAGAGAAGAAGGAGGACTTCCGATCAAGTATCAACATCGGTTGTATTTGCCAGCCCCGACTTTACCGACACTGGATCTTCGAATTATTTAAGGTGAGGAAAATACAGTTATGTTAATATCTATTTTTGTGTTGCCCTCTACCCAAAAATCCCGAAACCACAGAATTAACGCCGAGCTGACGTCTGTCAAAGGAAAATATAGTCGTTGCTGGAAAGTCTAAGAAACTCACATAAGAACATAAAATCGCGGGAAACTGCATAAGGCCATGCGGCCCACACGAGGCAGCTCCCATGTGTATCACCACGAGAGTATCACCTGGTTCTTCAAAGGGAACTAAAAAAGATTTCCTTGTGTATGTCCGAGCGAAGTACAGTGGTGGAGCGGGAGTCTAGCATGCCTAATGACACAGGGTTGGAAACCGCGCCAGGCCCAGATATTTTCGGAGGCTTAAATGTCCTTCTCGCCTAGCATTTAAATTTGACTTATCTCAACCTATTAATAAATCTGCTTCTCTACTTACTGTACTTAATTATTTATATCTGTTTATATACGTACAGTATCTATCTAACTATAATTACTTAACAACATGAGGAGCTACAAATGATCAATTCGCACTTACAAGGCGAAAGCGGGATTGAAGTTCGTAGTTGTAAAAATATATCCTTGGATTAATTACAGGAATGGATAGCCTATTCCTCATATCTAGAACACTATCATCATGCCCGTTTCTACCAAATATATATATACTGTATAATGTAAAAATATTGCTTTACATTCATTGGCAATAACTGAGTTTCCTTCGGTAACATCCCATGCCATCCATGTACAGTATACACCATAAATTATGTATATCTTATCCTTTTACCTCGACATATCTCAAGGGAGTTCAAACTTGACCCTATCAGTATTCAACGGCACATTTCTTCATTTTCGCTTGGATACCATTAGATAATTGTATTCAGCTTAGGAAGAGATATGGGTGTCAGAGCGTTAATTTAGATCGAATTTACCCTTTTGAATGTTAGAGTTCCTTCGTAAACTGGGTAAAATTGTCAAATGTTACCCAGAATACTAATCAAAATGCGTCCTCAATTTTAAAGAGCCTTAGTAAGAGGTACTATTTTGGCTATACTGGAAGTATTTAGGGGAGAGAGACTGGATCTACTTTGCGAGGAGGATGGGGACAGCTGTGATAGGAGTGTCTCTCTTAGATTGTTCAATCTTCATTCTATGGTATAGCTGAGGTGCTAATTTAGTGATCAGAGTATGCAAGAAAGGTAAATGGTTTATTGTGAGTTAATAGAGGTTAGTAAAGGTGTTAGTCATGCATGGTTAGTTCATTGATAGGAAGAATTCCTGTGCTACCTGGCAATGACTCAGAAGTCAAAACAGGGGCCAGGTATACCTCCGCGGGGGTGGGGGTCTCCCTCCTCGGGTGGGTAAAAAGGGGTAGCTGGATGCCCTCTCTGGGATAGTCGTCCGGCGGCTGTGGCTAGGGGCTTGCCATATCACCAGTGTTTGTAATAACCCTCTGTGTATGAGACAGATGTGGGTGTCCTTAATACCAAAACCGAAGGTGCCTTGGCTAGCTGGTTTTACTCGGCTGGTTGTTAATTGTAGGGTTTGCTGGATGTGGTGGAGACTGGGTTGCTAACTCTGCCACATTTATCTGGAAGTATGGCAAATAGAAGTTAGTTACTGGTGAGGCGGCTAGCCTCACACCGACGACCATTGGGTGCAGGGTTGTGAATGGGTTGTAAGAGAATAGATGGCATGCAAGGGGTTAGTAAAGTTCTAATGTTGTTCTGGCCTACTAAGTGAAGGTAGGCTGGATAGGAGTATATATATAAAAGGTTGGAGAGCGTTAGCAACGGGAAATTCAAGGATCTTCAAGAGGTATGAGAGAGAGGCTAGGTCGGACAAGAGTAGAGAAGCGCGGGGTCTTATAATGAGAGGGGAGGAGTTCAGGGGGGCTATAGGGGAATTTGACCCTAAGGTCTCTGGGCGTGGGGGTGGCATTAGGCTGCAGTTGATATGAGAGTTTGAAAAGGCAGTGGAGTACGTTAGCCAAATGCTACCGGGGAATGCAACTATGGGGTGGTATATGAGTCTGGAAAAGATAGAGTTATGTGATCAGTCCGAGGGGTTATGGATACTATTAGTTGGCCCTGGGAACTGCGTTTTCTATGAAATATATATACCAACAAAAGCGGCAGTTCGTAGGGGTACTTAGTTATTGTTTCGGGGTACTTATGACAGATACTGGTAACAAGGTTATCTTATACAATCTCTGGTTGGGGTAAGAGGTGTATGACACGAAGTAAATTGGCGTAGTGTGGACTGTGGATACGAAGGAGGCAAGGGGAAGACGTATGACAATTGTGGAAAAGTAAATGGAAAAAGGTGAACACAATGGCGGATAAAAATACTTAATCTAAGGATTGCATACATCGATGAACGACGACATTATAGTCGTCGTTCTAATAAGGTGGTGAAACCTGTTTTTTTTTTGTTTTTTTTTTTCTATGTGATTGAGGGAGGCAAAAGGCATAACTGCCTATAGCGAGTGCCTCCCCCATAGTTGAAAGAGTGACAGGGCCAAAATCAAGGGACGTTCGAGCCAAAATGCCTGGACATCCGGAGTTTGAAGCAATTTAAGTCATAGGAAGAGGGAAAGACTGATTCTGGGAGAGAGTTCCAGAGCTCAGCTGTTGAGTAGAAGAAAGTTTGAGAGTAACGTTTCACTCTTGGGTTGGAGAGTTGCACAGAGTAGGGGTGGGATTGAGTTGCAAGACGGGTACCACGTGCCCTACGTAAAGGAGGTGGTATGCACTGGGATAGCTCTGAGGAACACTGATTATTATAGTAGCGATAGAATAGCGAGAGAGGTGCAACATTGCGGCGGAGAGAGAGAGATTGCAGAGACTTGGTGAGTGGACGGGAGTTAATGATACGAAAGGTCTTCCTTTCAACTTTGCCTAGGAGAGCGGTGTGAGAGGAACCTCCCCACACATGTGAACAATACTCAATACAAGGGCGCACTATGCCCCTGTACAGAGCAAGAAGCTGTGCAGGGGAAAAGAACCCCCTAAGGCGGTTGAGCACACCCAGCTTCTGGGAGGCTGCCTTAGCAAGACTGGTAATATGGTCCTTCCAAATGAGAGCAGAAGAAAAAGAGGCACCAAGAATATTGAGAGAAGATGAATGGTTGATCTGTACTTGGCACAATACGACACAAGGACAGTGCCGCTATGTTGTATCAATACTGGTGGCAGTTAATATTATAGAGACACTTAGTTACTAGAGGAACAATGCAAGGGGCGACTGAGCACGGGTTACATATATCTATACTCGTCATGGGAAATGACATACGAGGTCTAGGGACAGGCGTGGGTGTTTTAACTTCTAAGATATATAACATCTACTTCTCGGATGTAAGAACATACATAGATATAATTATGGCTGTCTGATGTGTTGGCATTGGCTCAACATAGGGACAGGGCATGGGTGTTTTTAATATGAATGTATATTCCTGTTCATCATCTTTGTAGTTAGGAGTGTAGGACACGAGGGGGTAGTGTACGTGAGGTGTGGAAAAATGGTCAGTTTAGAAGGGGTATCTAGGTGCGGCCTGGAGCTGCTTAGCCCTGCGAGCTTGGGCCTGTCTGAATTGGCTGCCTCGGTCAGCTGGTCCTTTCGTTCTGTGGACCTTTCCTTTGGGTGTTTCTGTGTGGTGTTCGTTCGTGGCTTCTGTGGTGGGCTTCTCGTTCTGGGGCATTTTACTTATCCCGCCAAGCTTGGGAGGATATCTGGGCTGCCTGTCGACGTGGGCGTCCGCCGGACGCGTCAACAGGCTACGCCGAAGTAGAAGCCAGAGAGGGGACATCAATGGATAACTGATCCGAGGGGGTGTCCTTGCGATCGAGGTCACCCTCACGAGGATATAGTCGGACTGTTGGCAGTGTGATTACTCCAGTCCTGGTGCGAACCTTTGCTACCCGAACCTCACCATCACGACCTGGTAACAACTCCTCTATCCGACCCAATTTCCAAAATGCGCGCGGGCCCTCCTCATGGATGGTTACCACGTCCCTACCCTAGGCCTTTAATAGACCTTTTAATGGTGTTAGTTTATTCTTTTGCGCTTCCCTTAAAGTCACCAGATATTCTGTTGACCAGCGATGCCAAATATCTCACGATAATTTACGAATATATTTGTAGCGGGCCGATATCACGTCCTTACTTATGTAGTCTGGATCTTACATAGTATCCTCGTCATGCTCTTCAGGAAGATCCCGCAGTCTGTATCCACGTACCAGTACTGAGGGTGTGATTGGGGTAAGGTCTTCCAAATCACCAGAAGCATAGTATAGAGGGCGATCATTTACGGTGGCTTCAATCTCCAAGAGTATGGTGTTGAGTTCCTCAATCGAGATGAGAGCTCTACCCAACCCCTTCTTCAGACCCGCCTTCACGATGTCTATGGCTCTCTCCCATATGGCGCCAAACCAAGGCGCTCTGGCGGGAATGAAACGCCATTCGCATTTTACATCCGCTAGGCAGGTCTGAATCTTAGGATTGTTGCTCACTTCTTTGAGATATGTAGATGCCCCTATGAAAGTCTCTGCATTGTCACTCAGCATGATACGCGGATATCCCTGTCGACTGCAGAATCTTCGGAAGGCATGTAGGAAGCTATCACAAGTGAGGTTGGTGACCAGTTCCAGGTGAATTGACCTGGTAACAGCACAGGTGAAAAGTATCATATACACCTTAAGATTGGGTGAATCTTTCACAGGGATTGCTCCACTGTAGTCAACCCCGGTAACTTTGTAAGGGTTACCTGGGGTGGTTCGCAGGTTTGGTAAGGGAGGAATTCCGACGGGATCATAATGTGTTCCCTGTACTCTTCTACACTTTAAGCATTTGCGAAGGACTTTCTTGACCACCTGCCTGATTCTAGGCACCCACCATCGTTGTCTTACATAGGTGACTATATGACCAACCCCATAATGACAACAGAGTCGGTGACACCTATCGATGATAAGATGGGTGAAGGGATGATTGGGGGGCAGTAGTATTGGATACTTACTTGCCTCAGAGAGGGCTGCCAATCGTAATCTGCCTCCGCAATGTATCAAGTCCCCCTTCAAGTGTAAGCCCAACTGGTTGATCAGGTTATTCCTAGACTTTGTTCCCTTAACCAGTAATTTATATTCCTGCGTATATATTTCTTGTTGACAGAGCTTATGTAATAATTTATTTGCAATTCTGATCTCCTTCACATTGAGGTAAGCACTACCTGTGGGCGGTGTGCCTTTAATTTTTGCTTTTACATTTTCTACAAATCGTATCACCCATGCTGTAACACGTTGTAACTTCTCATAGCTGCTGAATCTATCCCAGTCCCATAACCGTGTGTCTTCGTCAGGCACCGAATCAATTACCGGTGCCACAATAGCAGTGTGTTGCTCGCTCAAATCTATATTCTCTGACCATTCGTTGGGATCATTAAGCCAGCATGGGCCATTCCACCACAACGCAGAAGATTTGAGAAATTTAGCAGAGACACCACGAGTAATGCAGTCACTTGGATTCTCTTTGGTAGACACATACCGGAACTGTGCGGTTGGGAGCAGGGTACGAATTTCGTCGACACGGTTGGTGACGTACACTGGTAGCTTCTTTCGGCTATGTAACCAGTAGAGCGTAATTTGGCTGTCACTCCATATAACTGTCTCCGAGATATTTAGCAAATTTTTAAAAGTTTCCTCTACAAAGTGAACGAGTCTAGCAGCCAACAGAACTGCAGTCAGCTATAATTTTGGGATGGAAAGGGATTTGATCGGGGCGACTTTCGCCTTCGCCATGACTAGACGGCTGCCACTTGTGTCAACAAAGTATATGGCAGTGCCGTACGCGACCTTGCTAGCGTCCGAGAAGGCATGAATGGAAACAGGATGGTCCAAGACAACTCTCCGAGGAAAATTAAAACCCTTACAGAGACGAAGATCCGAAATAATGTCTTCCCACTCCTGAACCAGATCGCCAGTCAAAACCTAATCCCAACCTAATTTTATCCTCCATAATTGCTGAAGGAATAATCTTGATTTGATCGACACCGGTAGAACTATCCCCAAGGGGTCAAAAAGTTTAGCCGTCATACTCAAGCAAATCCGTTTTGTAATCTGCGAATAATGCGCATACTGAACGCCGTACCCTAGCACTCTAACATGTTCCTGCTGTACCGCCGCCACTCCATCCCGTTGCAGTACAGTCCGCAACACAGAATTATTTGTCGCCCGACCCCGAAGACGGCCTATGGCCAAACCCTTGTTAGTTGGCAGCTGATCCTTGGAATTGTTCCAGGGCAGTCTCACTTTATACTGTTGGCTGTCGGGATCGTAGGTAACGGTATCCTCATACGACGATAGTGCTTGACGCTCAACCTGTGAGTATTCCTTAGGGGTTATCCCGATATGATCTAATTCCCACAAAACATTTAAGTCATTTTTGCATGGTGGAATATTACCAGTGGACATGTATTCGTCCATTGGGTTTACTGCTACTTTCAATACAGTAATTACTTCTGTGCTGGAGCTGGTAGGTTGTGCCACATATGAACCACTGATGGCGTACCCGTACTTAGTAGGAAGCAGAATTAGGCTACCTGACCTTTTATACCCAGGTCGCACTATATTGTAGTAGTGATCCGCACCGATAAGCAGCTCCAGCTGATCTGTGTCCGTTGCGTGAGGATCGGCTAATTTTATGCCTTTACTTTGTAAACTAACCAGTTTAGACTTTAGGTTAAGTTCACCTTTATGTTCTGGCAATTCATCAACCACTATTGCATCTAGATGATGAAATTTACCTCTGTGTTTGTATTGCAGTGCCACAACATTATATTCCCTAGAGGCTTGTTTCCCGGTAAATCCGTGAAGACATCTCCTCAGTTCCTCTAGAAATGTAGGAAAGGGAGGATAGAACAGAAGACTTCACAAAGGTCCTCTGAGAACATTGGTCAAGTAGCGATCTGATTTTAACACAATTATTATCCTTACCCTTTACCGGCAGCTGTACGGTGGGCAAGATTACTATATTTTTACCTGTGGCAACGGACATTGTAGTTGAAGTAGCAGCAGTATGCTCTCTCTTGGTGTTATCCTCCGCTGGTCTACTTTCTTTCCCTTGTTTTTGTGTACACAGGGAATGAAAGTGTTTGCCCTTACAAAACTTGCAGCTTCTTATGTTAGGATTAGTACAACCCGAATGGCCATGCTCTTTTGACAAGCACCCAGTGCAGAGACGTAGTTGACGGGCTCTGTTAACTTTAAGAGGCCCTGTCTTATACTTCATACACTTGTACATAAATGATTGGTGCCACTACACAGAACACAGTTGAATTTCCTGTACTCACTTTGGGCGGTAAACGTCGCCGTAGCCATGGGTGTACCCCCTACTCTGTCTTGACCCGTCATATTGTACACTTCAGCCTGGAAGCAATGGGTGAATTTCTTATAATCCAGGCTCGAGTCTCCCATTTCCCGTTTTATGGTTTCTTTTAGTGGTGATGGTAACTTATTGACAAGAGTCACCACACAAAATTCCTCCAAACAAATACCATGGCTAATGATTGACCTCATCACACTCTCTGTATTGGCATAGAAGTCCTTCAGGTCAGCTGTTTGGTGTTTGGGTGACACTAATTGATTGAATTTGGTAACATAAGCTGCCTTGATTCGATCTGGATGCCCATATGTCTCTTGCAGGAGCTCTATTGCTGGGGCATAACTTGCACTTTCGATAATGAATCCTTCGACTAGCTTATGTGCATCACCCAGAAGCTGAGCCTTTAGATAGGTGAAGCGTTGTATATCTGTGAGGTCGGGATTGTCATGGATGGTACACTTGAACATCTCCCAAAATCCCGACCACAATGTGGCATCACCCTCAAATTTTGGAAGAGTAAGATGTGGTAATTTGACTGCGGATTTCTTTGGCTCTTTCTTGACCTCTGGAATTAAGATCCCCTTCAGTGTGGCAACGATTACTTGTATGCCCTCCATATATAGGGTATCCTCTCTTATCACCTCGATATACTCGGCGTCCTCGTAAGTGTCTGCCAGGTCCTCCTGTGTGACCTCATACTTGTCAAGTTGCTTTTGAATACTGAGTAACCTGGCCTCCACCTCCACTCTAGACGCTGAATCAAGGAATTCGTCAATGTCAGAGGTCAAGACCGTCAAAGAGCCCTTAAGCCCAGCCCGACGCTTTTGTACACTTTTAGCCATGATTACACAGGAAGGAAATCTATTGACGTTAAATGAAACTATCAATGCCAGACCGAATAAGTTGCGAACAACAATACAGTACTCCGAGAAATCAAATAAATCGCGAGCCGAAAATAAAACACCCTCACGAAATGCGGAATAAGAATTGTGCGCAATGTAGCAATCCGGAGTTTTTCAATTTAACTCTTTACATAATAGTTATGAAATTATAGAATCATTACGCCATAAGTTAAGAAAAGCCGGGAAGGAAATTTAGTACAATACAGTATAGGCCAAAAGTCTCCAGATGTCAAAAAAGAGAGGTACCGTTTAAAGTTATAATAAATTCAAGAATTTTAAGAGAGAGAGAGCCTATAGGGTAATTTAAACAGGCTAAACTCAATGGGTACCGCTAATTTTATATTATTAAATTTAATAAATGTGAAAATTGTACACAAGAAAAGTTCATCTCAAGAAGTCACAAGGAAAAAAGTTTTGAGTTGGATTAACACACACTCAGCCTATCAGCTATCATAATACCCCGCCTCCAGGGCACACAACGAGAGTAGAATTTAGAAAAATGTGTGAATGAATAACCTTTAAATTTTAAAGAAGTTATTTTTCAGTATAATTTTGATCTAGATTTAAATTATTATACAGTACAGTATGGATGAATTTAATCTAAATGCCGTGCCAATTGTGCAAGATTTTCTAGGGCTAAAGTAGTTTTAATATAATTTAATGAGCCCGAAAAAGCATTTAAAGTAGGCTAATTATTGTTTTGAGTACTGTACTGATTCAGATATATAAATTTTCATTCCGGGTAAAACTCCCGTCGCAGCCCTGACCTATCCACTAGTTTCCACATCCTGTCCCACTGGTGGTCAGGCACCTGGGGCGGCCAGGGCAAAGAGCGGACGAAAAAAAAACCGACATCCCCATGGGGCCATAAGACCGGGGCCTGGAGGACGTAGTAGGACTCATGACAAAAACAGGGATAGGCCAGCCCCACTCCAAGCAAGGCCACTACCAACCGCCGAATAACTCCCCCCCCCAAAAAAAGGGGGGGGGGGGGCAAACTAGATCCGGTTCGAAGGACCAATTATATGGCTAATTTAGATAAGTGGACTGTATATTATTGATTTTGAAGAAATATTAACCATATAGAATATTTACCCTTAGGTGAACTCAGCTGGTGATTGGAGGATGGCGGAAAATAGGCTAGATGACTTGAAGTGGTTAGTAAGGTAAACAGCGTATGAAAAGAGGCTACAATAGGCTAGGATAGGCTAGATATGTACATTAAGTTTGTGCTAATTAACAAAGATGATGATTTAGTGACTATATGGAATATGAGATGAAAAGTGAAGCGAAAACACTTGGTGAAGTAAAGGAACTATAAGAAGAAGGCTTAGCGTGTGTAGCTGGGACGGAGGTTGGTTGGAGAGTGAGCGAGCGCGTTATGTTTGTCTCTGTCGTGACATACCGCGCACGCGCATAACATATGGAAAATGTATCCCATCTTTTTTACAATGAGATACTTATGAACAATCTTAAATAATACAAATATATATATATATGGGAATTATAATCCTACAATACTCTCCCATATGCAACTATAGAATAATATATTCTACCCAATATAAACGTTCGACCTAGGTTATGGAAGCGTTCAACTTAAGACTACGCAACGATACGTAACGCTACATCAACCCAGATTACGTAACATCGAGACTGTTCATACTAGTTTGAGTACACTAAGTATGGACAGTTGTTATTGTTAGTAAAGGCATCCAGCCAAATAGCTAGTAATAGTACAGGATCTTATAGGAGATTAAGTAAGATAGATAATCAGACATTAACCTAAGAAGTGCGCATGGGGGTAATTAGAAACGTCCCCCTGTGCTGACGTATTTGAGCTGTTTCCATCACTAAAATATTCATTTTACCATAAATAGCATTAATACTTATCCATACGTGCCTATTATGGGTTGATTATAAAGGTATTAACCTGAAACAACAATAAAACGAGTGAAAACAGCGTTTGGATGGTCAAAATCGGAGATATAGGCCGCGAGTTATATAATGTATGGGTGAGGCAACCTGCTTTCCCGCCAATTTCCCCCAAGGCCACTGAGACACAGTCGATCGATACTCTCTCTCTCTCTTGCACTCGCTTGCTAACAGAGATGACAATGCCCTGCTTGCAACTCGCTAATGTTAGCACGAAAATATACCTCAGAATAAGGGAATAACAGGGAAAATAGGTGATAACTGAAGGAGGGGAGGAAAGTGGGGAAGGAGGGGAGGTAGAGGAGTGATATTTTGCATGGCCCAGGGGCCCAATTTTTTTTTTTTTTTTTCTTTTTTCGATGTTTAAAGTTGATTTTTTTTCTCTGACTCTTAAGAGTCTTCCCGCAGTCCGCCGGGGGAACTCTTAAGAGTCTTCCCGCAGTTCCCGGGTTAAGTGGGAGTTCTTCAGGATAATGTTTTAAGCGGGGAAATAACTGATTACGTGCAGGTAACCGAGATAACGGGATTTACCTGAGAAACTTTGAGGGATTTATCTGAGCAGCTTTGCGGGTCTTAGTATTTGAAGAGTAGGTTAGACCTAGCTAAAGGAATAGTTAGAGAAGGGCTTCAGCCCATACCCATGAAATACTCTTTTTGTTATAAGGAAACAATCGGTAATAATTAGATATTCACCTCGTCGACAGCATGCTTTCGATTGAGCGTAAATGCCTAGCCAACTAGTATTAAGGAGGTCATTGATTGAGTAATCATTTGTGATCTTTTTAATTGACCTGAAGGACATAGCGTTCTAATATTGTAAAGGTACGAAGATACCTGTTGATTTAGTAACTGTGTTTTGATATTGTAAAGGCGACGAAGATACCCGTTGATTCAGTAATTGTGTTTTGATATTGTAAAGGTGACGAAGATACCTGTTGATTTAGTAATTGTGTTCTGATATTGTTAAGGTGACGAAGATACCTGTTGATTTAGTAATTGTGTTTTGATATTATGAAGGTGATGTAAATACCTGTTGAGTTAGTATTTGTGTATAATATTGCAAAAGGGATTTACGATCGCAGACTGAATAATTGTTTAGTAGTACGGTCATGGTGATGTAAAAGTCTAAGGATTTATTATTTGTGTCTAATATGATTAGATCTTATGAAAGGAATAAGTATTGCTAATATTGTCACGGTGTGTTGAGAACTTATAGGCAAAATCCTCGGTCCTAATATTGTTCAGGACATATTGAGAGATAGTAATAATATAGTTTTGTCAAGCATTGTGAAGATAGTGATGTGCCTTTGGCTCGAAGTCGAAGTGAGTCAAGACTCTGAATAGCGATTGTCCAAATAGTTGGTAATGGGAATGTAACAATTCCGAAGTGCAAACTATAGTGGGCCGTCGTAGATATTCAAATAATAGCTTGAACACATTTTGACCCGAACAGAGAATCAATTGCTATGGGGATTACGGCTACCATGGAAGTATGTTAAATACAAACGCAAACTTATAAACAACTGACCAATTATTCCAACCCTAGTTGACCAGTGTATTTAAAAATAAGTACCCGGTACAGTAATAATAATAATAATAATAATAATTAAAGTTGCAAGCAACGGGGTTCGAGCGGGGTTGCACGCAGGGTATTGTGTTGGATACAAGGGCTGTGCCACATATATAAAAATATCATGTATCTTATCGGGCATGGAGAAAGTACAGAAGTACATGAGTATTAGGCGGCGTAGCCTGAGCCTCCCTAAGGGAATGGTCAGAGCGGCCCAATTCAGTGAACCCACTAACGAGTCCCAGATCCTCCTCGTGAGGGAGACCGAGTGCAACATGGCGAAGACCTTCCTGCGAAGTTTCACCGCGTTTGGCTGACTCTGGGTCACTGTAGCGCTGGTCAGATCCCATTCGAGACCTACCCACGTCACGACACGCGACGGGGTCAGGCGTGACTTGGGAATATTGATTTTGAACCCTAACTGTGTGATGTGTTGAACTACTGTGAGGGTGTCGCAGATACACTGTTCTAGGGTGTCTGAAACTATCAACCAATCGTCCAAGTAAAACAGGATCTGGAGGCCGCTCCTGAGGAGAGGATCCAGAGCCTGCTTCACCAGTTTCGAGAAGATCCGCGGCGCGATGTTGAGACCGAAGGGAAGTCTGTCGAACATGAACACACGATCGGAAGTCTGAACAGCCAAGAATCACTGGAAACGAGGATGGATAGGAACGTGCCAATACGCATCCTTGAGGTCCAGCGACACTACCCACGACAGAGGTCGCAGGGCCAGTCGTATCTGGTGCACCGTCAGCATCCGAAACCATGTGTTCACGATGTGCCCGTTGAGGGCCGACAGATCCACCACCGGTCGCATCGCGTCGCAGTCCTTCTTTGGTACCAGAAATACACGGGAGAGGAAAACCGGTTGACCGGCTTTCACCTCCTTGACGATTCCCTACTCGTGCATGGACGTTATCACGTCGGCCACCTCCGAAGAGACGGGCCGGCTTCGTTGACAAGAGCTGAGTGGGGGTCTGGACTTCCATCTCCAGGTTAGACCCCTCCATGCAATCTTCCGCCCCCACGTCCCTCGCGGCCAGCGAGGGGCGCAAGGGCGAAAACAACCTGTGGTAGCCCCCGAGATGAGGTGAGCGACCCTTTCGGCTAGGCGAGAAGGAGAACAAGGAGGAGACCGACCCGGAGAACCTACACATTTTTTGACGTGGAGGGTCCCCCGGTACGGTCCTTGCGGTCATAAGCGCCACGTTGACCTTCTCTACCCCCCCCCCCCCCACCTCGTCGAAAAGGGCGGGTCACCCCATCCCCTGTCCGTCGCGCGTCTGACCCCGTCGAAGTGCGGCCGGAAGTGGAAGGCTGGCCAGCCCCTTCTCGGCGGGGATGAAAGGGAGCAAGAACAGAAGTGCGAGGCGGAACCGACGCTCTGGCCGGCAACTTCCCTTTCCTGCGCCCTTTCTTGGCGGCAGCACCCCGAAGAGGACCGTCAGAAGGACGGTACTGAGAAGACCCTGGTCGCGACACAGCGCGTCGTTGCATGTCGTAAGCAGGGTCCGCCGACAGAGAAGCGTAGCGTTCCCAAGCATCCTGCGCAAAAAGCCCCGATGTATAGAGCTCAGAGTACAACAAACCCTGACGAATATCCAAGGGGGCTTTCCGGCAGAACGAGGACCTTACCGTCTGGCGTTGTCGAGTTGCCTCGCACAAAACCGCCTTCAGCTCGGGAACCAAAGACACCGCGAGCTGAAGGTGGATCAGCCGAACGTGGTCCAAACCCTCGCGAAGATCGCCCGGTGCAGTCGCCTCGATAAGCCTCAGGTGGTGAACAGACGTCTGGAGGGAACCTAAAAGACAAGATAATAAGTTCGCCACCCTCTGTCGCAAGGTAAAATCCCTGTCGACAGAGGACTTATCTGGGTGAGAGAAGAACGGGTTAGCAATAGAACAAATTTCAAGTTTGGGCGCGCTGATCCAGGACCAGAACTTGCCGTCCAATCCGCCGACAGATACAAGAGGAGGCAAAAGCAGTGATGAGGGAGGGACTGAAGTAGATCTGTCGACGGAACGGTTGGCGAATTCTAAGGCCTCAGCAAACCAGGCCTCCAATGGGAGAGGGTTATCGAGCACGACGGCTAAGCCAGGCTTACCGTCGTCGCACAAACCCGTCCCATAGGAGGACAGTCCCGTCAACACAGCCAGGGACTGAACATCCTGAAGGATGTCTTGGCGGCTGAAGTCTGACCAGAGCTTAGTCCGAGGAGCAGACGGGGGCTTGGGCTTCACCGAAAAGTACTGAAGGTCAGTCCTCGTCGGGTAAGCCCGCACCTCCACGTCGGCCACCTGACCATCCACCCTGATCGCCCTGAACTGCATCTTATCATTAATTTGCACCGACCAGTCCGATGGTAGGGCCCTCTCACCTGATGGGAAGCCGGTAGCACGCTCCGGGTGGGAGGCCTGCACCCCCTTCCAAACAGCCAAGGAGCCATAGAGGAGCGGCATGGTCCGCGATGGGACCTTGGCCTTCTGGATGGGGGGCAAGCGCAGACCCTGCCCTAGCAGACGGAGAACCCCCGCATGGGAGACAGCAGGGGCAACCTCCTGAGCTAGGGCAGGAGCAGTACTAGCCGACGACCGGGCAGGCGGAGAAGCTGGGCGAGAAGGAATGTGGTCCACTGCAGAAGGGAGGGGGACCAAAGCAGGGGTAGGTTGGGTGAGGCACTGAGGTTGTGTCACCGCCAAGAAGCGCGATAAGAGGGAGTCTTGCATCGCCTCTAAGCGCTCGTCGATGTGTGACACAACCCACCCCTGCATAGCCGAAAATCGATCCGAGAGAGGCGACCCCCCCGAAGATTGTTCGGCCCGCAGGGACGAGCGTGAGCGGGAGCGAGACCCATGACACGAAACAGCAGCGTCGCGGCCCAAAGAAGGCGAGCGACGACGGCCGTGGCGCCTCTGAGGGTCTCGTCCCCGATCACTAACGCCCGAGGGGGAAACATCACCATCCCCCTCTACCAGCGACACGTCAGCTCCCGAGAAAGGGGACCCCGAAACCTCGCTATACTCCACCGAGTCAAGAGGCGGGGTACCCCCCTGGCGAGTTGGTAAGTGAAGATCAGGGATAGAAGAATGAGGAGGAGCAGGATGACGGGAGTGGGAAGGCTGGCCGGGTGAAAGGAGGTCAGAAGGAGCCGTGGGGGGAAACAGAGCAAGGATCCCCGGGGCTGAGAGAACAGGGAGGCCCGACACCGAGGCGGAGGAGGGAGGGACCTCCACCTTGGGACGAGACCGTGAAGGAAGAATAGGCACCGAAGCAGGAGAAGTAGGAGGAGAAGCAACTACATCCTGGCGGACCCTCCTGGACAGTGTAGAAGGAGGGAGCAGTGGGCCAGCTACAGCATGAACATCCGCGCACGTAGAGGACAAAGGAAGAGGACGTCTTTTGTGCAGGGGAAGCGGGCGGAAGGTAGTAGAGCCCCTATCCGGAGAGGCCAGGGGAGGGCGCACAGGGGCAGAGCCGCTAACCCCGGCCTCAGGGTGAGAACCATGACGAGGGCGATGGGCGTCGTCAAGGCGATCAGGAGGACGACGAGGGGCAGTAGAGGACGGGCGACGAGGCGAGCGAGAGCGTGGACGGAGCTGGGGATCCTCCCGACGATGTGACGACCGGCCGCGGGATCCAGGGAGGAGGGCCCGAGCAGGGAGAGGGCCAGGTGAACGGCCTCCAGACGGGTCAGGGATGCCCAGGGCGACACGGATCCGGTCGTCAACAAAGGCCGGGGAACGGTGGCCCACAGTCCTAATGTGGTGGGAGACCACCGCCCACACCGATTGAAGGGAAGCAGAGGACACTGCCGCCTCTGAGGAACCAGGGTGATGGTCCACCACATCCACCAGGTCCATACACGGGCCACACAGAGCAGGGAGGTAGGCCGTAGAGGACACACATTGCGAGTGGCGTAAGCAGGACCTGTGGCGCTCCAAGCACGGGGAGCCACAACCCTGGCGAAAGCAAGGCATCCCACCTGCAACGGAAGAACACACACCATAAGCAGCACGTCGACGGAGTAAGTGTAGAGAATGTCCAATAAAAACCAGGGAATGAGCATGGGTAAACAGTAACACACATGCAAATCGGTATCCGTACTCACTCTAAACCGGGAGCACCGAGGTAGGTGAGGAGGGCGGGCGAGGTTGAAGAGCACAAGCAGAACCTGCAAAGATGGAGAAAGTGTTAACCACCACTCAACACCTTACATGCAGGGTTCATAACACTAGTAAAGTGCATACACCAATATAGTATCAGGCAACAAGATGACATAAAAAAGGTCAACAGTGAAAGCCAACTATTACCGCAAATTTGCGGGCCAATGGAGGCATAACCGTACCGACACAACCCTCCCGCATCTCCGCGGGACCCCCCAGCGATCTCCGCAAATTTGCGGGGAGCCGAAACGTCCCAGAGGACCGAATCGAGCTCTCCGCAAATTTGCGGGACCGGCCGAGATGGTCCGGCGCCGAAAAAGCGAGAGGAGCGAGTCTAGGGAATACCAAAAAAGGCCACAAAAAATGCGTCATCTCCTTATGAACTCCAAGCTACGATGGCCATCAAGCTGAGCAGTGTCTTCCTTGAATGTATCCTAACTCAACCGGTAAAGGGAGAGGCAAGGATGACACACCAGGGAAGAGGAGGCACATCCCCCAGGAACCACCCAACCCACAGAGATAGAGCAAAGCCCATGAGGAGAAGTGGCAGGGAGGGTGGTTTCGCACAAACAGGGGCCCCCGTGGGGTACCCCTGGATTGGGCAAAAAGACAATGAAAGGATGGAGGTGAAACAAGAAGAGAAAAAAAAAACAGTAAATGAAACTGGTGAGAAAAAGGGTGGCCTAGCCGTGAGCAGAGAATGTGTCAGGGGCGAAAAACCCTGTGGTGTGAAGGAGGGGCCCCCGTGGGGTACCCCTGGATTATCACGAACCACCTGTCGCCCAGGCCCTTGAGACACAGTGAAGGACTCGAAAGGGGGGACTCGGGAATAACGCTAATAATGCGGCCGACACAAACTCTACAAACAGTACCGCCACCAACGAAATCTCAGATTGTTTACCAACGGTACACCTAGGCTATGAAAAAATTAAAACTCATAGGGGCATAGCAATTCCTGAATGAGAAAACGAGCTAGGCTAAAATAAGCTAAAAGCTAAACTATGCCCAGACTAACAGGAAAAAAGAATATGAAAAGAGAAAGAATGAAAAACATATACGAGGAACGCCAGGCGCCCCCGTACCTTCGGTAGGCTATTTCCACACGCGTCTCCATTATACACACTTAGGAGCCCATTTACGTGTGCCCTAGATCACGTAACATCTGTCTAACCAAAAAGAAGGCCAGATAAGCCGAAACGAACCTAAAACAGGGTGAATTGAAGGAGCACAACAAAAGCGGACTCAACATGGAGACGCGTGATAAAATGATGACAAAAGAGGGTCGCTCATGCGCACGTTCGACAGGGATCTGCACATGACGGAACACAGGATGGGCCTTAAGCGGTAACTAAGGTAAACCCCTTTTTCTTCTCTTCTATGCTTTTTTCACCTTCGGTGGTAGTTTTGGTTAATGTACAACGTCTCCTAGAGCAAGATAAGGAGTAGACTCTAGACGTTTTCTTTTTAACCGCGGTTGGAATGACGACATAGCAGTCAAAATAGACAAGTCGTCATTGCAATTAGGTTAATAGCCTTGACGTTGGATTTGCAAAGACTACTAACAAATAAATACTTATAATAAAATAAATACTTATAAATCTATAATACTAGGTTACGTTAGGTTAGGTTGTTTGGTTAGGGACTTAGAGTAATGTATTTTTGTATCCAAAGGCAGTCAAAATAGACGGGAACATGATGGTGAGCGTCCGCGTAGTGTAAACAAGACGGGCGGTACACCCGGTAACTACATTCTTGCCCCAATACTCTGCTATTCACCAAAAATAAATTTGAATTATCATTATTATTTGGCAGGGTAGGTATGTATAGGTAGGTTGGCTAAATAATTGGTGGAATTCGTAGGGACTCGAACTGTTTTGAGAGAGTTAAATAAAAAAAAAAAAATAGATCTGAATAATAAATAGACTATGTTATTAACCCTTTGGCTGCGGCTATGTTTGGGCTATTTAGGGCATATTCAGGCACTCCTGAATGATAAATCAAGCATCTGCATTAAATGAAGTGTATTCTGCCGAAAACTAGGCGAGAATAGCTTCAAAATGACACCAGAACGGGCCCCGTACGTGGTCTGGTTCACCCGCAGTGGTGCCAGTGAAACGCAGGAAACACTCGCTCGCTTGGCTACACTGCTGGGAGACACAGAGAGAGACTCGCGTGAGACACGGTCAACATCAGTGAGCCGCTCGGTGCTCTGAGGGTCGGAGGTGGGCCCCTCACGCTCCCGCCCACTGACACTCGATTTTTACGGTTTTTACAGGCTTTTAACCCTTAAAGAGCGGCGCTCGACTTAAGTCGTGCACCAATTTGCAGCAAGTTAGGAGCATTATTAAGGCTTTTAAAGGGTTAAAATCGAGTGCAAATGGCCGGGAGCGCAGCAGGCCACACGTCCGACACCCAGGGCTTACCGCCACCCACTGACTCACGCTCCCTGTGTTCTCGAGAGGCCGGCAGTGTAGCCAGTAGTGAGCATAGCTGGGAAAAATATACCGCTATACGCTAAACTCCCATGTTGGTGGCACCACTGCATGAGAACCACGAGTGCTACGTAGCTCGTTCTGGTCTCATTTTGAAGCTTTTAGCGCCTATTTTTTTGCTGAATACATTTCTTTTCATGCAGATACTTGATTGATCATTCAGGAGGGCCTGAATATGCCCAAAGTAGCCCAAAACACCCTGCTAGACAAGGGTTAAAGCCTGGAAATTGCTGTAACTTGCCAGGACGTTCCGGAACGTCACCCGCAACAAAAGGGTTAAGCAAAACTGAGGGATGCGTGGAAGCCTATAGACTATAGACGGTAAACTTTGTGGGTAGCGAATACGGTTTTAAATTCATTTAAGAATAGACAGTTTTCAATGCTGCGGCCAAACTATTCCACCCATTTATATTCTTTTGGTATCAAAACGTTCGGAATCGCGAGCCTCACCCAACTACGCAAACATGGCTTTGATCATCGGCGTAGTTTTCAAGATGTGGAATTTTAAGTGGAATTCGAGTTTTTTTCAAGATTGCCGGAAAAACCCACGTGCAAAAGCAAAACCTTCTCTATAACATTTGGGGAGCATTAGTAGTGGAGTCCATATGCCAAAGCCCAATAATTTCCTATGAGTGGGAGAGACGGTATTTAGGCATAAAGTTTTTTGGGAAATCGGCTGCCACGGACCTGTTTGGCTACCATACCGGATGTTTAGCATATCAAAAGTTGCCCAATACAAAAACGCACCTCTTGTGAAAGTTTGATCCCGATCCAAAAAGCGGTTCTGGAGTTATTGCGTCAAAACCGGCGCGTAAAGATAATTTGGATGAATAACCGGGTTTAATGATTACAATAGGGGTTCCCCGTAGGGGTCGAACCCCTAATAAATTAATTAAATTATTACAAAAATAAACTTAAATATACTGTATATCATGATAAAAGTACAGTAGATATAATTCAGTTGTTTATATTGATAGTGCTTAACCTCTGATTAGTTTATACGCATTGTTATCCTTGTATTAAGGGGAGGTTTTTTCTGGACCCTCTTCTCCCTCATGTTTTGTCTCATTAGTTCGGCGATTTTAAGACTTTTTGTGCCATTTAGGTGTCGATTTATTTCCTGGCTAGCAATAGCGAACCAGTAATTTATGAGGAACTATAGCCTTCGGCCGGGAGATTTTTCTAAAGAAAAATTTACAAATTTATCTAGTAGGGGTGTCATATTGGTATTTCTTAATGCTTGATGGAGGTATTGAGAGGACATTACAAATAATAAATAATTAAATAAATAAACAAATAAACAGGCCTAAAACCTGTGCTCCACTTAAATGAAGTTAGCACTACCACTGTACCTGTTGGAGGGGTGTTATTATGATCTGTTAGCACTACCATTGTACCTGTTGGAGGGGGTGTTATTATGATCTGTTAGCACTACCACTGCACCTGTTGGAGGGGGTGTTATTATGATCTGTTAGCACTACCATTGTACCTGTTGGAGGGGGTGTTATGATCTGTTAGCACTACCACTGTACCTGTTGGAGGGGGTGTTATTATGATCTGTTAGCACTACCATTGTACCTGTTGGAGGGGGTGTTATTATGATCTGTTAGCACTACCACTGTACCTGTTGGAGGGGGTGTTATTATGGTCTGTTAGCACTACCACTGTACCTTTTGGAGGGGGTGTTATTATAATCTGTTAGCACTACCGCTGTACCTGTTGGAGGGGGTGTTATTATGGTCTGTTAGCACTACCACTGTACCTGTTGGAGGAGGTGTTATTATGATCTGTTAGCACTACCACTGTACCTGTTGGAGGGGGTATTATTATGATCTGTTAGCACTACCACTGTACCTGTTGGAGGGGGTATTATTATGATCTGTTAGCACTACCGCTGTACCTGTTGGAGGGGGTGTTATTATGGTCTGTTAGCACTACCACTGTACCTGTTGGAGGGGGTGTTATTATGGTCTGTTAGCACTACCACTGTACCTGTTGGAGGAGGTGTTATTATGATCTGTTAGCACTACCACTGTACCTGTTGGAGGGGGTATTATTATGATCTGTTAGCACTACCACTGTACCTGTTGGAGGGGGTATTATTATGATCTGTTAGCACTACCGCTGTACCTGTTGGAGGGGCTGTTTTTATGGTCTGTTAGCACTACCACTGTACCTGTTGGAGGGGGTGTTATTATGGTCTGTTAGCACTACCACTGTACCTGTTGGAGGGGGTGTTATTATGATCTGATAGCACTACCACTGTACCTGTTGGAGGGGGTATTATTATGATCTGTTAGCACTACCACTGTACCTGTTGGAGGAGGTGTTATTATGGTCTGTTAGCACTACCACTGTACCTGTTGGAGGGGGTGTTATTATGATCTGTTAGCACTACCACTGTACCTGTTGGAGGGGGTGTTATTATGGTCTGTTAGCACTACCACTGTACCTGTTGGAGGGGGTGTTATTATAGTCTGTTAGCACTACCACTGTACCTGTCAGATGGGGTAATATTATGGACTTTTGGAGGGGGTGTTACTTTGGATTGTTGGTGGAAGTGTTATTATGGACTGTTGGAGGGGGTGTTATTATGGGCTGTTGGAGGGGGTGTTAATAAGGTCTGTTGGAGGGGGCATTATTATGGACTGTTGCAGGAGGTGTTATTATGGACTGTTGGAGGGGGTGTTATCTTGGACTGTTGGTGGGGGTGTTATTATGAACTGTGGCGGGGGTGTTATTGTGGTCTGTTGGAGGGAGTGTTATTATGAACTGTTGGAGGGGGTGTTATTATGGACTGTTGGAGGGGTGTTATTATGGACTGTTGGAGGTGTTATTATGGTCTGTTGGAGGGGGATGTTATTATGGTCTGTTGGAGGGGGTGTTATTTTGGACTGTTGGAGGGGGGGGTGGTGTTGTTGTTGTTGTTGTTCCCCAGGCTGCCTGGCCGAACAGCCCCAAGGGCCAGAGCAAGGCCAAGGCCATAGAGCGCCCCCACAAAACCCTCCCTGCTTACCACTAACAAAACCCAGGTGACCGAAGCCACTCTAAGGCAGGGAGCTGAGGAGGGCGCGGAAACGCCTGGGAAACCAAAGCCCCACCCAAGGCCCTGTGCCCCTCAGCAATTATGAAGGGAAAGTTGAGGGGCAAGGGAAAAATGTGACGCTTTGGCTCCCAATCTGCCAACTTTTAGGTTGGTAGTAGGGAGGTCGATCCACGGAAAAGACGCCATCACTTGAGATCTAGAAGATATATAAGTAAAAGGAACAGTCAGAGTAAGCTATGGGTATGGCAGAGATTGCTCAGCTCTCACTCTGATAGACCAGCCCATCACCACATGAGGTGGAGGGGGTGTTATAATGGTCTGTTGGAGGGGGTGTTAATATGGTCTGTTGGGGGGGGGGTGTTATTATGGTCTGTAGGAGAGGGTGTTATAATGGACTATTGGAGGGGGAGTTATTATGGTCTGTTGGAGGGGGTGTTATTATGGACTGTTGGAGGGGGTGTTATTATGGACTGTTGGAGAGGGTGTTATTATGGTCTGTTGGTGGGGTGTTATTATGGACTGTTGGAGGGGGTGTTATTATGGACTGTTGGAGGGGGAGTTATTATGGTCTGTTGGAGGGGGTGTTATTATGGACTGTTGGAGGGGGTGTTATTATGAACTGTTAGAGGGGGCATTATTATGGTCTGTTGGAGGGGGTGTTATTATGGTCTGTTGGAGGGGGTGTTATTACGGACTGTTGGAGGGGGTGTTATTATGGACTGTTGGAGGGGATGTTATTATGGTCTGTTGGAGGGGGTGTTATTATGGTCTGTTGGAGGGGGTGTTGTTATGGGCTGTTGGAGGGGGTGTTATTATGATCTGTTGGAGGGGGTGTTATTATGGACTGTGGGAGGGGGTGTTATTATGGGCTGTTGGAGGGGATGTTATTATGGCCTGTTGGAGGGGGTGTTCTTATTGTCTGTTGGAGGGGGTGTTATTATGGTCTGTTGGAGGGGTGTTATTATGGTCTGTTGGAGGAGGTGTTATTATGGACTGTTGGAGGGGGCACTATAATGGACTATTGGAGGGGGCGTTATTATGGTCTGTTCGAGGGGGTGTTATTATGGACTGTTGGAGGGGGTGTTATTATGGTCTGCTGGAGGAGGTGTTATTTTTGAGTGTTGGAGGGGGTATTATTAAGGACTGTTGGAGGGGGTGTTATTATGGACTGTTGGAGGGGGTGTTATTATGATCTGTTGGAGGGGGTGTTATTATGGACTGTTGGAGGGGGTGTTATTATGATCTGTTGGAGGGGGTGTTATTATGGTCTGTTGGAGGGGGTAATATTATGGTCTGTTGGAGGGGGTGTTATTATGGTCTGTTGGAGGGGGTGTTATTATGGTCTGTTGGAGGGGGCATTATTATGGTCTGTTGGAGGGGATGTTTTTATGGACTGTTGGAGGGTTTTTTATTATGGTCTGTTGGAGGGGGTGTTACTATGGACTGTTGGAGTTGGTGTTTTTATGGACTGTTGGAGGGGGTGTTATTATGGACTGTTGGAGGGGGTGTTATTATGGTCTGTTGGAGGGGGTGCTATTATGGACTGTTGGAGGGGGTGTTATTATGGACTGTGGGAGGGGGCGTTTTTATGGACTGTTGGAGGGGGTGTTATTATGGACTGTTGGAGAGGGTGTGATTATGGACTGTTGGAGGAGGTGTTATTATGGACTGTTGGAGGGGGTGTTATTTTGGCCTGTTGGAGGAGGTGTTATTATGGTCTGTTGGAGGGGGTGTTATTATGGTCTGTTGGAAGGGGTGTTGTTATGATCTGTTGGAGGGGGTGTTATTATGGACTGTTGGAGGGGGTGTTATTATGGACTGTTGGAGGGGGCGTTATCATGTACTGCTGGAGGGGGTGTTATTATGGACAGTTGGAGGGAGTGTTAAAATGGTCTGTTGGAGGGGGTGTTATTATGGTCTGTTGGAGGAGGTGTTATTATGGTTTGTTGAAGGGGGTGTTATTATGGACTGTTGGAGGGGTGTTATTACGGACTGTTGGAGGGGGTGTTATTATGGACTGTTGGAGGGGGTGTTATTATGGACTGTTGGAGGGGGTGTTATTATGGTCTGTTGGAGGGGGTGCTATTATGGACTGTTGGGGTTCGCGTTATTATGGTCTGTTGGAGGGGGAGTTATTATGGCCTGTTGGAGGGGGTGTTATTATGGACTGTTGGATGGGGTGTTATTACGGACTCTTGAAGTGGGTGTTATTATGGACTGTTGGAAGCGGTGTTATTATGGACTGTTGGATGGGGTCTTATAGACTGTTGGAGGGGTTGTTATTATGGTCTGTTGAAGGGGGCGTTAATATGGCCTGTTTGAGTGGGCGTTAATATGGACTGTTGAAGGAGGCGTTATTATGGACTGTTGGAGTGGGCGTTATTACTGCCTGTTGGCGGGTGTGTTATTATGGTCTGTTGGAGGGGTGTTATTATGGTCTATTCGAAGGGGTGTTATTATGGACTGTTGGAGGGGGTGTTATTATAGACTGTTGGAGGGGGTGTTATTAGGGACTGTAGAAGGGGGTGTTATTATGGAATATTGGAGGGGTGTTTTTATGGACTGTAGGAGGGAGTGTTATTATGGACTGTTCTAGGGGGTGTTATTAAGGACTGTTGGAGGGGGTGCTATTATGGTCTGTTGGAGGGGGTGCTATTATGGTCTGTTGGAGGGGGTGTTATTATGGACTGATGGAGGGGGTGTTATTATGGACTGTTTGAGGGGGCGTTCTTATGGTCTGTTGGAGGGGGGGTTATTATGGACTGTTGGAGGAGGTGTTATTATGGACTGTTGGAGGGGGTGTTATTATGGACTGTTGGAGGGGGCATTATTATGAACTGTTGGAGGGGGTGTTATTATGGACTGTTGGAGGGGGCGTTATTATGGACTGTTGGATGGGGTGTTATTATGGACTGCTGGAGAGGGTGTTATTATGGACTGTTGGATGGGGCGTTATTATGGACTGTTGGATGGGGTGTTATTATGGACCGTTGGAGGGGGCGTTATTAGGGTCTGTAGGAGGAAGTGTTATAATGGACTGCTTGAGGGTGTGTTATTATGGCCTGTTGGAACGGACGTTATTATGGACTGTTGGAGGGGGCGTTATTATGATCTTTTGAAGGGGGTGTTATTATGGAATGATGGAGGGTGTATTATTAGGGACTGTTGGAGGGGGCGTTATTATGGTCTGTTGTAGGGGGCATTATTATGGACTGTTGGAGGGGAAGTTATTATGATCTGTTGGAGGGGGTGTTATTATGCAGTGTTGGAGGGGGCGTTACTATGGTCTGCTGGAGGGGGCGTTATTATGGACTGTTGGAGGGGAAGTTATTATTGTCTGTTGAAGGGGCGTTATTATGGTCTGTACGAGGGGGTGTTATTATGGACTGTTGTAGGGGCATTATTGTGGACTGTTGGAGGGGGTGTTATTATGGTCTGTTGGAGGGAGCGTTATTATGGAGTGTTGGAGGGGGCGTTATTATAGAGTGTTGGAGGGGGTGTTATTATGGAGTGTTGGTGGGGGCGTTAATATGGACTGTTGGAGGGGGCGTTATTATGGACTGATGGAGGGGGCATTATTATGGTCTGTTTGAGGGGGTGCTCTTATGGACTGTTGGAGGGGGAATTATTATGGTCTGATGGAGCGGGTGTTATTTTGGAATATGGAATGTTGGAGGGGGTGTTATTATGCACTGTTTGAGAGGGCGTTATTATGGACTGTTGGAGGGGGCGTTAATATGGTCTGTTGGAGGGGGTGTTATTATGAATGGTTGGAGGGGGTATTAATATGGACTGTTTGAGAGGCCGTTATTATGGTCTGTTGGAGGGGGTGTTATTGTGGACTGATGGAGGGGGTGTTATTATGGACTGTTGGAGGGGATGTTATTGTGGACTGTTGGAAACGGTGCTTTTTTGGACTGTTGGAGGGGGTTATTATGGTCTGTTGGAGGGGGCGTTATTATGGTCTGTTTGAGGGGATGTTTTTATGGTCTGATGGAGGGGGTGTTATTATGGACTGTTGGAGGGGGCTTTATTATAGACTGTTGGAGGGGGCGTTATTATGGTCTGTTGGAGGGGGTGTTATAATGGCCTGTTGGAGGGGGTGTCATTATGGACTGTTGGAGGGGATGTTATTATGGACTGTTGAAGGGGGTGTTATTATGGACTGTTGGAGGGGGCGTTATTATGGACTGTTGGAGTGGACGTTATAATGGTCTGTTGGAGGGGGTGTTATTATGGACTGATGGAGGGGGTGTTATTATGGACTGTTGGAGGGGGCGTTATTATGGACTGTTGGAGGGGGTGTTATTATGGATTGTTGGAGGGGCGTTATTATGGTCTGTTGGAGGGGGCGTTATTATGGACTGTTGTAAGGGGTCTTCTTATGGACTGTTGGAGGGAGTGTTATTATGGAATGTTTGAGGGGGTGTTCTTATGGACTGTTGGAGGGGGCATTATTATGGTCTGTTGGAGCGGGTGTTATTATGGAATGTGGAATGTTGGAGGGGGTGTTATTATGGACTGTTTGAGAGGGCGTTATTATGGACTGTTGGAGGGGACGTTATTATGGTCTGTTGGAGGGGGTGTTATTATGAATGGTTGGAGGGGGTATTAATATGGACTGTTTGAGGGGGCGTTATTATGGTCTGTTGGAGGGGGTGTTATTATGGACTGTTGGAAAGGGTGCTTTTATGGACTGTTGGAGGGGGTTATTATGGTCTGTTGGAGGGGGTGTTATTATGGACTGTTGGAGGGGGTGTTATTATGGACTGTTGGAGGGGGTGTTATTATGGTCTGTTGGAGGGGGTGTTATAATGGCCTGTTGGAGGGGGTGTCATTATGGACTGTTGGAGGGGATGTTATTATGGACTGTTGATGGGGGTGTTATTATGGACTGTTGGAGGGGGCGTTATTATGGACTGTTGGAGGGGACGTTATAATGGTCTGTTGGAGGGGGTGTTATTATGGACTGTTGGAGGGGGTGTTATTATGGACTGTTGGTGGTGGTGTTATTATGGTCTGTTGGAGGGGGTGTTATAATGGCCTGTTGGAGGGGGTGTCATTATGGACTGTTGGAGGGGATGTTATTATGGACTGTTGAAGGGGGTGTTATTATGGACTGTTGGAGGGGGCGTTATTATGGACTGTTGGAGGGGACGTTATAATGGTCTGTTGGAGGGGGTGTTATTATGGACTGATGGAGGGGGTGTTATTATGGACTGTTGGAGGGGGTGTTATTATAGACTGTTGGAGGGGGTGTTTTTATGGACTGTAGGAGGGAGTGTTATTATGGACTGTTCTAGGGGGTGTTATTAAGGACTGTTGGAGGGGGTGCTATTATGGTCTGTTGGAGGGGGTGCTATTATGGTCTGTTGGAGGGGGTGTTATTATGGACTGATGGAGGGGGTGTTATTATGGACTGTTTGAGGGGGCGTTCTTATGGTCTGTTGGAGGGGGGGTTATTATGGACTGTTGGAGGAGGTGTTATTATGGACTGTTGGAGGGGGTGTTATTATGGACTGTTGGAGGGGGCATTATTATGAACTGTTGGAGGGGGTGTTATTATGGACTGTTGGAGGGGGCGTTATTATGGACTGTTGGATGGGGTGTTATTATGGACTGCTGGAGAGGGTGTTATTATGGACTGTTGGATGGGGCGTTATTATGGACTGTTGGATGGGGTGTTATTATGGACCGTTGGAGGGGGCGTTATTAGGGTCTGTAGGAGGAAGTGTTATAATGGACTGCTTGAGGGTGTGTTATTATGGCCTGTTGGAACGGACGTTATTATGGACTGTTGGAGGGGGCGTTATTATGATCTTTTGAAGGGGGTGTTATTATGGAATGATGGAGGGTGTATTATTAGGGACTGTTGGAGGGGGCGTTATTATGGTCTGTTGAAGGGGGCATTATTATGGACTGTTGGAGGGGAAGTTATTATGATCTGTTGGAGGGGGTGTTATTATGCAGTGTTGGAGGGGGCGTTACTATGGTCTGCTGGAGGGGGCGTTATTATGGACTGTTGGAGGGGAAGTTATTATTGTCTGTTGAAGGGGCGTTATTATGGTCTGTACGAGGGGGTGTTTTTATGGACTGTTGTAGGGGCATTATTGGACTGTTGGAGGGGGTGTTATTATGGTCTGTTGGAGGGGGAGCTTTATTATGGAGTGTGGGAGGGGGCGTTATTATGGAGTGTTGGAGGGGGTGTTATTATGGAGTGTTGGTGGGGGCGTTAATATGGACTGTTGGAGGGGGGTTATTATGGACTGATGGAGGGGGGCTATTATGGTTGTTTGAGGGGGTGCTCTTATGGACTGTTGGAGGGGGAATTATTATGGTCTGATGGAGCGGGTGTTATTTTGGAATATGGAATGTTGGAGGGGGTGTTATTATGCACTGTTTGAGGGGCGTTTATTATGGACTGTTGGAGGGGGCGTTAATATGGTCTGTTGGAGGGGGTGTTATTATGAATGGTTGGAGGGGGTATTATGGACTGTTTGAGGGGGCGTTATTATGGTCTGTTGGAGGGGGTGTTATTGTGGAGTGGTGGAGTGGGTGTTATTATGGACTGTTGGAGGGGGTGTTATTGTGGACTGTTGGAAAACGGTGCTTTTTTTGGACTGTTGGAGGGGGTTATTATGGTCTGTTGGAGGGGGGGCGTTATTATGGTCTGTTTGAGGGGATTTTTTTATGGTCTGATGGAGGGGGTGTTATTATGGACTGTGGAGGGGGTTATTATAGACTGTTGGAGGGGATGTTGGAGGGCGTTATTATGGTCTGTTGGAGGGGGTGTTATAATGGCTGTTGGAGGGGGTGTTATTATGGACTGTTGGAGGGGGTATTATGGACTGTTGGAGGGGGGTGTTATTATGGAGTGGGGGAGGGGGATTTATTAGGGACTGTTGGAGGGGGCGTTATTATGGACTGTTGGAGTGGGTATAATGGTCTGTTGGAGGGGGTGTTATTATGGACTGATGGAGGGGGTGTTATTATGGACTGTTGGAGGGGGCGTCATTATGGACTGTTGTTGGAGGGGTGTTATTATGGATTGTTGGAGGGGCGTTATTATGGTCTGTTTGGAGGGGGGCGTTATTATGGACTGCTGTAAGGGGTCTTCTTATGGACTGTTGGAGGGAGTGTTATTATGGAATGTTTGAGGGGGTGTTCTTATGGACTGTTGGAGGGGGCATTATTATGGTCTGTTGGAGCGGGTGTTATTATGGAATGTGGAATGTTGGAGGGGGTGTTATTATGGACTGTTTGAGAGGGCGTTATTATGGACTGTTGGAGGGGACGTTATTATGGTCTGTTGGAGGGGGTGTTATTATGAACGGTTGGAGGGGGTTATTATGGACTGTTTGAGGGGGCGTTATTATGGTCTGTTGGAGGGGGTGTTATTATGGACTGTTGGAAAGGGTGCTTTTATGGACTGTTGGAGGGGGTTATTATGGTCTGTTGGAAGGGGTGTTATTATGGACTGTTGGAGGGGGTGTTATTATAGACTGTTGGAGGGGGATGTTATTATGGTCTGTTGGAGGGGGGTGTTATAATGGCCTGTTGGAGACGGTGTCATTATGGACTGTTGGAGGGGATGTTATTATGGACTGTTGAAGGGGGTGTTATTATGGACTGTTGGAGGGGGCGTTATTATGGTCTGTTGGAGGGGAGTTATAATGGTCTGTTGGAGGGGGTGTTATTATGGACTGATGGAGGGGGTTTTTATTATGGACTGTTGGAGGGGGTGTTATTATAGACTGTTGGTGGGGGTGTTATTAGGGACTGTTGTAGGCGGTGCTATTATGGACTGTTGGAGGGGGTGTTATTATGGACTGTTGAAGGGGGTGTTATTATAGACTGTTTGAGGGGGGTTCTTATGGTTTGCTGGAGGGGGTGTTATTATGGACTGTTGGAGGGGGTGTTATTATGGACTGTTGGAGGGGGTGTTATTATGGACTGTTGGAGGGGGGCGTTATTATGGACTGTTTGGGGGGGGTGTTATTATGGACTGTTGGAGGGGGCGTTATTAGGGTCTGTAGGAGGGTGCTATTATGGACTGCTTGAGGGTGTGTTATTATGGTCTGTTGGACGGGGCGTTATTATGGACTGTTTGGAGGGGATATTTTTATGGTCTGATGGAGGGGGTTATATTATGGACTGTTGGAGGGGGTATTATTATGGACTGTTGGAGGGGGCGTTATTATGGTCTGTTTGGAGGGGGCGTTATTATGGTCTGTCGGAGGGGGCGTTATTATGGTTTGTTGGAGGGGGCATTATTATGGTCTGTTGGAGGGGGTGTTATTATGGACTGATGGAGGGTGTTATTATGGACTGTTGGAGGGGGTGTTATTATGGACTGTTGGATGGGCGTTATTATGGACTGTTGAGGGGGAAGTTATTATGATCTGTTGGAGGGGGTGTTATTATGGACTGTTGGAGGGGGCCTTATTATGGTCTGTTGGAGGGGGCGTTATGATGGACTGTTGGGAGGGGGGTATTATTATTGCCTGTTGGAGGGGGGCATTATTATGGTCTGTACAAGGGGCGTTATTATGGACTGTTGTAGGGGGTTATTATGGACTGTTGGAGGGGGGTTATTATGGTCTGTTGGAGGGAGCGTTATTATGGAGTGTTGGAGGGGGCGTTATTATGGACTGTTGGAGGGGGCGTTATTATGGACTGTTGGAGGGGGCATTATTATGGACTGATGGAGGGGGCATTATTATGGTCTGTTGGAGGGGGCGTTATTATGGACTGATGGAAGGGGTGTTATTATGGCCTGTTGGAGGGGTGTATTATGGGCTGATGGAGGGGGTGTTCTTATGGGCGGTTGGAGGGGGTGTTATTATGGAGTGATGGTGGGGTTGGTATTATGGTCTGTTGGATTTTTTGTTTAATATGGACTTTTGAAGTGGGCTTTATTATGGATTGTTGGAGGGGGTATTATTATGGACTGATGGAGGGGGCATTATTATGGGTGTTGGAGGGGCGTTATTATGGACTGATGGAGGGGGTGTTATTATGGCTGTTGGTGTGAGTGTATTATGGACTGATGGAGGGGGTGTTATTATGGCCTGTTGGAGGGGGTTGTTATTATGGACTGATGGAGGGGTGGTATTATGGTCTGTTGGATTTTTTATTATTATGGACTGTTGAAGTAGGTGTTATTATGGACTGTTGGAGGGGGTGTTATTATGGTCTGTTGGATGGGTGATATTATGGTCTGATGGAGGGGGCGTTATTATGGACTGTTGGAGGGGGTATTATTATGGACTGTTGGAGGGGGCGTTATTATGGTCTGTTGGAGGGGGCGTCATTATGGTCTGTCGGAGGGGGCGTTATTATGGTTTGTTGGAGGGGGCGTTATTATGGTCTGTTGGAGGGGGTGTTATTATGGTCTGTTGGAGGGGGCATTATTATGGTCTGTTGGAAGGGGTGTTATTATGGACTGTTGGAGGGGTTGTTATTATGGTATGTTGGAGGGGGCGTTTTTATAGTCTGTTGGAGGGGGCTTTATTATGGACTGTTGGAGGGGGCATTATTATGGTCTGTTTGAGGGGGTGTTCTTATGGACTGTTGGAGGGGGAATTATTATGGTCTGATGGAGCGGGTGTTATTATGGAATATGGAATGTTGGAGGGGGTGTTATTATGGACTGTTGGAGGGGGTGTTATTATGGACTGTTGGAGGGGGTGTTATTATGAACGGTTGGAGGGGGTGTTAATATGGACTGTTTGAGGGGGCGTTATTATGGTTATTATGGTCTGTTGGATTTTTTTTTATTGTGGACTGATGGAGGGGGCGTTATTATGGACTGTTGGAGTGGGTGTTATTGTGGACTGTTGGAAAGGGTGCTTTTATGGACTGTTGGAGGGGGTTATTATGGTCTGTTGGAGGGGGCGTTATTATGGTCTGTTTGAGGGGATGTTTTTATGGTCTAATGGAGGGGGCGTTATTATGGACTGTTGGAGGGGGTATTATTATAGACTGTTGGAGGGGGCGTTCTTATGGTCTGTTGGAGGGGGCGTTATTATGGTCTGTCGCCGGGGGCTTTATTATGGTCTGTTGGAGGGGGCGTTATTATGGTCTGTTGGAGGGGGCGTTATTATGGTCTGTTGAAGGGGGTGTTATTATGGTCTGTTGGAGGGGGCATTAATATGGTCTGTTGGAGGGGGTGTTATTATGGACTGTTGGAGGGGTTGTTATTATGGTGTGTTGGAGGGGGTGTTATTATGGTCTGTTGGAGGGGGTGTTTTATGGTCTGTTGGAGGGGGTGTTATTATGGGCGGTTGGAGGGGGTGTTATTATGGTGTGTTGGAGGGGGGGGTGTTATTATGGACTGTTGGAGGGGGTGTTATTATGGACTGTTGGAGGGGTGTTATTATGGTCTGTTGGAGGGGGTGTTATTATGGACTGTTGGAGGGGTATTAAATGGACTGTTGGAGGGGGCGTTATTATGGTCTGTTGGAGGGGGTGTTATTATGGACTGTTGGAAAGGGGTGCTTTTATGGACTGTTGGAGGGGGGTTATTATGGTCTGTTGGAGGGGGGTGTTATTATGGACTGTTGGAGGGGTGTTATTATGGTCTGTTGGAGGGGGTGTTATTATGGCCTGTCGGAGGGGGTGTATTATGGACTGTTTGGAGGGGGTGTTATTATGGTCTGTTGGAGGGGTGTTATTATGGACTGTTGGAGGGGTGTTATTATGGACTGTTGGAGGGGGCGTTATTATGGTCTGTTGGAGGGGGTGTTATGGACTGTTGGAGGGGGGTTATTATGGACTGTTGGAGGGGGCGTCATAATGGTCTGTTGGAGGGGGTGTTATTATATGGACTGATGGAGGGGGTGTTATTATGGACTGTTGGAGGGGGTGTTATTATAGACTGTTGGAGGGGGTGTTATTAGGGACTGTTGGAGGAGGTGCTATTATGGTCTGTTGGAGGGGGTGTTATTATGGACTGTTGAAGGGGGTGTTATTATAGACTGTTTGAGGGGGTGTTCTTATGGTTTGTTGGATGGGGTGTTATTATGGACTGTTGGAGGGGGCATTATTATGGACTGTTGGAGGGGGTGTTATTATGGACTGTTGGAGGTGACGTTATTATGGACTGTTGGACGGGGTGTTATTATGGACTGTTGGATGGGGCGTTATTAGGGTCTGTAGGAGGAAGTGCTATTATGGACTGCTTGAGGGTGTGTTATTACGGTCTGTTGGACGGGGCGTTATTATGGACTGTTTGAGGGGGCATTATTATGGTCTTTTGGAGGGGGTGTTATTATGGACTGATGGAGGGTGTATTATTATGGACTGTTGGAGTGGGTGTTATTATGGTCTGTTGGATGGGGCGTTATTATGGACTGTTGGAGGGGAAGTTATTATGATCTGTTGGAGAGGGTGTTATTATGGACTGTTGGAGGGGGCCTTATTATGGTCTGCTGGAGGGGGCGTTATGATTGACTGTGGAGGGGGTATTATTATTGCTGGTTGAAGGGGGCGTTATTATCGTCTGTACAAGGGGGCGTTATTATGGACTGTTATAGGGGGCATTATTATGGACTGTTGGAGGGGGTGTTATTATGGTCTGTTGGAGGGAGCGTTATTATGGAGTGTTGGAGGGGGCGTTATTATGGACTGTTGGAGGGGGCGTTATTATGGACTGTTGGAGGGGGCATTATTATGGACTGATGGAGGGGGCATTATTATGGTCTGTTGGAGGGAGCGTTATTATGGACTGATGGAAGGGGTGTTATTATGGCCTGTTGGTGTGGGTGTAATTATGGACTGATGGAGGGGGTGTTATTATGGCCTGTTGGAGGGGGTGTTATTATGGACTGATGGAGAGGGTGGTATTATGGACTGTTGAAATAGGAATTATTATTGACTGTTGGAGGGGGTGTTATTATGGTCTGTTGGAAGGGGTGATATTATGGTCTGTTGGAGGGGGTTTTATTATGGTCTGTTGAAGGGGGCTTTACTATGGACTGTTGGAGGTGGTGTTGTTATGGTCTGTTGAAGGGGGAATTATTATGGTCTGTTAGAGGGGGCGTTATTATGGTCTGTTTGAGGGGATATTTTTATGGTCTGATGGAGGGGGTGTTATTATGGACTGTTGGAGGGGGTATTATTATGGACTGTTGGAGGGGGCGTTATTATGGTCTGTTGGAGGGGGCGGTATTATGGTCTGTCGGAGGGGTCGTTATTATGGTCTGTTGGAGAGGGCGTTATTATGGTCTGTTGGAGGGGGTGTTATTATGGTCTGTTGGAGGGGGCATTATTATGGTCTGTTGGAAGTGGTGTTATTATGGACTGTTGGAGGTGTTGTTATTATGGTATGTTGGAGGGGGCGTTTTTATAGTCTGTTGGAGGGGGCTTTATTATGGACTGTTGGAGGGGCTGTTATTATGGACTGTTGGTGGGGGTGTTATTATGGTCTGTTGGAGGGGGCATTATTATGGTCTGTTGGAGGGGGCATTATTATGGACTGATGGAGGGGGTGTTATTATGAACTGTTGGAGGAGGTGTTATTATGGATTGTTGGAGGGGCGTTATTATGGTCTGTTGGAGGGGGCGTTATTATGGACTGTTGGAAGGGGTCTTCTTATGGACTGTTGGAGGGGGTGTTATTATGGACTGTTTGAGGGGGTGTTCTTATGGACTGTTGGAGGGGACATTATTATGGTCTGATGGAGCGGGTATTATTATGGAATATAGAATGTTGGAGGGGGTGTTATTATGGACTGTTTGAGAGGGCGTTATTATGGACTGTTGGAAGGGGCATTATTATGGTCTGTTGGAGGGGGTGTTATTATGAACGGTTGGAGGGGGTTTTAATATGGACTGTTTGAGGGGGCGTTATTATGGTCTGTTGGAGGGGGTGTTATTGTGGACTGTTGGAGGGGGCGTTATTATGGACTGTTGGAGGGGGTGTTATTATGGACTGTTGGAAAGGGTGCTTTTATGGACTGTTGGAGGGGGTTATTATGGTCTGTTGGAGGGGGTGTTATTATGGACTGTTGGAGGGGGTGTTATTATGGACTGTTGGATGGGGTGTTATTATGGTCTGTTGGAGTTTTTTTTATTATGGACTGTCGGAGGGGGTGTTATGGTCTGTTGGGGGGGGTGTTGGAGGGGGTGTCATTATGGACTGTTGGAGGGGATGTTATTATGGACTGTGGAGGGGGTGGTGTTATTATGAGCTGGTGGGGGGGGCGTTATTATGGACTGTTGGAGGGGGCGTTATTATGGTCTGTTGGAGGGGGTGTTATTATGGACTGATGGAGGGGGTGTTATTATGGACTGGTGGAAGGGGCGTTATTATTTTCTGTTGGAGGGGGCGTTATTATGGACTGTTGGAGGGGGCGTTATTATGGTCTGTTGGAGGGGGTGTTATTATGGACTGTTGGAGGGGGTGTTATCATGGTCTGTTGGAGCGGGTGTTATTATGGAATGTGGAATGTTGGAGGGGGTGTTATTATGGACTGTTTGAGAGGGCGTTATTATGGACTGTTGGAGGGGACGTTATTATGGTCTGTTGGAGGGGGTGTTATTATGAATGGTTGGAGGGGGTATTAATATGGACTGTTTGAGGGGGCGTTATTATGGTCTGTTGGAGGGGGTGTTATTATGGACTGTTGGAAAGGGTGCTTTTATGGACTGTTGGAGGGGGTTATTATGGTCTGTTGGAGGGGGTGTTATTATGGACTGTTGGAGGGGGTGTTATTATGGACTGTTGGAGGGGGTGTTATTATGGTCTGTTGGAGGGGGTGTTATAATGGCCTGTTGGAGGGGGTGTCATTATGGACTGTTGGAGGGGATGTTATTATGGACTGTTGAAGGGGGTGTTATTATGGACTGTTGGAGGGGGCGTTATTATGGACTGTTGGAGGGGACGTTATAATGGTCTGTTGGAGGGGGTGTTATTATGGACTGATGGAGGGGGTGTTATTATGGACTGTTGGAGGGGGTGTTATTATAGACTGTTGGAGGGGGTGTTATTAGGGACTGTTGGAGGAGGTGCTATTATGGTCTGTTGGAGGGGGTGTTATTATGGACTGTTGAAGGGGGTGTTATTATAGACTGTTTGAGGGGGTGTTCTTATGGTTTGCTGGATGGGGTGTTATTATGGACTGTTGGAGGGGGCATTATTATGGACTGTTGGAGGGGGTGTTATTATGGACTGTTGGAGGGGGCGTTATTATGGACTGTTGGGCGGGGTGTTATTATGGACTGTTGGAGGGGGCGTTATTAGGGTCTGTAGGAGGAAGTGCTATTATGGACTGCTTGAGGGTGTGTTATTATGGTCTGTTGGACGGGGCGTTATTATGGACTGTTTGAGGGGATATTTTTATGGTCTGATGGAGGGGGCATTATTATGGACTGTTGGAGGGGGTATTATTATGGACTGTTGGAGGGGGCGTTATTATGGTCTGTTGGAGGGGGCGTTATTATGGTCTGTCGGAGGGGGCGTTATTATGGTTTGTTGGATGGGGCATTATTATGGTCTTTTGGAGGGGGTGTTATTATGGACTGATGGAGGGTGTATTATTATGGACTGTTGGAGGGGGTGTTATTATGGTCTGTTGGATTGGGCGTTATTATGGACTGTTGGAGGGGAAGTTATTATGATCTGTTGGAGAGGGTGTTATTATGGACTGTTGGAGGGGGCCTTATTATGGTCTGCTGGAGGGGGCGTTATGATTGACTGTGGGAGGGGGTATTATTATTGCCTGTTGAAGGGGGCATTATTATGGTCTGTACAAGGGGGCGTTATTATGGACTGTTGTAGGGGGCATTATTATGGACTGTTGGAGGGGGGTTATTATGGTCTGTTGGAGGGAGCATTATTATGGAGTGTTGGAGGGGGCGTTATTATGGACTGTTGGAGGGGGCGTTATTATGGACTGTTGGAGGGGGCATTATTATGGACTGATGGAGGGGGCATTATTATGGTCTGTTGGAGGGGGCGTTACTATGGACTGATGGAAGGGGTGTTATTATGGCCTGTTGGTGTGAGTGTAATTATGGACTGATGGAGGGGGTGTTATTATGGCCTGTTGGAGGGGGTGTTATTATGGACTGATGGAGGGGGTGGTATTATGGTCTGTTGGATTTTTTGTTTATTATGGACTGTTGAAGTAGGCGTTATTATGGACTGTTGGAGGGGGCATTATTATGGACTGATGGAGGGGGCATTATTATGGTCTGTTGGAGGGGGCGTTATTATGGACTGATGGAAGGGGTGTTATTATGGCCTGTTGGTGTGAGTGTAATTATGGACTGATGGAGGGGGTGTTATTATGGCCTGTTGGAGGGGGTGTTATTATGGACTGATGGAGGGGGTGGTATTATGGTCTGTTGGATTTTTTTATTATTATGGACTGTTGAAGTAGGTGTTATTATGGACTGTTGGAGGGGGTGTTATTATGGTCTGTTGGATGGGTGATATTATGGTCTGATGGAGGGGGCGTTATTATGGACTGTTGGAGGGGGTATTATTATGGACTGTTGGAGGGGGCGTTATTATGGTCTGTTGGAGGGGGCGTTATTATGGTCTGTCGGAGGGGGCGTTATTATGGTTTGTTGGAGGGGGCGTTATTATGGTCTGTTGGAGGGGGTGTTATTATGGTCTGTTGGAGGGGGCATTATTATGGTCTGTTGGAAGGGGTGTTATTATGGACTGTTGGAGGGGTTGTTATTATGGTATGTTGGAGGGGGCGTTTTTATAGTCTGTTGGAGGGGGCTTTATTATGGACTGTTGGAGGGGGCATTATTATGGTCTGTTTGAGGGGGTGTTCTTATGGACTGTTGGAGGGGGAATTATTATGGTCTGATGGAGCGGGTGTTATTATGGAATATGGAATGTTGGAGGGGGTGTTATTATGGACTGTTGGAGGGGGTGTTATTATGAACGGTTGGAGGGTGTGTTAATATGGACTGTTTGAGGGGGCGTTATTATGGTCTGTTGGAGTTTTTTTTATTGTGGACTGATGGAGGGGGCGTTATTATGGACTGTTGGAGTGGGTGTTATTGTGGACTGTTGGAAAGGGTGCTTTTATGGACTGTTGGAGGGGGTTATTATGGTCTGTTGGAGGGGACGTTATTATGGTCTGTTTGAGGGGATGTTTTTATGGTCTAATGGAGGGGGCGTTATTATGGACTGTTGGAGGGGGTTTATATATATGGTGGGGCGTTATGGTCTGTTGGAGGGGCGTTATTATGGTCTGTTGGAGGGGGCGTTATTATGGTCTGTTGGAGGGGGCGTTATTATGGTCTGTTGGAGGGGGTGTTATTATGGTCTGTTGGAGGGGGCATTATGGTCTGTTGGAGGGGGTTTGTTATTATGGTCTGGCGGAGGGGGCGTTATTATGGTCTGTTGGAGGGGTGTTATTATGGTCTGTTGGAGGGGGCATTAATTATGGTCTGTTGGAGGGGGTGTTATTATGGTATTAATATGGACTGTTTGAGGGGTCGTTATTATGGTCTGTTGGAGGGGGTGTTATTATGGACTGTTGGAAAGGGTGCTTTTATGGACTGTTGGAGGGGGTTATTATGGTCTGTTGGAGGGGGTGTTATTATGGACTGTTGGAAGGGGTGTTATTATGGTGTGTTGGAGGGGGTGTTATTATGGACTGTCGGAGGGGGTGTTATGGTCTGTTGGAGGGGGTGTTATTATGGTCTGTTGGAGGGGGTGTTATAATGGCCTGTTGGAGGGGGTGTCATTATGGACTGTTGGAGGGGATGTTATTATGAACTGTTGGAGGGGGTGTTATTATGGACTGTTGGAGGGGGCGTTATTATGGACTGTTGGAGGGGGCGTCATAATGGTCTGTTGGAGGGGGTGTTATTATGGACTGATGGAGGGGGTGTTATTATGGACTGTTGGAGGGGGTGTTATTATAGACTGTTGGAGGGGGTGTTATTAGGGACTGTTGGAGGAGGTGCTATTATGGTCTGTTGGAGGGGGTGTTATTATGGACTGTTGAAGGGGGTGTTATTATAGACTGTTTGAGGGGGTGTTCTTATGGTTTGTTGGATGGGGTGTTATTATGGACTGTTGGAGGGGGCATTATTATGGACTGTTGGAGGGGGTGTTATTATGGACTGTTGGAGGTGACGTTATTATGGACTGTTGGATGGGGCGTTATTAGGGTCTGTAGGAGGAAGTGCTATTATGGACTGCTTGAGGGTGTGTTATTACGGTCTGTTGGACGGGGCGTTATTATGGACTGTTTGAGGGGGCATTATTATGGTCTTTTGGAGGGGGTGTTATTATGGACTGATGGAGGGTGTATTATTATGGACTGTTGGAGTGGGTGTTATTATGGTCTGTTGGATGGGGCGTTATTATGGACTGTTGGAGGGGAAGTTATTATGATCTGTTGGAGGGGGTGTTATTATGGACTGTTGGAGGGGGCCTTATTATGGTCTGCTGGAGGGGGCGTTATTATGGACTGTTGGAGGGGGTATTATTATTGCCTGTTGAAGGGGGCGTTATTATCGTCTGTACAAGGGGGCGTTATTATGGACTGTTATAGGGGGCATTATTATGGACTGTTGGAGGGGGTGTTATTATGGTCTGTTGGAGGGAGCGTTATTATGGAGTGTTGGAGGGGGCGTTATTATGGACTGTTGGAGGGGGCGTTATTATGGACTGTTGGAGGGGGCATTATTATGGACTGATGGAGGGGGCATTATTATGGTCTGTTGGAGGGAGCGTTATTATGGACTGATGGAAGGGGTGTTATTATGGCCTGTTGGTGTGGGTGTAATTATGGACTGATGGAGGGGGTGTTATTATGGCCTGTTGGAGGGGGTGTTATTATGGACTGATGGAGAGGGTGGTATTATGGACTGTTGAAATAGGAATTATTATTGACTGTTGGAGGGGGTGTTATTATGGTCTGTTGGAAGGGGTGATATTATGGTCTGTTGGAGTGGGTTTTATTATGGTCTGTTGAAGGGGGCTTTACTATGGACTGTTGGAGGTGGTGTTGTTATGGTCTGTTGAAGGGGGAATTATTATGGTCTGTTGGAGGGGGCGTTATTATGGTCTGTTTGAGGGGATATTTTTATGGTCTGATGGAGGGGGTGTTATTATGGACTGTTGGAGGGGGTATTATTATGGACTGTTGGAGGGGGCGTTATTATGGTCTGTTGGAGGGGGCGGTATTATGGTCTGTCGGAGGGGTCGTTATTATGGTCTGTTGGAGAGGGCGTTATTATGGTCTGTTGGAGGGGGTGTTATTATGGTCTGTTGGAGGGGGCATTATTATGGTCTGTTGGAAGGGGTGTTATTATGGACTGTTGGAGGTGTTGTTATTATGGTATGTTGGAGGGGGCGTTTTTATAGTCTGTTGGAGGGGGCTTTATTATGGACTGTTGGAGGGGTGTTATTATGGTCTGTTGGAGGGGGTGTTATTATGGTCTGTTGGAGGGGGCATTATTATGGTCTGTTGGAGGGGGCATAATTATGGACTGATGGAGGGGGTGTTATTATGAACTGTTGGAGGAGGTGTTATTATGGATTGTTGGAGGGGCGTTATTATCGTCTGTTGGAGGGGGCGTTATTATGGACTGTTGGAAGGGGTCTTCTTATGGACTGTTGGAGGGGGTGTTATTATGGACTGTTTGAGGGGGTGTTCTTATGGACTGTTGGAGGGGACATTATTATGGTCTGATGGAGCGGGTATTATTATGGAATATAGAATGTTGGAGGGGGTGTTATTATGGACTGTTGAGAGGGCGTTATTATGGGCTGTGGGAGGGGGCATTTTTATGGTTTGTGGGAGGGGGTGTTATTATGAACGGTTGGAGGGGGTTTTAATATGGACTGTTTGAGGGGGCGTTATTATGGTCTGTTGGAGGGGGTGTTATTGTGGACTGTTGGAGGGGGCGTTATTATGGACTGTTGGAGGGGGTGTTATTATGGACTGTTGGAAAGGGTGCTTTTATGGACTGTTGGAGGGGGTTATTATGGTCTGTTGGAGGGGGTGTTATTATGGACTGTTGGAGGGGGTGTTATTATGGACTGTTGGATGGGGTGTTATTATGGTCTGTTGGAGTTTTTTTTATTATGGACTGTCGGAGGGGGTGTTATGGTCTGTTGGAGGAGGTGTTATTATGGTCTGTTGGAGGGGGTGTTGGAGGGGGTGTCATTATGGACTGTTGGAGGGGATGTTATTATGGACTGTTGGAGGGGGTGTTATTATGAACTGTTGGAGGGGGCGTTATTATGGACTGTTGGAGGGGGCATTATTATGGTCTGTTGGAGGGGGTGTTATTATGGACTGATGGAGGGGGTGTTATTATGGACTGGTGGAAGGGGCGTTATTATTTTCTGTTGGAGGGGGCGTTATTATGGACTGTTGGAGGGGGCGTTATTATGGTCTGTTGGAGGGGGTGTTATTATGGACTGTTGGAGGGAGCAGTATTATGGTCTGTTGGAGGGGGCGTTATAATGGTCTGTTGGAGGGGGTGTTATCATGGTCTGTTGGAGGGGGCGTAATTATGGTCTGTACGAGGGAGCGTTATTATGGACTGTTGTAAGGGGCGCTATTATGGACTGTTGGAGGGGCTTTATTATGGTCTGTTGGAGGGGGCTTAATCATGGACTGTTGGAGGGGGTGTTATTATGGACTGATGGAGGGGGTGTTATTATGGTCTCTGGGAGGAGGTGTTAGCATGGACTGTTGGAGTGGGTATTATTATAGACTGTTGGAGGGGGTGTTATTATGGTCTGTTGGACCGGGCGTTATTATGGGACTGTTGGAGGGGGTATTATTTGGACTGTTGGAGGGGGGCGTTATGATGGTCTGTTGGAGGGGGCGTCATTATGGTCTGTCGGAGGGGGGCGTTATTATGGTCTGTTGGAGGGGGCGTTATTATGGTCTGTTGGAGGGGGTGTTATTATGGTCTGTTGGAGGGGGCAATATTATGGTCTGTTGGAAGGGGTGTTATTATGGACTGTTGGAGGGGTTGTTATTATGGTATGTTGGAGGGGGCGTTTTTATAGTCTGTTGGAGGGTGCTTTATTATGGACTGTTGGAGGGGGCGTTATTATGGTCTGTTTGAGGGGGTGTTCTTATGGACTGTTGGAGGGGGAATTATTATGGTCTGATGGAGCGGGTGTTAATATGGAATGTTGGAGGGGGTGTTATTATGGACTGTTTGAGAGGGCGTTATTATGGACTGTTGGAGGGGGCTTAATCATGGACTGTTGGAGGGGGTGTTATTATGGACTGATGGAGGGGGTGTTATTATGGTCTCTTGGAGGAGGTGTTAGTATGGACTGTTGGAGTGGGCATTATTATAGACTGTTGGAGGGGGTGTTATTATGGTCTGTTGGACCGGGCGTTATTATGGACTGTTGGAGGGGGTATTATTATGGACTGTTGGAGGGGGCGTTATTATGGTCTGTTGGAGGGGGGCGTCATTATGGTCTGTCGGAGGGGGCGTTATTATGGTCTGTTGGAGGGGTCGTTATTATGGTCTGTTGGAGGGGGTGTTATTATGGTCTGTTGGAGGGGGCAATATTATGGTCTGTTGGAAGGGGTGTTATTATGGACTGTTGGAGGGGTTGTTATTATGGTATGTTGGAGGGGGCGTTTTTATAGTCTGTTGGAGGGTGCTTTATTATGGACTGTTGGAGGGGGCGTTATTATGGTCTGTTTGAGGGGGTGTTCTTATGGACTGTTGGAGGGGGAATTATTATGGTCTGATGGAGCGGGTGTTAATATGGAATGTTGGAGGGGGTGTTATTATGGACTGTTTGAGAGGGCGTTATTATGGACTGTTGGAGGGGGCGTTATTATGGTCTGTTGGAGGGGGTGTTATTATGAACAGTTGGAGGGGGTGTTAATATGGACTGTTTGAGGGGGCGTTATTATGGTCTGTTGGAGGGGGTGTTATTGTGGACTGATGGAGGGGGCGTTATTATGGACTGTTGGAGGGGGTGTTATGTGGACTGTTGGAAAGGGTTCTTTTATGGACTGTTGGAGGGGGGTTATTATGGTCTGGGGGGGGGGGCGTTATTATGGTCTGTTTGAGGGGATGTTTTTATAGTCTATTGGAGGGGGCGTTATTATGGACTGTTGGAGGGGGTACTATTATAGACTGTTGGAGGGGGCGTTATTATGGTCTGTTGGAGGGGGCGTTATTATGGTCTGTCGGAGAGGGCGTCATTATGGTCTGTTGGAGGGGGCGTTATTATGGTCTGTTGGAGGGGGCGTTATTATGGTCTGTTGAAGGGGGTGTTATTATGGTCTGTTGGAGGGGGCATTAATATGGTCTGTTGGAGGGGGTGTTATTATGGACTGTTGGAGGGGTTGTTATTATGGTGTGTTGGAGGGGGCGTTTTTATAGTCTGTTGGAGGGGGCTTTATTATGGACTGTTGGAGGGGGTGTTATTATGGTCTGTTGGAGGGGGCTTTATTATGGTCTGTTGGAGGGGGCATTATTATGGACTGTTGGAGGGGCGTTATTATGGACTGTTGGAGGGGGCATTATTATGGACTGTTGGAGGGGGTGTTATTATGGATTGTTGGAGGGGCGTTATTATGGTCTGTTGGAGCGGGCGTTATTATGGACTGTTGGAAGGGGTCTTCTTATGGACTGTTGGAGGGGGTGTTATTATGGACTGTTTGAGGGGGTGTTCTTATGGACTGTTGGAGGGGGCATTATTATGGTCTGTTGGAGCGGATGTTATTATGAAATATGGAATGTTGGAGGGGGTGTTATTATGGACTGTTTGAGAGGGTGTTATTATGGACTGTTGGAGGGGACGTTATTATGGTCTGTTGGAGGGGGTGTTATTATGAACGGTTGGAGGGGGTGTTAATATGGACTGTTTGAGGGGGCGTTATTATGGTCTGTTGGATCGGGTGTTATTATGGACTGTTGGAAAGGGTGCTTTTATGGACTGTTGGAGGGGGTGTTATTATGGACTGTTGGAGGGGATGTTATTATGGTCTGTTGGAGGGGGTGTTATTATGGACTGTCGGAGGGGGTGTTATGGTCTGTTGGAGGGGGTGTTATTATGGTCTGTTGGAGGGGGTGTTATAATGGCCTGTTGGAGGGGGTGTCATTATGGACTGTTGGAGGGGATGTTATTATGGACTGTTGGAGGGGGCGTTATTATGGTCTGTTGGAGGGGGCGTTATTATGGTCTGTTGAAGGGGGTGTTATTATGGTCTGTTGGAGGGGGCATTAATATGGTCTGTTGGAGGGGGTGTTATTATGGACTGTTGGAGGGGTTGTTATTATGGTGTGTTGGACGGGGGGTTTTTATAGTCTGTTGGAAGGGGCTTTATTATGGACTGTTGGAGGGGGTGTTATTATGGTCTGTTGGAGGGGGCATTATTATGGTCTGTTGGAGGGGGCATTATTATGGACTGTTGGAGGGGCGTTATTATGGACTGTTGTAGGGGGCATTATTATGGACTGTTGGAGGGGGTGTTATTATGGATTGTTGGAGGGGCGTTATTATGGTCTGTTGGAGGGGGCGTTATTATGGACTGTTGGAAGGGGTCTTCTTATGAACTGTTGGAGGGGGTGTTATTATGGACTGTTTGAGGGGGTGTTCTTATGGACTGTTGGAGGGGGCATTATTATGGTCTGTTGGAGCGGGTGTTATTATGAAATATGGAATGTTGGAGGGGGTGTTATTATGGACTGTTTGAGAGGGCATTATTATGGACTGTTGGAGGGGACGTTATTATGGTCTGTTGGAGGGGGTGTTATTATGAACGTTGGAGGGGGTTTAATATGGACTGTTTGGGGGGGCGTTATTATGGTCTGTTGGAAGGGGTGTTATTATGGACTGTTGGAAAGGGTGCTTTTATGGACTACTGGAGGGGGTTATTATGGTCTGTTGGAGGGGGTGTTATTATGGACTGTTGGAGGGGGTGTTATTATGGACTGTTGGAGGGGGTGTTATTATGGTCTGTTGGAGGGGTGTGTATTTATGGACTGTGGGAGGGGGTGTTATGGTCTGTTGGAGGGGGTGTTATTATGGTCTGTTGGAGGGGGTGTTATAATGGCCTGTTGGAGGGGGTGTCATTTTGGACTGTTGGAGGGGATGTTATTATGGACTGTTGGAGGGGCTGTTATTATGGACTGTTGGAGAGGGCGTTATTAAGGACTGTTGGAGGGGGCGTTATTATGGTCTGTTGGAGGGGGTGTTATTATGGACTGACGGAGGGGGTGTTATTATGGACTGTTGGAGGTGGTGTTATTATAGACTGTTGGAGGGGGTGTTATTAGGGACTGTTGGAGGAGGTGCTATTATGGTCTGTTGGAGGGGGTGTTATTATGGCCTGTTGAAGGGGGTGTTATTATAGACTGTTTGAGGGGGTGTTCTTATGGTTTGTTGGATGGGGTGTTATTATGGATTGTTGGAGGGGGCATTATTATGGACTGTTAGACGGGGTGTTATTATGGACTGTTGGAGGGGGCGTTATTATGGACTGTTGGACGGGGTGTTATTATGGACTGTTGGAGGGGGCGTTATTAGGGTCTGTAGGAGGAAGTGCTATTATGGACTGCTTGAGGGTGTGTTAGTATGGTCTGTTGGAGGGGGCGTTATTATGGACTGTTGGAGGGGGCATTATTATGGTCTTTTGGAGGGGGTGTTGTTATGGACTGATGGAGGGTGTATTATTATGGACTGATGGAGGGGGTGTTATTATGGTCTGTTGGATGGGGCGTTATTATGGAATGTTGGAGGGGAAGTTATTATGATCTGTTGGAGGGGGTGTTATTATGGACTGTTGGAGGGGGCCTTATTATGGTCTGCTGGAGGGGGCATTATTATGGACTGTTGGAGGGGGTATTATTATTGCCTGTTGAAGGGGGCGTTATTATGGTCTGTACAAGGGCGCATTATTATGGACTGTTGTAGGGGGCATAATTATGGACTGTTGGAGGGGGTGTTATTATGGTCTGTTGGAGGGAGCGTTATTATGGAGTGTTGGAGGGGGCGTTATTATGGACTGTTGGAGGGGGCGTTTTTATGGACTGTTGGAGGGGGCATTATTATGGACTGATGGAGGGGGCATTTTATGGTCTGTTGGAGGGGGCGTTATTATGGACTGATGGAAGGGGTGTTATTATGGCCTGTTGGTGTGGGTGTAATTATGGACTGATGGAGGGGGTGTTATTATGGCCTGTTGGAGGGGGTGTTATTATGGACTGATGGAGAGGGTGTGTAATTATGGTCTGTTGGATTTTTTTTTTATTATGGACTGTTGAAGTAGACGTTATTATTGACTGTTGGAGAGGGTGTTATTATGGTCTGTTGGAGGGGGTGATATTATGGTCTGTTGGAGGGTTTTTTATTATGGTCTGTTGAAGGGGGCTTTACTATGGACTGTTGGAGGGGGTGTTGTTATGGTCTGTTGAAGGGGGCATTATTATGGTCTGTTGGAGAGGGCGTTTTTATGGTCTGTCTGAGGGGATATTTTTATGGTCTGATGGAAGGGGTGTTATTATGGACTGTTGGAGGGGGTATTATTATGGACTGTTGGAGGGGGCGTTATTATGGTCTGTTGGAGGGGGCGTTATGATGGTCTGTAGGAGGGGGCGTTATTATGGTCTGTTGGATGGGGCGTTATTATGGTCTGTTGGAGGGGGTGTTATTATGGTCTGTTGGAGGGGCATTATTATGGTCTGTTGGAAGGGGTGTTATTATGGACTGTTGGAGGGGTTGTTATTATGGTATGTTGGAGGGGGCGTTTTTATAGTCTGTTGGAGGGGGCTTTATTATGGACTGTTGGAGGCGCTGTTATTATGGACTGTTGGTGGGGGTGTTATTATGGTCTGTTGGAGGGTGCATTATTATGGTCTGTTGGATGGGGCATTATTATGGACTGTTGGAGGGGGCATTATTATGAACTGTTGGAGGGGGTGTTATTATGGATTGTTGGAGGGGCGTTATTATGGTCTGTTGGAGGGGGCGTTATTATGGACTGTTGGAAGGGGTCTTCTTATGGACTGTTGGAGGGGGTGTTATTATGGACTGTTTGAGAGGGTGTTCTTATGGACTGTTGGCAGGGACATTATTATGGTCTGATGGAGCGGGTGTTATTATGGAATATGGAATGTTGGAGGGGGTGTTATTATGGACTATTTGAGAGGGCGTTATTATGGACTGTTGGAGGGGGCGTTATTATGGTCTGTTGGAGGGGGTGTTATTATGAACGGTTGGAGGGGGTGTTAATATGGACTGTTTGAGGGGGCGTTATTATGGTCTGTTGGAGGGGGTGTTATTGTGGACTGTTGGAGGGGGCGTTATTATGGACTGTTGGAGGGGGTGTTATTATGGACTGTTGGAAAGGGTGCTTTTATGGACTGTTGGAGGGGGTTATTATGGTCTGTTGGAGGGGGTGTTATTATGGACTGTTGGAGGGGGTGTTATTATGGACTGTTGGAGGGGGTGTTATTATGGTCTGTTGGAGTTTTTTTTATTATGGACTGTCGGAGGGGGTGTTATGGTCTGTTGGAGGAGGTGTTATTATGGTCTGTTGGAGGGGCTGTTATAATGGAGTGTTGGAGGGGGTGTCATTATGGACTGTTGGAGGGGATGTTATTGTGGACTGTTGGAGGGGGTGTTATTATGGGCTGTTGGAGGGGGCATTATTTTGGACTGTTGGAGGAGGCGTTATTATGGTCTGTTGGAGGGGGTGTTATTATGGACTGATGGGGGGGGTGTTATTATGGACTGGTGGAAGGGGCGTTATTATTTTCTGTTGGAGGGGGCGTTATTATGGACTGTTGGAGGGGGCGTTATTATGGTCTGTTGGAGGGGGTGTTATTATGGACTGTTGGAGGGAGCGGTATTATGGTCTGTTCGACGGGGCGTTATAATGGTCTGTTGGAGGGGGTGTTATCATGGTCTGTTGGAGGGGGCGTAATTATGGTCTGTACGAGGGAGCATTATTATGGACTGTTGTATGGGGCGCTATTATGGACTGTTGGAGGGGCTTTATTATGGTCTGTTGGAGGGGGCTTTATCATGGACTGTTGGAGGGGGTGTTATTATGGACTGATGGAGGGGGTGTTATTATGGTCTCTTGGAGGGGGTGTTAGTATGGACTGTTGGAGTGGGCATTATTATAGACTGTTGGAGGGGGTGTTATTATGGTCTGTTGGAGTGGGCGTTATTATGGTCTGTTGGAGGGGGTGTTATTATGGTCTGGTGGAGGGTGCGTTATTATGGACTTTTGGAGGGGGTATTATTATGGTCTGTTGAAGGGGGCATTATTATGGTCTGTCAGAGGGGTCGTTATTTTGGTCTGTTTGAGGGGATGTTATTATGGTCTGTTGGAGGGGCCATTATTATGGACTGTTGGAGGGGGTGTTATTATGTACAGTTGGAGGGGGTGTTATTATGTACAGTTGGAGGGGGCGTTATTATGGTCTGTTGGAGGGGGCGTTATTATGGTCTGTTGGAGGGGGTGTTATTATGGTCTGTTGGAGGGGGTATTATTATGGTCTGTTGGAAGGGGCGTTATTATGGACTGTTGGAGGGGGTGTTATTATAGACTGTTGGAGGGGGATGTTATTGTGGTCTGTTGGAGGGGGCATTTTTATAGTCTGTTGGGGGGGGCTATATTATGGTCTGTTGGAGCGGGTGTTCTTATGGATTGTTGGTGGGGGTGTTATTATAGTCTGCTGGAGGGGGCGTTATTATGGTCTGTTGGAGGGGGCGTTATTATGGACTGTTGGAGGGGGCGTTATTATGGACTGTTGGAGGGGGTGTTATTAAGGATTGTTGGAGGGGGCATTATTATTGTCAGTTGGAGGGGGCGTTATTATGTACTGTTGGAGGGGGTGTTATTATGGACTGTTGGAAGGGGTGTTATTATGGACTGTTGGAGGGGGCGTTATTATGGTCATTTAGAGGAGGTGTTATGATGGACTGTTGGAGGGGGTGTTATTGGACTGTTGGAGGGGGCATTATTATGGACTGTTGGAGGGGGAGTTATTATGGTCTGTTGGAGGGGGTGTTATAATGGACTGTTGGAGGGGGTGTTATTATTGAGTGTTGGACGGGGCATTATTATGGTCTGTTGGAGGGGGTGTTATTATGGACTGTTGGAGGGGGCGTTATTATGGACTGTTGGAGGGGGTGTTATCATGGACTGTTGGAGAGGGTGCTCTTATGGACTGTTGGAGGGGGTGTTATTATGCTCTGTTGGAGGGGGTGTTATTATAGCCTGTTGGAAGGGTTATTATTAAGGACTGTTAGAGGGAGTGTTATTATGGTCTGTTGGAAGGGACGTTATTATGGAAAGTTGGAGGGGGTGTTATTAGGGTGTTTTGGAGGGGTTCTTATTATGAATTGTTGAAGGGGGTGTCATTATGGAATGTTGGAGGGGGTGTTATTATGGAATGTTGGAGGGGATGTTATTATGGACTGTTGGAGGGGTGTTATGGACTGTTAGAGGGGGTTGTTATTATGGACTGTTGGAAGGGGCGTTATTATGGACTGTTGGAGGGGCTGTTATTATGGTCTGTTGGAGGAGGTGTTATTATGGTCTGTTAGAGGGGGTGTTACTATGGACTGTTGGAGGGGGTGTTATTATGGTCTGTTGGAGGGGGTGTTATTATGGACTGTTGGAGGGGGCGTTATTATTATGGACTGTTGGAAGGGGTGTTATTATAGACTGTTGGACGGGGTATTATTATGGACTGTTGGAGGGGTTGTTATTATGGACTATTGGAGGGGGTGTTATTATGGACTTTTGGAGGGGGTGTTAATATGAACTGTTGGAAGGAGTGTTATTATGGACTGTTGGAGGGGGTGTTATTATGGACTGTTGGATAGGTTGTTATTATGACCTGTTGGAGGGGATGTTATTATGGTCTGTTGGAGGGGGTGTTATTATGGTCTGATGGAGAGGACATTATTATGGTCTATTGGAGGGGGTGTTATTATGGACTGTTGGAGGGGGTGTTGTTATGTATTATGGACTGTTTGAAAGGGCATTAATATGGACTGTTGGAGGGGGTGTTATTATGGTCTGTTGGAGGGGGCATTATATGGACTGTTGCTGGGGGCGTTATTATGGTCCGTTGGAGGGGGTGTTATTATGGACTGTTGGAGGGGGCGTTATTATGGACTGTTGGAGGGGGCGTTATTATGGTCTGATGGAGGGGGCATTATTATGGAGTGTTGGAGGGGGTGTTATTATGGACTGTTCAAGATGGCATTATTATGGTTTGTTGGAGGGGGCGTTATTATGGTCTGTTGGAGGGGGCGTTTAAATGAAGTGTTTGAGGGGTATCAATATGGACTGTTGGAGGGGGTGTTATTAAGGTCTGTTGGAGGGGGTGTTATTATGGACTGTTGGAGGGGGTGTTATTATGGACTGTTGGAGGGGGCATTATTATGGACTGTTGGAGGGGGTGTTATTATGGACTCTTGGAGGGAGTGTTACTATTGACTGTTGGAGGGGGCGTTATTATGGTCTGTTGGAAGAGGTGTTATTATGGACTGTTTGAGGGTGTTTTACCATGGTCTGTTGGAGGGGGCGTTATTATGGACTGTTGGAGGGGGCATTATTATGGTCTGCTGGAGGGGGTGTTATTATGGACTGATGGAGGATATGTTATTATGGACTGATGGAGGGGCATTAATATGGTCTGTTGAAGGGGGCATTATTATGGACTGTTGGAGGGGGTGTTATTATGGACTGTTGAAGGAGGCATTATTATTGTCTGTTGGAGGGGGCATTATTATGGTCTGTTGGAGGGGGCGTTATTATGGTCTGTTGGAGGGGGCATTATTATGGTCTGCTGGAGGGGGTATTATTATGGTCTGTTGGAATGGGCGTTATTATGGACTGTTGGAGGGGGTGTTATTATGGACTGTGGGAGGGGATGTTATTATGGTCTGTTGGAGGGGGCATTTTTTTAGTCTGTTGGAGGGGGCTATATTATGGTCTGTTGGAGGGGGTTTTATTATGGACTGTTGGTGGTGGGTTATTAAGGTCTGCTGGAGAGGGCGTTATTATGGTCTGTTGAAGGGGGCGTTATTATGGACTGTTGGAGGCGGCGTTATTTTGGACTGTTGGAGGGGGTGTTATTGAAGATTGTTGGAGGGGGCATTATTATTGTCTGTTGGAGGGGGAGTTATTATGGACTGTTGGAAGGGGTGTTATTATGGACTGTTGGAGGGGGTGTTATTATGGACTGTTGGAGTGGGTGTTATTATGGATTGTTGGAGGGGGCAATATTATGGTCTGTTGGAGGGGGTGTTATTATGGACTGTTGGAGGGGGTGTTATTATGGACTGTTGGTGGGGGCGTTATTATGGACTGTTGGAGGGGGCATTATTATGGTCTGTTGGAGGGGGTGTTATACTGGACTGTTGGAGGGGGTGTTATTATGGACTGTTGGAGGGGGGTGTTATCATGGACTATTGGAGACGGTGCTTTTATGGACTGTTGGAGGGGGGTTATTATGCTCTGTAGGAGTGGGTGTCATTATGGACTGTTGGAGGGGGTGTTATTATGGACTGTTGGATGGGGTTGGGTTTTTATTACGGACTGTTGAAGGGGGTGTTATAATGGACTGTTGGAGGGGGTGTTATTTTGGACTGTTGGATGAGGGTGTTATTGTGGACTGTTTGGAGGGGGGGTGTTAATTGGTCTGTGTAGGGGGGTCGTTATTATGGACTGTTTGAGTGGGCATTATTATTGTCTGTTGGAGGCTGTGTTATTATGGACTGTTGGTGGGGTATTATTATGGTCTGTTGGAGGGGGTGCTATTATGGACTCTTGGAAGGGGTGTTATTATGGACTGTTGGAGGGGGTGTTATTAGGGACTGTTGAAGGGGGCTGTTTTTATGGACTGTTGGAGTTTTTTTATTTTGGACTGTTGGACGGGGTGTTATTATGATCTGTTTTAGGGGACGTTAATTATGGAGTGGTGGGGGGGGTGTTATTATGGACTGTTGGAGGGGGTGTTATTATGGACTGTTGGAGGGGGTGTTACTATGGACTGTTGGAGGGGGTGTTATTATGGACTGTTGGAGGGGGGGTTATTATGGACTGTTGGAGGGGGTATTATTATGGACTGTTGGAGGGGATTTAGTATGGACTGTTGGAGGGGGTGTTGCTATGGACTGTTGGAGGGGCATTATTATGGTCTGTTGGAGGGGGTGTTTATTATGGACTGTTGGAGGGGGCATTATTATGGACTAATGGAGGGGGTGTTATTATGGACTGTTGGAGGGGGTGTTACTATGGACTGTTGGAGGGGGCGTTATTATGGTCTGTTGGAGGAGGTGTTATTATGGACTGTTTGAGGGTGTGTTACCATGTTCTTTTGTAGGGGTGTTATTATGGACTCTTGGAAGGGGTGTTATTATGGACTGTTGGAGGGGGTGTTATTAGGGACTGTTGAAGGGGTGTTTTTATGGACTGTTGGAGGGTTTTTTATTTTGGACTGTTGGAGGGGGTGTTATTATGATCTGTTGTAGGGGATGTTATTTTGGACTGTTGGAGGGGGTGTTATTATGGACTGTTGGAGGGGGTGTTATTATGGACTGTTGGAGGGGGTGTTACTATGGGTCTGTTGGAGGGGTGTTATTATGGACTGTTGGAGGGGGGGTTATTATGGACTGTTGGAGGGGGTGTTATTATGGACTGTTGGAGGGGGATTTATTATGGACTGTTGGAGGGGGTGTTGCTATGGACTGTTGGAGGGGGTGTTATTATGGTCTGTTGGAGGGGGTGTTATTATGGACTGTTGGAGGGGGCATTATTATGGACTGTTGGAGTGGGTGTTATTATGGACTGTTGGAGGGGGTGTTACTATGGACTGTTGGAGGGGGCGTTATTATGGTCTGTTGGAGGAGGTGTTATTATGGACTGTTTGAGGGTGTGTTACCATTTTCTTTTGGAGGGGGCGTTATTATGGACTGTTGGAGGGGGCGTTATTATGGTCTGTTGGAGGGGGTGTTATTATGGACTGATATTGGGTGTGTTATTGTGGACTATTGGAGGGGTGTTATTGTTGTCTGTTGGAGGGGTCATTATTACGGACTGTTGGAGGGGAAGTTATTATGGTCTGTCGGAGGGGTGTTATTATAGACTGTTGGAGGAAGCGTTATTATGGTCTGTTGGTGGGGGTGTTATTATGGTCTGTAGGAGGGGGTGTTATTATCGTCTGTTGGAGGAGGCGTTATTATGGTCTGTATGAGAGGGCATTATTATTGACTGTTGTATTGGCATTTTTATGGACTGTTGGAGGGGCTGTTATTATGGTCTGTTGGAGGGGGCATAATTATGGAGTGTTGGAGGGGGCGTTATTTTGGACTGTTGGAGGGGGGCGTTATTACGGTCTGTTGGAGGGGGCGTTATTAAGGATTGTTGGAGGGGGTGTTATTATGGACTGTTGGAGGGGTTGGTATTATGGTCAGTTGGAGGGGGTGTTATTATGGACTGTTGGAGGGGGCGTTGTTATGGACTGTTGGAGGGGATGTTATTATTGTCTGTTGGAGTGGGTGTTATTATGGACTGATAGAGGGTGTGTTTTTATGGACTATTGGAGGGGGCGTTATTGTGGTCTGCTGGAGGGGGCATTATTACGGACTGTTGGAGGGGAAGTTATTATGGTCTGTCGGAGGTGTGTTATTATAGACTGTTGGAGGAAGCGTTATTATGGTCTGTTGGAGGGGGCGTTCCTATGGTCTGTAGGAGGGGGTGTTATTATGGTCTGTTGGAGGGGGCGTTATTATGGTCTGTATGAGAGGGCGTTATTATGGACTGTTGTATGGGCATTTTTATGGAATGTTGGAGGGGCTGTTATTATGCTCTGTTGGAGGGGGTGTAATTATGGAGTGTTGGAGGGGGCGTTATTTTGGACTGTTGGAGGGGGGCATTATTACGGTCTGTTGGAGGGGGCGTTATTAAGGATTGTTGGAGGGGGTGTTATTATGGACTGTTGGAGGGGTTGGTATTATGGTCAGTTGGAGGGGGTGTTATTATGGACTGTTGGAGGGGGCATTATTATGGACTGTTGGAGGGGGTATTATTATGGACTGTTGGAGGGGGATTTATTATGGACTGTTGGAGGGGGTGTTGCTATGGACTGTTGGAGGGGGCATTATTATGGTCTGTTGGAGGGGGTGTTATTATGGACTGTTGGAGGGGGCATTATTATGGACTGTTGGAGGGGGTGTTATTATGGAATGTTGGAGGGGGTGTTACTATGGACTGTTGGAGGGGGCGTTATTATGGTCTGTTGGAGGAGGTGTTATTATGGACTGTTTGAGGATGTGTTACCATGTTCTTTTGGAGGGGGCGTTATTATGGACTGTTGGAGGGGCGTTATTATGGTCTGTTGGAGGGGGTGTTATTATGGACTGATAGAGGGTGTGTTATTATGGACTATTGGAGGGGGCATTATTGTGGTCTGTTGGAGGGGGCATTATTATGGTCTGTTGGAGGGGGTGTTATACTGGACTGTTGGAGGGGGTGTTATTATGGACTGTTGGAGGGGGTGTTATCATGGACTATTGGAGACGGTGCTTTTATGGACTGTTGGAGGGGGGGTTATTATGCTCTGTTGGAGTGGGTGTCATTATGGACTGTTGGAGGGGGTGTTATTATGGACTGTTGGATGGGGTTTTATTACGGACTGTTGAAGGGGGTGTTATAATGGACTGTTGGAGGGGGTGTTATTTTGGACTGTTGGGTGAGGGTGTTATTGTGGACTGTTGGACGGGGTGTTAATATGGTCTGTTGTAGGGGGCGTTATTATGGACTGTTTGAGGTGGCATTATTATTGTCTGTTGGAGGCTGTGTTATTATGGACTGTTGGAGGGGTATTATTATGGTCTGTTGGAGGGGGTGCTATTATGGACTCTTGGAAGGGGTGTTATTATGGACTGTTGGAGGGGGTGTTATTAGGGACTGTTGAAGGGGTGTTTTTATGGACTGTTGGAGTTTTTTTTATTTTGGACTGTTGGACGGGGTGTTATTATGATCTGTTGTAGGGGACGTTATTATGGACTGTTGGAGGGGGTGTTATTATGGACTGTTGGAGGGGGTGTTATTATGGACTGTTGGAGGGGGTGTTACTATGGACTGTTGGAGGGGGTGTTATTATGGACTGTTGGAGGGGGGGTTATTATGGACTGTTGGAGGGGGTGTTATTATGGACTGTTGGAGGGGGATTTAGTATGGACTGTTGGAGGGGGTGTTGCTATGGACTGTTGGAGGGGGCGTTATTATGGTCTGATGGAGGGGGTGTTATTATGGACTGTTGGAGGGGGCATTATTATGGACTACTGGAGGGGGTGTTATTATGGACTGTTGGAGGGGGTGTTACTATGGACTGTTGGAGGGGGCGTTATTATGGTCTGTTGGAGGAGGTGTTATTATGGACTGTTTGAGGGTGTGTTACCATGTTCTTTTGTAGGGGGTGTTATTATGGACTCTTGGAAGGGGTGTTATTATGGACTGTTGGAGGGGGTGTTATTAGGGACTGTTGAAGGGGTGTTTTTATGGACTGTTGGAGGGTTTTTTATTTTGGACTGTTGGAGGGGGTGTTATTATGATCTGTTGTAGGGGACGTTATTTTGGACTGTTGGAGGGGGTGTTATTATGGACTGTTGGAGGGGGTGTTATTATGGACTGTTGGAGGGGGTGTTACTATGGACTGTTGGAGGGGGTGTTATTATGGACTGTTGGAGGGGGGGTTATTATGGACTGTTGGAGGGGTTGTTATTTTGGAGTGTTGGAGGGGGATTTATTATGGACTGTTGGAGGGGGTGTTTGCTATGGATTGTTGCAGGGGGTGTTATTATGGTCTGTTGGAGGGGGTGTTATTATGGACTGTTGGAGGGGGCATTATTATGGACTGTTGGAGGGGGTGTTATTATGGACTGTTGGAGGGGGTGTTACTATGGACTGTTGGAGGGGGCGTTATTATGGTCTGTTGGAGGAGGTGTTATTATGGACTGTTTGAGGGTGTGTTACCATGTTCTTTTGGAGGGGGCGTTATTATGGACTGTTGGAGGGGGCGTTATTATGGTCTGTTGGAGGGGGTGTTATTATGGACTGATATTGGGTGTGTTATTGTGGACTATTGGAGGGGTGTTATTGTTGTCTGTTGGAGGGGTCATTATTACGGACTGTTGGAGGGGAAGTTATTATGGTCTGTCGGAGGGGTGTTATTATAGACTGTTGGAGGAAGCGTTATTATGGTCTGTTGGTGGGGGTGTTATTATGGTCTGTAGGAGGGGGTGTTATTATCGTCTGTTGGAGGAGGCGTTATTATGGTCTGTATGAGAGGGCGTTATTATGGACTGTTGAATTGTCATATTTATGGACTGTTGGAGGGGCTGTTATTATGGTCTGTTGGAGGGGGCATAATTATGGAGTGTTGGAGGGGGCGTTATTTTGGACTGTTGGAGGGGGGCGTTATTACGGTCTGTTGGAGGGGGCGTTATTAAGGATTGTTGGAGGGGGTGTTATTATGGACTGTTGGAGGGGTTGGTATTATGGTCAGTTGGAGGGGGTGTTATTATGGACTGTTGGAGGGGGCGTTGTTATGGACTGTTGGAGGGGATGTTATTATTGTCTGTTGGAGTGGGTGTTATTATGGACTGATAGAGGGTGTGTTTTTATGGACTATTGGAGGGGGCGTTATTGTGGTCTGCTGGAGGGGGCATTATTACGGACTGTTGGAGGGGAAGTTATTATGGTCTGTCGGAGGGGTGTTATTATAGACTTTTGGAGGAAGCGTTATTAAGGTCTGTTGGAGGGGGTGTTATTATGGTCTGTAGGAGGGGGTGTTATTATGGTCTGTTGGAGGGGGCGTTATTATGGTCTGTATGAGAGGGCGTTATTATGGACTGTTGTATGGGCATTTTTATGGAATGTTGGAGGGGCTGTTATTATGCTCTGTTGGAGGGGGTGTAATTATGGAGTGTTGGTGGAGGGGGCGTTATTTTTGGCCTGTTGGAGGGGGGCGTTATTACGGTCTGTTGGAGGGGGCATTATTAAGGATTCTTGGAGGGGGTGTTATTATGGGCTGTTGGAGGGGTTGGTATTATGGTCAGTTGGAGGGGGTGTTATTATGGACTGTTGGAGGGGGCATTATTATGGACTGTTGGAGGGGGTATTATTATGGACTGTTGGAGGGGGATTTATTATGGACTGTTGGAGGGGGTGTTGCTATGGACTGTTGGAGGGGGCATTATTATGGTCTGTTGGAGGGGGTGTTATTATGGACTGTTGGAGGGGGCATTATTATGGACTGTTGGAGGGGGTGTTATTATGGAATGTTGGAGGGGGTGTTACTATGGACTGTTGGAGGGGGCGTTATTATGGTCTGTTGGAGGAGGTGTTATTATGGACTGTTTGAGGATGTGTTACCATGTTCTTTTGGAGGGGGCGTTATTATGGACTGTTGGAGGGGCGTTATTATGGTCTGTTGGAGGGGGTGTTATTATGGATTGTTGGAGGGGTTTTTATTATGGACTGTTGGGGGGGGTGTTATGTGGTCAGTTGGAGGGTGTTATTAGGGGGCATTATTATGGACTGTTGGAGGGGAAGTTATATTGGAGGGGGGTGTTATTATGGACTGTTGGAGGGGGTGTTATTATGGACTGTGGAGGGGGTGTATTATGGTCTGTGGGAGCGTGTGTTATTATGGACTGTTGGAGGGGGCCTTATTATGGTCTGTTGGAGGCGGGTGTTATATTGTTGGAGGGGGTGTTATTATGGACTGTTGGAGGGGGCGTTATTATGGTCTGTTGGAGGGGGCATTATTATGGAGTGTTATTATGGACTGTTTGAGGGGGTGTTACCATGGACTGTTGGAGGGGGCGTTATTATGGTCTGTTGGAGGGGGTGTTATTATGGACTGTTGGAGGGGTGTTATTATGGCTGTTGGAGGGGGTGTTATTATGGACTGTGGAGGGGGCATTATTATGGTCTGTTGGAGGGGGCCTGTTATTATGGACTGTTGGAGGGGGCATTATTATGGTCTGTTGGAGGGGTGTATTATGGACTGTTGGAGGAAGCGTTTATTATGGTCTGTTGGAGGGGGTGTTATTATGGTCTGTTGGAGGGGGTGGTTTATGGACTGTTGGAGGGGGCGTTATTATGGTCTGTTGAGAGGGGGCATTTTATGACTGTTTTGGAGGGGGCATTATTATGGACTGTTGGAGGGGTGTTATTATGGTCTGTTGGAGGGGGGTGTTATATATGATAGATGTGTGAGGGGTGCGTTATTTGGACTGGAGGGCGTTATTATGGTGTTGGAGGGGGCAGTATTAAGGATTGTTGGAGGGGGTTATTAAGGACTGTTAGAGGGGGTTGGTATAGGAGGGGGTGTTATTATGGACTGGTTGGAGGGGCTTATAATGAACATATTGGTGTTGGAGGGGGTTATTATATGGACTTTGGAGTGGTGTTATTATGGACCTGATATAGGGTGTTAATTATGGTTATTGGATATTGTGGTCTTAAGCATTAGGCGTTATGGTCTGTCGGAGGGGTGTTATTATAGACTGTTGGAGGAGTACATCATCAAAAGTACAGTAAAAGATCTAATTCACCTAAAGGGTTTGACCATAATAATAATTGTGCTAGAGTAACTGAACAAAAAGCAATGGCCTACAATGCATACACAAGATCAAAAACACATGAAGCCTTTAATTACTTTAGAAACATCAGAAATCATGCCAAAACTGTATTAAACCTAACTAAATCAAACTTTCTCCACAAGCAGGCAAATAAACTTCTAAATAATCCAAATGATAACAAAATATTTTGGTCTACTCTTAACTCATTCAAATCCAACTTCACTACTGCTTCATCCATTCCACCATTAAAATCTCCGACTGGCAATCTTTTAGGTGACCCACGAGGTAAAGCTAACCTTCTTGCGGATATTTTCTCCACCAACTCAACCTTAGATGAAATAAATCAAGATGTCCCGGTACTTAATTTTAATTCGCCTGAAATTCCCTCACTTAAGATCCACACCAGACATGTCAAAACTATTTTGCAGAATCTCTCAGTAGATAAGGCTGACCTGAAGTCAGCGTCTGGTCAAAGATCCACACAAGTACATCCACGAAGTTATGGAAAGCTTATGAATAGTTATTCTTATTTTCTTTTTCTTTTTTCTTTTTTACGAAGTTTTTTCGTAGTGAGTACCCAATTTCATAATGACGAACCATGAGTGAGGTTGCGTGCGCTCATGATGAAGGCTCCTCAATGTTTTATGCTCTGCGCGGTAGATTCAAACTACGGTAAATGAGTGTTTGAAGAGGGTGCCTTATGTAATAGGCATAATCGTCAATGATGGAGGGGCCACTAATAAATTATGGTCTGTTGGAGGGGGCGTTATTATGGTCTGTAGGAGGGGGTGTTATTATGGTCTGTTGGAGGGGGCGTTATTATGGTCTGTATGAGAGGGCGTTATTATGGACTGTTGTATGGGCATTTTTATGGAATGTTGGAGGGGCTGTTATTATGCTCTGTTGGAGGGGCGTAATTATGGAGTGTTGGAGGGGGCGTTATTTTGGACTGTTGGAGGGGGCGTTATTACGGTCTGTTGGAGGGGGCGTTATTAAGGATTGTTGGAGGGGTGTTATTATGGACTGTTGGAGGGGTTGGTATTATGGTCAGTTGGAGGGGGTGTTATTATGGACTGTTGGAGGGGGCGTTATTATGGACAGTTGGAGGGGGTATTATTATGGTCTGTTGGAGGTGGCGTTATTATTGTCTGTTGGAGCGAGTATTATTATGGTCTGTTGGAGGGGGCGTTATTATGGACTGATGGAGGGGGAGTTATTATGGTCTGTTGAAGGGGGCGTTATTATGGTCTGTTGGAGGGGGTGTTATTATGGTCTGTTGGAGGGGGTGTCATTATGGACTGTTGGAGGGGGTGTTATTATGGTCTGTTGGAGGGGGCGTTTTTATGGTCTGTTGGAGGGGGCGTTATTATGGTCTGTTGGAGGGGGCGTTATTATTATAGAATGTTTCATTACCTTCCCATACCTTCTTTAGGGGGGAGGGGAGGGTTTTGGGACCACCTTTTCCTTATGTTTAGCCCCATTAGTTTTAACATTTTAAGAAATTCGCCCATTGGTTTGGCGATTTTAAGACCTTTCGCCCTATTTCTTTATCAAATTAAAGACCTTTCGTGCAATTTTAGAGTATATTTTTTTCCTAGGAGATAACGACCTTCGGCCGGGGCAATTTTCAATTTATCTCGAAGGAGGGTGCTCCCAATTTCGACAACCCAGATAGTTGATAGAGGTTTCTATAGTCTATTCATTATAGGTAGGCCAAAAGTCTTTACCACTAACCTCTATAACCCATAAACAACTAGAGTAACCGAGCTAATATGTCTACCTTATACTTCAACAATAGAAAAATCAATCTATAATAATAATAATAATAATAGTCCTTAAAGCTAGCGCATGCTAAGCCAGCTAAGGATAGCCCAATAAGGCCGATTAGGCATATTACCATTGGGGTCCTGTACTACTACCCCATCCCCTTGCTCATGAGGGACGGTAACGACTCAGTGCTTGTGAAAAAACTTTAATGCGCCGAGCGTGGGCACGATCCTGGGCCTTCTGGGTGGAAGTCCAAGACGCTAGTCACTACACCAGCGAGCCGCTTCATCCTTCATCTTCTCTCAATATTCTTGGTGTCTCTTTTTTGTCTACTCTCACTTGGAAGGACCATATTAGAAGTCTTGTTAAGGCAGCCTCACAGAAGCTGAGTTTGCTCAACCACCTCTAGGGGTTCTTTACCCCTGCACAGCTTCTTACTCTGTACAGGGGCACAGTGCAACCTTATATTGAGTATTGTTCACATGTGTGGGGAGGATCTTCTCACACCGCACTCCTAGATAAAGTAGAAAGGAAGGCCTTTCGTATCATTAACTCCCGTCCACTCACCAACTCTCTGCCGCAATGTTGCATCTCTCTCGCTATTCTCTCGCTACTATAATAATCAGTGTTCCTCAGAGCTCTCCCAGTGTACAGTATACCACCTCCTCTATGTAGGGTACGTAGTACCCGTCTTGCAACCCACGAGTGAAACGTTACTCTCAGTCTTTCTTCTATTCAACAGCTGAGCTCTGGAACTCTCTCCCAGAATCAGTCTTTCCCTCTTTCTATGATTTAAATTGCTTCAAACTCCGTGTGTCCAGGCATTTTTGCTCGAACTTCCCTTGATTTTGGCCCTGTCACTCTTTCAACTCTGGGGGAGGCACTCACTACAGGCAGTTCTGCCTTTTGTCTCCCTCACTCACATAGAAAAAAAAACACATTTAGGATGGGTCAGGCTCAGTCAGAGATTGGATATGGACATTTACAGCCCATTTGCTCTAGCCCATTTTATTTACAGCGGTAACGATTTCTATCCTACTTATAATGACTATTTACATTTGGGCGGCTCATTTTGCAGTTGTATGTTTGACATTGGGCCAGGATTTATGTGTTAGAGTGTACAGTCTGTTTATAAAGACATACAAACATTGGGCCAGGATTTACTTGTTAGAGTTTACAGTCTCTATATAAAGACATACAAACATTGGGCCAGGATTTATGTGTTAGAGTGTACAGTCTGTTTATAAAGATATACAAACATTGGGCCAGGATTTATGTGTTAGAGTTTACAGTCTCTATATAAAGACATACAAACATTGGGCCAGGATTTATGTGTTAGAGTGTACAGTCTCTATATAAAGACATACAAACATTGGGCCAGGATTTATGTGTTAGAGTTTACAGTCTCTATATAAAGACATACAAACATTGGGCCAGGATTTATGTGTTAGAGTGTACAGTCTCTATATAAAGACATACAAACATTGGGCCAGGATTTATGTGTTAGAGTTTACAGTATCTATATAAAGACATACAAACATTGGGCCAGGATTTATGTGTTAGAGTTTACAGTCTCTATATAAAGACATACAAACATTGGGCCAGGATTTACAGTATGTGTTAGAGTGTACAGTCTCTATATAAAGACATACAAACATTGGGCCAGGATTTATGTGTTAGAGTTTACAGTCTCTATATAAAGACATACAAACAAGTACAGTTGCCCACACAAATTTTGTTCCTCTCCGTGATCTTATACATGGAAATAATGTGCATGACTGAATTACTAATGCAGTTTCTTAGGCATTGGTCAACTGATAATTAAAGAAACCACACTCGCAATTCATTCATTCAAATTTTACTTTCATACATATGATGGTGACGAGGAGAAAGAACGTATGTTGGCAACTGTACATTCACAGTAAATATCAAACAAATAAACAAACAAACAAGCAACAACAAAAACAACAACTACTTACACATACTTACACACACACAAACTGACTACTCCCAACTTATACACAATTACACACACACAGTTACGCACACAAACCAACACAAACACAAACACACACACAAGATAAAGGAAGCGAGAGAGGAAGGAAGGTCATGCGGAGCCAACACAGAGACATACCGGTACACACACACACACACACACACACACACAGTAACTCTAGCTCTCTTTCACGCAGACAGTTACACACACACACACACCCACACGCACACAAACACACATACACAGCCCACACATATCAACACCCCCCCCCCCATGTTTTTTTTTCTTTCTTTATGTATGAAGGAGACAAATGGCATGCTGAGTTCACTTGTTGAGTAGAAGAAAGACTGAGAAACTGTGTTGAAAGCCGGGTGCCTCGCACTCGCCGCAGCAAGGGAGGGGGTATGCACTGAGAGAGCGATAGAAGAGTGAAAGAGATGCAACATTGCGGCTTGTAGAAAGAGATTGTAGGGAAATAGTAAGAAGAACTGAGTTGATGAGCTGAAAAGCTTTTGACTCTACTCTTTCAAGAAGTGCGGTATGGGTGCAGCCTCCCCACACAGGTGAACAATCGTCAATACAGGGACGCACTGTGCCCCGATACAGAACAAGAAGCTGTGTGAGGGTGTAGAACCCACAGAGACGGTTGAGCACACCTAACTTTTGGGAAGCTGTTTTCAAGGGTGGATGGGACTCGTTAGCCTTGGTCGGCAACTCATCTAGGGGAGACAACCTTATACAAATCCGGGTGGATGGGACTCGTCAGCCTTGGTTGGCAACCTGTCTAGGGGAGTAAACCTGATACAAATCCGTACTGCTTACCTAAGGGTAAGGCAGGTTAGTGGATGGATTAGCCGAACACCACTGTAAAAAAATAATGCTAACAAGATACGGACGGATCCTAAATTGAGTGGTCAATCCTGTAAGTCCTTCACTAAACTGGCTCGGGTTGTCCCTCTCACAGGGAATAGGTCCTCTTGGGGGCATTCTGTGTATGGCCACCCTCGTAAGGGGAGTAAGGCGTCTGGCAATAGATAGATAGATGGATAGGTAATATGATCTCTCCAAAAAAAGTCGGATGAAAAAAATACACCTAGAATATTGAGAGAAGATATAGGGTAGATTTGTGTAATGTTGAAGAATACCTGAGTCTTGTGGATGACTGTGACGGGTAGATAGATGGAGAAATTGGGTCTTGGTGGAATTGAAAGATTTTCTCTGCCCCAATCTGAAATAATTGATAGATCAGAAGATACGCGCTCTATGGCCTTGACACGTGAGTTTTGGATTGATTGCATAATGGGATGTTGTGGAAAACTAGTTGAATAGTGTAAGGCAGAGTAATCAGCATATGAGTGGATAGGACTAGAGGTTCAGTTGAGGAGATCATTAATGAATATTGCAAAGAGAACTGGAGACAGGACAGAACCCTGAGGAACACCGGAGTTGATAGATTGAGGAAATGAGCGATGGCCGTCCACAACTGCAGCTATGAAGTGGTCTGAAAGGAAATTAGAGACTACCGAACACTCATTGATAGAGAATCTCATGGAGGGATAGCAGGAGCCAGACGTCAATACCAAATCTCTCCCCGCCAAACCACCACCACTCCTCCACCCCATAGCCGGACAGCTACCACAACCACTACGACCCTCCCCCCAACGTTCCACTATTCCGCCAGTCCACCACTGTTTCACCCCACCACCAGCCCCCACCCACCTCACCCCCACCTTCTCCCAGGATCTCCAGCACCCCCCAACCCAGCGAGCGACCACCTACCTCTACTTCAAGCGGAACTCCGCCCCCAATTCACTGAGCCTCCACTGCCAGGTTACACCAGGAAGATGTCCTACGTGGTGCCGACCCCCAGACCAGCACCGGGGGCTCGAGCTCGGACCTGCCTCCACGTCTACAGGAGTACAGAGAGAGGCTGAACCTGAGCAGTTGGGGGAAGCTGACCACTCAACCCCTCAGCACCACCAGCGACATAGGAAGCAACCAACTAGATTCCCAAAAAATAAATAATGATATAGTTTCACTCATGGTTAACCTTTCAAGATTTGTTTTTCTTCTATATCCCAACTACTCCCTCTTGGGCAAAGGCTGAGAGATTGTACATTCAACCGTTACACATTGAAAAGTGAAGCCTGGGAAGTCTCGTTCCAGTCTAGGGGGTGAGACATGTGAAGCACTTTTAGCTGCAACCAGCCCCTACCATCTTGCCTTTGCAGGATGCATGGGGCTTAGTTGCCCACTCATGGCTCGAAGCAGCCCCTTCTCTGAAGCTGCCTCACTCCAGTGCTTCACTGTCTCACCTCCTAGACTCGGACCCTCACTCTCAGAATGCTACCTATTGAACACTGAAGTAACTAGGTGTTGTCCCCCTGTAGCCTATTTTGAATATGGGAATATTCATACAGTGCTATTTAATCAGGGAACAATGAGGGTATTTATCTGGCGTTTCGGTGGGCTTTGTGGTAATGCATTGACACTAGGTACAGCACAAATTCCATCCCAATAATATCTTCCCATTGACATATTGGGATTCGAACCCGGTTCCATTGGATTACCAGTCCAGTGGCAAGACCACTCCACCACACGACATCTTACTTTTTTTTCACACCTAAATGATGAATACTTTTTATTACATATTAACCATAATTTGTATAATCCCAACAGCGAAAATATCACTTTAAACACACTTGATAATTTAATCTTTAACCCTTTTTGCTTCAATAATGACGCTTACAATGCCGATGTTGACCCCAACAACTATTTATTAAGTTATATAAATTATAAAAATCCATTATGATTGTTGTACTAAATATTCCCGATAACCCTCTTTTAGTGCTTTTGCTCTCTATTTGACTTAAACTCCTATAAGATCCTATCTATTGCTAACTAATAGGCTGGTCGCCTTCACTAACAAAAAAAGCTATATCACACAACTATTCATCTCTTTATTTCATCAATTGTCTAGTCAATATTTCTTTGGTTGTTCTATAAGAACACATATATTTTATAGCTGGAACACCCTTATCAGTCTTAACGCTGAATGTATCTCCACATGCTATTCTATTTTTTGTGTTCAATACTATAAATAAGCCAACGCGTGTAACTTCTACAACAGCAACCATAATTTTTACCATTTATGAATCTGAGATATGCGAATCTAATAATAGAGAAGATCATACCTTTATATGATATAGAAATTATGGTGACAATAATCTAAATTAATTTAAGAAAGCCATAGAAGATGCGTCCTGGGAACTTGTTTATTTTTCCAATGACCCTAATGTTATATATAACAATTTTATGACAATATTTAATGCTTGGCTTAACAGATATTTTACAATAATTACAACACATATATATAACGCACACCTAGATAAGCAGTATATAACTCCAGAATCAAAAATCATGATTAAACAGAAAAATAAACTAGCTAGGAAATATGCTATAAGACCCATCACATTTGGAGAGGAGTTCCGTAGACTACGTAACCAGGTAGCCGAAGCTTTAAGATCAGCTAAAAGAAACTATCATAAATATGAACTCCAAGAATCTGCTGGTGATGCTAAAAAAGTTTGGAACATAATTAATTCTGTTCTTGCAAGGAAAACTCAAAATAAATTAAACAACACTTTCATTAATAATAATACTGAATTGAGTAAACCTTATTTATTGCGGAACACTTTAACTCATATAATTATACCTGTCCACTGTTCCCAGTCCCTTCTTGCTGTGGCTGCGGGGGTGCCGGCTGTGCCTCATTAGATATAATTATATAATATGAAATATGTTCTAATAATTTTACTGTATGTAAAACAACCATCGAGTTGCATTCAAGGTGCCTTTAAGAGAGATTGTTCTCAAAAGGTGCAGCCATGAAATGATTTTAATGTAAAATGTACATATGTTGTATGTTTGATTGGCAAAATACAAAAAATCAGTTTCAGTTTCAGTTTAAAAAAATCTTACCGAAGTTCCGAAAGGAGGATGACCAAGCAACTAGCAAGTAAGATAAGCAAGAAGATCATCAGTAGAGGGCCGCCCCTTAAAGAAACCGTACTGGCGATCTGAAAGTAGATTATGGGAAGATGAATACTTAAGAAATTTTAATAATAGTTTTAAAAACTTTAGACATTCAAGAAATGAGAGCAATTGGACGATAGTTGGAGGGTTGAGACCGGTCACCCTTCTTTGGGACAGGTTGAAATAGAGCAAACTTACAGCAAGAAGGAAAGACGTTAGAGGAAAGACAGAGACGAAAGAGTTTGCTTAGGCAGGGAGTCTGCACGGAAGAACAGTTTTTAATACAACAGGAGGAACACCAACCGGTCTGTACGCCTTCTTAGTATTAAGCCCAGAGAGGGCAGAGAGTACATCCTTAAAAGAGATTATGATATTGGGCATAAGTAAGTGAGAGGGGGGTGGAGAGGGCGGAGTAGCACCGGAATCATCCAAGGTGGAGTTTTTAGTGAAAGTTTGAGCGAAGAGTTCAGCTTTGTCAAAGGAAGAGGTGAAGGTGGTACTGTCAGAGTGGAAAAGGGAAGGAAAAGATGAGGAAGTGAAATTGTTGGAGAGGTTTTTTGGCTAGATGTCAAAAAGCTTAGAAAGAGCTAGATTTGGAAAGTTCAGAGCGTTTGTTATTTTTCTGAACCTCCTTCTCCCTCATGTTTAGCTCCATTAGTTTTGAGATATTAAGATGATAGGCTCATTAGTTTGGTTATTTTAAGATCCTTTTCCACATTTCATTGTCATTTTAAGACCTTTCGTGCCATTTAGATATCGATTTTATCCTGGCGACCAATAGCAAGCCTGCAATTCAGGAGGAACCGTCCTATGGCCGGGGCATTTTTCTACCGATAAAACGCAAAAAATTATCTCGAAGGGGGGGGGGGGGGGTATTTTCTTAAGCGTGATGGAGGTCTAGAGAGGAAACTATAAAATTATATAATTATACAAATATTAATAATAATAATAATAATACTAATAATAACAAACAATACAAATAATGCTTTATATTCTACCCTTATGAAGGTTCTGTGGAATCGAAGGGGTTCATTAAGATAGTTTGTACCCCATTATATTTCTAAAGAACCTACCTTAACTTAATAATTATAGACTAAATCCTCAGAGTGCATTTCCACAAACTTTCAATTCACAACAGTTTATATCCAGCTGTTAATTAATGGTGTTTCTTGAATGGAAAACAACAATAGGTGAATGGATTAGTTTTCATGATAATTGTTTTTCCTTAGTCTATTCTTTATGCACAAAAAGTGTACTGAATGAACGGAAAAGGGAAGTCCGTGTGTGAAATGGGTGCAAGGTTAGTTTGCTATGTATTATATAAAGGGATGAAAGCTATCACTTTTGCCTTTATCTCTAAGTAAAGGCAATACACACTTAATAAACACTGATAACAAATATCCGTATAATGAACGGAAGTAGAACGTAAATCATGACTACAATATCTTATTCAATATTACGTTTTATTTATTGTATTATACATCAAAATTATGGTAATAAGATAGTACAGAACTAATACTGTTAATGGCTAGGTACTGTATACCTTTGAATTTTATAATTACGGTGTTGTGTTGGCAATATTACTGCCTGTCCTGTGGTCATAAGAACATCAGAATACTTGTTAACATTATATCTCGCTTAAATGGGAGTATATATTACTTTTCAATATCTTGCTGATAAGAAATAATCGGAAATCAAGTAATATATGTAACTTCCAATGGGGTTTATCCAATCATCACCAATTTGTGTGTCTATCTATCCATTAACAGTCTCTTACTCTCCATTCCCTCCACATGATCAAATTAATTCCAAGTGTTCTACTTCACGCTCTCCAACACATCCACCCCGCCAAATTGTGTGTGCAGTTCTCTAATAACCAAAAAAGCACAGTCATTATTTTAAAATTTCGAGAAAATAATGCCATTGTCATTATCGGGGTGTTTTGTGGCTAATTGGTTAGTGCATTTGGCTAACAATCAAGAGAACTCTGGTTCTGTTGCCGAGCAGGACGAGGTGAAAGGACAGTTTCCTCACGTGTTCATGATGCATGTGTTCACCAAACAGTAGGTGGATATTTGTGACATCCCATATGGGGTAATAGTAGCCTGGAGGAAGTGGATATTTGTGACATCCATCTGAGGTAATAGTAGCCTGGATTAAGTGGATATTTGTGACATCCCATATGGGGTAAGTACACTGTGGTAACTAGGATAACATGCAATTCCTTCTGTGTACCACATTGAGTAACTCGCCTACAACAGGTACCAATGAGAAATGACAATAACAAGCAGATGAGTGCTGCAGCAAAGTGCATCCCAGCGTAAACCCTCTAATGATATATTGACTTAAAGCATAGTTTCTATGTGATCACCAAATGGAGGTGCTGACCAGATTTAGTTCAATTCTGTTCACAAGCTTTTGATAAATGTTGTTGAAAAATCAATCAAAGAGACAAACAACCAACAAGGATCACATGACCCCGTAGCTGATGTACTAAGCCATCGGTAGTGGAGGAAGGAAGTGGGTAAAAGGTGGACCAAGGAAGTAAAGAGAGAGAGAGAGAGGGGAGTATGTGTTAAGGTGTAACAAGTCAAGTGTTGAGGCTAGGTGACCATTTAATGTACCTATGTTAGTCTCTCTCTCTCTCTCTCTCTCTCTCTCTTTATTGATTTTAGACCCATCTATCATTACTATGAATATATGACTACATACTAACATCTAAGATTCTAGTAACTGTTTACTTACACAGGTGAACCATGAAAACCTACACTGTAAAACTATGTGTTCAAATGTAACCACAATTACACACACAATAAATGTTTCAATCGTTTATGTTTACGTGTACTAATTTGAACAAATCATTACTCATTTATGTCCACAATTGTTATTACATTTGAGCATACCGTTTTACTCTGTACAGTACAGTAGGTATATCCTACACACATATTATAAAGTATACATATAAGGCAAAGATTCTAAGCTCTATTACAAGCAAAAATGTGATTTGTTTTTTGCTAATGGCAGAACTAAAATGGTGAAGAAGATGGGTTTCCCCAGGGTTAATTTTGGTTGAATTTTTTCCATGTAACATCCTCATAGGTACCAAAAGATGATGGTTACAAAATAAATAAAAATAAATAAATAAATAAAATAAAAAAATCCGTACCGTGCCACACCATACTGGACCACGAGAAGCCTATAACTAACTGATCGCTCCCTTGCCAATATTCCTACTCATGTCGACGTTAGTGGTTGGACTTCTGATAAAGAGGAACAAATTGCACAATCAACGTAACTAAATCAACAAAGAAACTCAAAATAATTATTGACATCAACGAAACTATAAACAGTAAAACCAACTAGACTTAATAATAAAGTAAACTCCATTAAACAAAATAAAAATAAATAAATAAATAAATTGAATACAAACAGAACAACTATTTTTTAGCCTGTGCCCACGATCATGAGAAGCCCTTCCCTACCATTACAACTCCTCCTGCTGGTGCTGGTACTTCTACTGATGAAGGAAGGAAGAGCCTGGCCTGTACTACGCGGCAGAAGGAGTACCAGCGACCTCTGCACCCCCAGGGAAATAAGAAGGATTGCCAACGATGTCTGTAACATCGCCCGCCGCTCCATCAGAACACAACTCACACCCTCACACCACGAGACAGGTCAGTTAACTCCTCCAGTCTTCGATGATGGTTACATTTTTTATTTTTTTATTAGGGCTATTATTGAACACATTTATCTTAGATTAGGAAGAACCTACAGGAAATCGACGAAACTTGGTCAGGCCTTTCATTTGGTGCCCAAAAGGATCTCATTAATGTTTGGTTAACATTGATTGATGCCCCTGCCACCTACTCTCCCCTTCCTGGACCCACACAACTATAATCATGAGAAGTGTTTGTTCGATAATCGCGTCATTCGAGGTACTGTAGCTCATGATTAGTTGCTGAATTCACACATAAATGTTAAAGATTATTACATGACCCCATGGGGGGGGGGGGGGGGGTTGATCCCCATACTTTATCATGACATTATCTTCAATACTATTTGTACAGAATATTGGGATTTTTGGGGCCTATATGATTTGTGTGTGCTTTTGTCTAGTCGCCCAATATCTCGAGATTTTATGGATGGATTTCGAGACTTGGTCAGTTCCTTCATTTAGTACCCGGAAGGATCCCATTAACTTTTGGTTAGCACTGGCTGATGGACCCACACCACATTCCAACTTTCTTGGACATTTAAAGCAAAAACAGCATGTATGCTGGATGTGAGAGGAAATATTGTGCTAGTTATATAAACATATTGACGAGGTATTATTATGTTACCTCCACCAACCGACTTTACTTCTAAACTTAATTAATTAAATCAACAAATACATGTGCAAGATACTTGTTTCTATTAAATTTAATAAATAAACGTTCGGCAGAAGCTCCAAACCGTTGAAATGTGATCAACTATAATTATTATGCAACCCTCTATTTCAATAATATAATGTATTATTTAATTGGATAAAAAAATATGTTGTTTTAAACTGACAAACTACCGTGCAGGGTTTGCATCCCTTTCGAACGTGTTTTCATAAATATTATTTATCTATATATATATATACAGTATATATATATATATATAATATATATATATATATTAATATATATATATATATATATATATATATATATATATATATATATATATATATATATATATATATATAGCTGACAGGGCTAAGATTCGAACCATACAGGCAGGAGGTCCAGTCACCTACACCACCACGAGAGTTAAAAGAAGGAATTTGATACTTCTATCTGTATTCCTTCCCAACTCGACTCTGGTGGGGTGACAGACTGTCTTTTAATCGAAATCCGGCTGCGCTAAGCATGACAAGTTGTTTATTGGATGACAAATATAGCTGACAGGGCTAAGATTCGAACCATACAGGCAGGATGTCCAGTCACGTACACCTTCTTCTTCTTCTTCTTGTGAACCCGCCCGCAGACCGTGTAGATCCACAGGGCTGACCTTTAAATCGGTACTGGCTCAGAAACGTTAGTAGGAGGGAAAGTTTAGAGTAGAAGGATAGTATAAGGGACAGTTTTTTTTTTATAAACCCCCCCCTCCCCCTCACCGCCGCTCCCCCCCCCCCCCCTACCCATTTCTCTTCCTCCACATTTTCTCCAACATCTTCTTCACCATCTCCATGTCTTGTGTTTCCATCTCCTGTGTTAACCCCAACAGCGCCCCTACCCCTCTATCGTCTCTCTGCTTTATCTCCTCCCACCCCCTCTCCCCAACTCTATTCCTCATGTATCCCTCCAACTCGTCTCTCTCCTCATTATATCTTGTTCATTCCGTTACTATGTGCTCTACGTCCTCCACTATTGGGTCTCCTCCCATTTCACATTGGTTGCAGTGCGGTCCCATTCCATTCCATCTCCTTGTTCTCTCATTCGTCTCTAGCGATCCTGTCCTAGCTTTAAACAGTAGTTTCGATCCCCATCCTCCATCATAGAATAGCTCTCTAGCTGGTTTTTCCTTCTCTCTGTAATATGACAGCGTGGCTTTATTTTCTACCCCCTCCCTCCACTTTCTTCTCCCCTCCTCCTTTATCCCTTTCTCTATCTCTCTGACACATCCCCTCCCATTTTCCAGTATGACCCACTCCTCTCTCCCATTTCGTTTTCTAAATTCCCCTCCCACACGGTCCTGTTTTATATTTATCCTCCCCAATCTTCTTTTGCATTCTCTGTTCCATTTACTTTCCTCGCTCGCCCAGCTGTATACCTTCTTTGGCCACCTATCTTCCTCCATCCCCTCTAGCCTCACTTTGTACTTCCCTTTCGCTTTCCCTATCCTTTCTTCAAACGTACTCCACCCCATCTCCCCTCGGATTGCTTCTTGTGCTACGTATTTATTTGCCCCCAATCCTGTCCTCCCGATTTTATTTTGTACCGTTTCTAATTTCTTCGTTTCTGCCTCTGTTGTTTCTACCGCCTCTAAGCCGTACATTATTGCAGGTACTCCTAATCCTTTCCACAGCCCGCGCACTATTTCGTAGCTATTCGCTCTTAACCTTGTCGCGCTCCATAGTCTCCCATTCCATTGTTGCATTTGTCCAATCTTTTCACTTTTCAAACCCTTTCTCCGTAATTGTTACCCCCAGATATTTATACTCCCTTGTCTTCTTCATTCTGTTTCCTTCCAGTGTCCATTCCTCGTCCTCTTGAAGCTGTCCATTCATTTTCATCACTTGGCTCTTTTCTTTACTAAATCTTACTTCTAGTTCCTCCCCGAATCTCGTTGCTTCCTCTAGTAGTCTCTGCAACCCTCCTCCAGTTTCTGCCATCAGAACTACGTCGTCAGCAAACAGGAGTACCCCCAGTCTTTCCTTATTTATCTGGATCCCCTCCCCCACTCTTTTTATCCTCTGTGTCATTTCTTCCATATACAACGCAAATAATAACGGCGATAATACGCACCCCTGCCTTACCACAAGGTCCAGTCACCTACACCACCACAAGAGTTAAAAGAAGGAATTTGATACTTCTATCTGTATTCCTTCCCAACTGAGTTGGGAAGGAATACAGATAGAAGTATCAAATTCCTTCTTTTAACTCTTGTGGTGGTGTAGGTGACTGGACCTCCTGCCTGTATGGTTCGAATCTTAGCCCTGTCAGCTATATTTGTCATCCAATAAACAACTTGTCATGCTTAGCGCAGCCGGATTTCGATTAAAAGACAGTCTGTCCCCCCACCAGAGTCGAGTTGGGAAGGAATACAGATAGAAGTATCAAATTCCTTCTTTTAACTCTCGTGGTGGTGTAGGTGACTGGACCTCCTGCCTGTATGGTTCGAATCTTAGCCCTGTCAGCTATATTTGTCATCCAATAAACATATATATATATATATATATTCTGACATACGGAGCCCTGTATGTTAATTTAAGAGTTAGAATTAGAGTTCAAGGAGCCAAACTACCCAAGTGGTGAAGCAGACTAGCGAGCGAACGAGCGAGTGGGCAAACCATCTCGCCCCATACCAGCTCGCCCCATACCTCGATGACCGATGCTATGACGTATGATCGACGCCAGGAGCTGTGAGTGGACGACACACCTGTTATGTGATTCGAGGAGCTATGATTGGAGCGCGCACCATCACTCGCCTCCTGATTCGTTCCTACACCATCATTGTTTGGTATATAAGACCCGAGTTGTGGGCATTCAAATCAGTCTCATTTGGAGTTGGGGAAGGTGAACTTGCAGCTGGAGGAAGACGGGGTGAAGTATTATAATGGGATTGTGACTGTCAGTCAGATTATATAAATGTGTGTTAAGTGTGTTCGGTGTAAACACTTACGTTATGTTGGTTAGTGAGATATGTGATTGGGAATTAACGTGATGTGTTTAATGTGTGTAATGTGTTTAACTATTTAATTGGGAATTAACGTGAACACTACTATTATGTGTTTAACGATTTAATTGGGAATTAACGTGAACGCTACTATTATGTGTTTAACTATTTGATTGCGAATTAACGTTAACGCTACTATTTATGTACTTAACTATTTGATTGGGAATTAACGTTAACGCTATTATTATGTACTTAACTATTTTAGTTGACTAACTTGTGGACTAAAGCAACTCTTTAAGTAATTGGGTTATGATGAAAGTAATACTATTGTTTTATATTAATACTTACGAGTTCTTTCATTTTCTTTGAATTAAGCTTACATTGCTTAATGGTGCTTAGTACGGTGATGCTATTGTCTCGTATTAGTAATATCGCCTTAGACTAACATGGCTGTGTTAATATTACTTCTAGTGATTTTCTAAGCTGAAGAAAATTCTTTTGCTTCAAAATATTATATTTTGCTTTTCATATTATTTGAGTGAGACCTGAATCGAATCTATGAAACGATCCTGTAACTTTATTTACTCATAATCAAACTTCAATGTTACGTGGTTAAGAAATAAATTTAACTAATTATTAAATATATATCTAACTTTTTATGTGACTTTGATATTACTCCTGATGATAATAATAATATACTATTAACGTAAGACAAGAACCAAGAATAATTACATTAAATATAAATAAAAGGACATAAGAAAACTATCTATTCAATTCAAAGAGGGTAAGAGACAGAAATATTCTTACTTTAATATTTATCTTTCAAGACTTTTTATAGAATTAATAGTCCTTCTTTAGATATAACTTCTTCGGTTCATAACCATAGCCTACTAAGCTTCGGTTAAATAATAATTTTTTATAAATACTACATGACTTTAATTAGTTTCAGTATTTTTCATAATTAAAGTGTATCAGTCAATAAAGGATATGAAGTCCTAAGATCCAAAAGGAAAGGAAGCAACAACAGGAAATTATTTTATTAGATTTTACTTTTGTTTTGCCTTCAGCTGACTGATACCTTAATATATATCTCTGTGCTATCTAGATTCATCAAGTTAACCACTTGAGGATCAAGATACGTAACAGAAGAGTGGCGACCTTGCCAGGATTCGTTTCATACAGTTTCACTCGTTTCATTAACGTTTCACTACTTAACAATCTAATATTAATCATGCCTCAACTAATTAATAACGAAGATGCTCGAGTTTTCATAGAATCAGAACCCACATCCCCTGATATTGACTGTCTGTCAAAATCCGAACTGAAAGTGCTTGCCTCACATCTCCAGTTAACTGTCTCAAACATGTCTAAAGTAGAGGTGGCTCAGACCATAAAAACCCACCTGTTCCCTGTAGAAGGCGGGGAGGGTGACGGAGCAGTTGGTGGGATCCCTAGTAAACCTAGCCAACTTGATATACAATTGCCACCTGGTTTGACCGGTGATCAAATATTCGAACTAGAACAAGCCAAACTAAAAATAGAACTAGCCAGAATAAATACAGAAGAAGCCAGCATAAAAGCCAAAGCAACGACCGAACAAGCCAACGCAAATATAGAACTAGCCAGAATAAATGCCGAACAAGCCAGAGCAAATATCGAGGAAGCCAGAATAAAGACCGAACATTATCAATATCAATATCAAACGGCTCAACTAAATGTCAATACAAATGCTCCCGAAATTGCTCCCCCTCTGGGATTGACTATGACTAGTGTCATTCCACCTTTCACTGAGGATAATGTGCAGGATTTCTTTGTTTTGTTTGAGGAAGTTGCTGGAGGTATGAAGTGGACAAGAGATCAATGGCCTTTTATGTTACAAACTGTTTTGACAGGGCAGGCTCGAGCCACGTATTTGTCAGAAGTAGCAGAAGTTAGGCAGGATTATGACAATCTCAAAGAAGCTATCTTAAAAACCTATCAATTGCAGCCTGAGGCTTACAGGCAATCTTTCCGAAAAAACCAGAAGAAAGTAGAAGAAACCCATAAGGTATTTGCCAGGACCATGACCAAAACTTTCAATCATTGGGTCAAGAGTAAGAAAGTCACAAGCTACAACGATCTGAAGGAGTTGGTCCTGTTAGAAAATTTCCTATGGAAAATTGATTCTTCTGTATCCTATCACTTAAAGGGGAAAAAGGTAGATTGTCTTGCCGACGCCGCTGACATGGCTGACACATACGTGCTCAACAACAAATTTCGTGGAAAGAAGCCCTACGATAATTCTAGCTCTAATTTTAAGTATCCCAATCACAAATCTGACCGACCCAGTCACAAGCCTATAACGTCTTCCCCAGCTAGCCAAAATAGAATTGTTCCCCCAACTAAAAATGCGACTCAGGGCAATGGTAACAGAGGTGGGCCCCAAACTAATAGTAATGCTCAAAGAGGGAACGTTCCCGTATCCCCTAAAGTATGTACTTTTTGTGGCATGAGAGGCCACCTAGCTTATCAGTGCTGGGCCAAGGAAAAAACCGAGAGATCGGGGCAGACAGTTGCCGCCGTATCTCAAATTCCATGTGTGCCTTTAATGCAGGGCTCCCGACAGAAGGAGTACCTAGCACCAAATGTTCCTTTAATGCAGGACTCTCGACAGAAGGAGTACCTAGCACCAAAAGTTCCTTTAATGCAGGACTCGACAGAAGGAGTACCTAGCAGCTAACGTAAATCATCTAGACAGGGGTGTAGTAGCATGTGTGGTGCAACCCACTAGGGTTAAGCAAATAATAATTTCACCATCAGTGCAGGACAGTTACCGTCCCTTTATTTCATCTGGCAACGTGAGATTAAATGGTTGCATGCATGAGGTAAAAATTCTGAGAGACACAGGTTCTACTAGCACCCTCATGGTGAATCCTTACACTGAGTGCCCACCTGGCGAACCAGTTGTAATGAGAGGTGCTGGAGGCCAGTTTTATGCATACTTGGTAAAAGGCGAAATTGAATGTGAGTTACTACAGGGTGAGGCCACCATAGCTTTGTGTAGGTCCCAAGATATCCCTGTGCCTGGGGTAACACTCCTTTTGGGGAATGATGTAGCAGGTGAGAAGGTCCGACCAGACCCCATTTTGTCACTTTCCCCTGTTAACGAGCCACTAACCGGTGAGCTCGACAAGGAGTTGCCAACTGTTTTCCCTGTGTGTGCTGACAAACGTTCAATGTCTCAAGTAGCAGTTCCCTCAGACAGAAATGTACCGAATGTAAGAGTTGTTGAAAGGGATGATGAGAGTGTGAATGATGCTCCAACTGTGCCTGATGATGTGACTGAGGTGGATTTATCTGACACCTTTATGGCTCATCTTGACCCTAACGATGACCATGAAACCCCTCCAAATTGTCCTAGCGGCCTGGTAGAGCTACAGAGAGATGATAGTGAATGCAAGGAGTTAGCTGCCAGGTCCGTGAGTGAAGAGGAATGTGAGAAGGAGGGTGGTGAATGTTTCTACCTCAAAGGAGGAGTATTGTGGCGAAGATGGAGACCGCCACACAGACCAATCGATGACGGGGCTTGGGACGTCCATCAAGTAGTAGTCCCCAAACCTTGTCGTAAAGATATCATGGAAATGGCACATTGTATACCATTGGCAGGACACCTAGGTGTGAGAAAAACTCTAGACAGAATCAGATCCCACTTTTACTGGCCAGGAATGCGTGCAGATGTAGTGGAGTGTTGTAGAGTGTGTCACACTTGCCAGATGACAGGAAAACCCAATCAGAAGGTGCCTGTACATCCTCTGGTGCCCTTGCCCGTTTTCGAGAATCCTTTTACTCGGGTGGTAGTGGACATTGTAGGCCCATTGCCTAAGACTTCCCAAGGTAACATTTATTTATTAACTATCATGGACATGGCAACTCGCTACCCAGAGGCTATACCCTTAAGGACTACCTCTGCTCCAACTGTAATCAAGGAACTGCTCAAATTTTTCACCAGAATGGGTTTCCCCCATGAGGTGCAAAGTGATCAAGGAACTAATTTTACCTCTAACATTTTCCAGCAGTCCCTGAAGGAGTTGGGTATCGAGCATGTAAAGTCTAGCACCTACCACCCAGAGAGTCAAGGGGTTCTCGAACGATATCATCAGACATTAAAGGGAATGTTACGTAAGTATTGTACAGAGACCGGAGTTGAGTGGGATAAGGGGGTACCTTTTCTTTTATTTGCTACTCGTGAGGTTCCAACTGAATCCCTGGGTTTTTCCCCTAATGAGCTAGTTTTCGGTCACCAGGTAAGAGGTCCTTTGCAACTATTGCAGGATAGCCTAGTTGGCCAGGAGGGGAACCAAAACCTCCTCCAGTATGTTTCAGATTTCAAAACCCGGCTGAGATCCTCATGTGAGTTTGCCGCTCAAAACTTGACAGTGGCTAAAAGCTCCATGAAGAAATGGTATGACAGAAAAGCCCGTGAGAGGGAGTTTAAGCCCGGTGATGAGGTTTTGGTCCTGCTCCCCCTTTTTGGCCAACCTTTATCTGCCAAGTTCAGGGGCCCATATAAGATCATTCGGAGGGTGAGCATTACCGATTATCTAGTAACTACCCCAGACAGGAGAAAGCCCACGCAAGTATTCCATATAAATATGTTGAAGCCCTACCATAGGTCCCCTGATTCCTCTCCTCCAGATTCTCCCACTGTGGCAGTGAATGTCAGGACCTGTGGGCAGCTTGGTGCGGACAAAGTCTTCAGTTCTCTTACTGATCCGCAACAGACTGTTCCAGAGCCTGAAGGTATCCATGCAGACTTTGACTTGTCATGTAGCCTATCCAACTTTCAGTATAATTCAGTGGCTTTGAGGGAATTACCATCTAAACTATGTCATCTTCCCTCTGATCAAGCGAACCAACTAATCTGTTTTATCTCAGTCTCCCAATGTGTTCCGTGATACTCCAGGGCTCACTTCTTTGGCCGTGCACGACATCGACGTAGGGGATGCAACTCCCATTAAACTATCCCCCTACCGTGTCTCGCCACAACGCAGGAGTATACTGCAGGTCGAGCTTGACTTTATGATTTCTAATGAATTGATCACTAGGGCCTTAAGCCAGTGGAGTAGTCCGGTCATACTTGTGCCAAAGCCAGACAGGAGCCATAGGTTTTGTAGGGTCTATAGGCAAGTCAATGCTGTCACAAAGAACGATACCTACCCACTGCCACGGATCAAAGATTGCATTCCCAGGTTGGCCTCATGCAGCAGTAAGTATAATTTAATGAGAGGATTTTGGCAATTAGCTCTCCCTTGTAGCGAGGTAAATATCATGCTTTTGTAGTGCGCTTTTAAGCCTTCAGCTGTGAGATGCCTTGCAGTTCGAATAACGCTCCAGCTACGTTCCGGCTATGTTCTGATGTGGTACCTGGAGACGTTGCCTACTTTGGGTGATATCCTTATTATATCCTCATTATAATCTTGCTGTTGCCAATCTGGTGGTGAATCTATTTATGTATTATGTTTAATATTATGTACTATACTCCTTAAACTCTTTTCTAGGGGGGAGGTCTGACATACGGAGCCCTGTATGTTAATTTAAGAGTTAGAATTAGAGTTCAAGGAGCCAAACTACCCAAGTGGTGAAGCAGACTAGCGAGCGAACGAGCGAGTGGGCAAACCATCTCGCCCCATACCAGCTCGCCCCATACCTCGATGACCGATGCTATGACGTATGATCGACGCCAGGAGCTGTGAGTGGACGACACACCTGTTATGTGATTCGAGGAGCTATGATTGGAGCGCGCACCATCACTCGCCTCCTGATTCGTTCCTACACCATCATTGTTTGGTATATAAGACCCGAGTTGTGGGCATTCAAATCAGTCTCATTTGGAGTTGGGGAAGGTGAACTTGCAGCTGGAGGAAGACGGGGTGAAGTATTATAATGGGATTGTGACTGTCAGTCAGATTATATAAATGTGTGTTAAGTGTGTTCGGTGTAAACACTTACGTTATGTTGGTTAGTGAGATATGTGATTGGGAATTAACGTGATGTGTTTAATGTGTGTAATGTGTTTAACTATTTAATTGGGAATTAACGTGAACACTACTATTATGTGTTTAACGATTTAATTGGGAATTAACGTGAACGCTACTATTATGTGTTTAACTATTTGATTGCGAATTAACGTTAACGCTACTATTTATGTACTTAACTATTTGATTGGGAATTAACGTTAACGCTATTATTATGTACTTAACTATTTTAGTTGACTAACTTGTGGACTAAAGCAACTCTTTAAGTAATTGGGTTATGATGAAAGTAATACTATTGTTTTATATTAATACTTACGAGTTCTTTCATTTTCTTTGAATTAAGCTTACATTGCTTAATGGTGCTTAGTACGGTGATGCTATTGTCTCGTATTAGTAATATCGCCTTAGACTAACATGGCTGTGTTAATATTACTTCTAGTGATTTTCTAAGCTGAAGAAAATTCTTTTGCTTCAAAATATTATATTTTGCTTTTCATATTATTTGAGTGAGACCTGAATCGAATCTATGAAACGATCCTGTAACTTTATTTACTCATAATCAAACTTCAATGTTACGTGGTTAAGAAATAAATTTAACTAATTATTAAATATATCTAACTTTTTATGTGACTTTGATATTACTCCTGATGATAATAATAATATAATACTATTAACGTAAGACAAGAACCAAGAATAATTACATTAAATATAAATAAAAGGACATAAGAAAACTATCTATTCAATTCAAAGAGGGTAAGAGACAGAAATATTCTTACTTTAATATTTATCTTTCAAGACTTTTTATAGAATTAATAGTCCTTCTTTAGATATAACTTCTTCGGTTCATAACCATAGCCTACTAAGCTTCGGTTAAATAATAATTTTTTATAAATACTACATGACTTTAATTAGTTTCAGTATTTTTCATAATTAAAGTGTATCAGTCAATAAAGGATATGAAGTCCTAAGATCCAAAAGGAAAGGAAGCAACAACAGGAAATTATTTTATTAGATTTTACTTTTGTTTTGCCTTCAGCTGACTGATACCTTAATATATATCTCTGTGCTATCTAGATTCATCAAGTTAACCACTTGAGGATCAAGATACGTAACAATATATATATATATACATATATAATATATATATATATATATATATATATATATATATATATATATATACTGTATATATTTGCATTTTGTATACCACTAGACATTTGTATTTTTCGCTTAGGATGCGTTTTTCGTAGTTATGGGTAAAGAGGTTAACTGTCACTGATCTTTCTAGACTGGCCCCTTCTAAGACGAACACCCAACGGCATCCCAGCCGGTCATGAAGGAACCAACAACTACCGCTTCAGTCTTCCTTCACCATTGACTCTGAGCAGCGACGTACGACCCGGGGTTCATTCACTGATTCGGAGCAACACCAAACTCTCTCAGGTACAGCCACTCATAAAAATCTGTAGACCTCTTATGTTTATATTTATTCGAATACAGTCAACGGGGTTGATTTTGTGATGTATATGATTTTTTTTAACACCTTCAGCATACCAGGACACACTCTTTCATTTTATTTTGTTAAAATGAAGTGTCAAATATTATTAACACCTTACGAGCGGCCTAGGCGGTATATAATATGTAGCCACCAGCGGGGTGTTTTTACCCAAAATAGGGCTGTTTACGTGATCATTTTCATGCCTAAATAAGACCCAGAGCGTAAAACAAGTATCTATCCCTGAAAGGGCATAAACAGAGCTTTCCAATGACACCATAACGATCCTTTTATGATGGCTAGTTTTCTTGCAACAACCGCGCAACGCGAGTGCAAAAAGCATGTAATTCGGCACTTTCCCCATACAATTCCGTATGTAGCGAGTGAGAGAGGGAGGGAGGAGGTGGGATTCGTGTCAGTAGGTTCGCCGCGGTGGTCTGGAGCAGTCATACGCTCGCTACTCTCCTGCCACCACTTTCTCTCAGCAACATTACGTGCTGAAATTGCCACACGACCTATGTCGAGCGCCGCCAGATAGTCCAGATTTATTATACTCGACTTATGTTGCGCGCCGCTAGTTATGGGTTAAAGGGCATAGGCTCACTAGATCAGCTATCCTCATTATCATAAAGATTAGTGTGCAATATACCTCCTATGTGCAATAATTGTAGTCCGAGTTTCGTATAAATGTAAATGTAAATACATTAGTGTTTTGGATGGTGGTGGTGAGAGGCGGCTTTGAACTATCGTGACTTATAGGGAGGTACTGGGAGTAGGCCTACCTATTCATAGTGTGGCCGTGACGTCAGGTCACGTGACAATAATAAACAAACCAGTACCTGGCCTTATGGTACGGGGCTGCCGCGCGCTTGTACACAAAGAGACTGGTCAAGTTTGTGTTGTACCAGGTTGTTTTAGCACACACGGACAAGACAATGTGCTTTTGTATTGATTTCAAACAATCAAAGATGTAAGGAAAATATATTAAGGAAACAATAACAAGCTTCAAAGCAGTAACATAAAACAATATGATGAATAGATGATAAGACTGAATATTGAGCTCTCTCCTTTAATATGTGTGGATGTTTGGATTATTATGAACATATCTTAAGTAATTTTACCCAAACATATATAGGCCTTATTTCATTCATAAAACTACAGATGCATACAGTACCTATCAGACGGCAACGGTCAATAAGAGTTAAAAAAAAAAAAATTGTATATAAAGCGCAAAGCTCTTTATCATCCATTGCCGTCTGGAAACTGTCTAATATCTTCTTGCATAAGGACTAGGCTTAACAATTATCTGTACTGATATTTATTGTCTCATTTTACACAATATATTTGTATACACATTTATGTTTATCGATGTATTAGGGAGGTAACCGCACTTCACGGCAAAGCGTATACCATTAGCCTACACTAGATTACCGTATCCAATGCAAAGCCAACTGAAAACAAAAGATTAATAGGACACCAACAATCTATTAACCACATTAATGATGTATATGCAATGTCTGTTATGGTGGATGGGTGAGGGTAGGGGAGATTTTTCATGTGTCTTCGACCATTCCATTCTTACACAAGATATGTTTATATCAATCTATTTTACCTTCCCTAATGAGAGACAATACGATTCATCACGAAGTGTAGCCTACCGGCAGATATATAACAAACGTATATATTATATACTAAATGAAGAGACAAGGAATAATCGTGTGTCTTTAGACCTCTTCATATAGATTAAAATGTAGGTTAAGGTACATATACGGTACAAGTAGCCTATATCGTTTGCTTCAACAGACACATTCCATGATAAATAACAAGGAACAAAGCACAATGTAAGGCATTGATCTTGGTACAATGGCAAAGCTGCTAGATGTAAAGTAAGTATCGGTAATAAAACGAAACATATGAAAAGAGTTGATTAGGCTATGCCCAACATTACCGGTATCTATCAACTGAAAATATACATATTTTATAATCTATATTTTATTAATTTCACCCCAACATATGCCAATTTTGTGAATAGGTAATTTATATAATATGCTTACGTGTCGGATAAATTGCGTCTATACAGCATATGCAGGGAAATTTAGACTAAATTAAGTAGTCTCGTTGGCAATATAAGCAAAATCCATCATAGTTTTACCATTTTAACTCGTCCAGCCCCGGCTAGTTTTGTAATGTTTGTTCACCAGAACCCGGCCGGTTTTCAAAAAATGGTTTTATTCCAGAAACAATAGCGAATGGGTTAGGAATGAAGGAAAAACCACGAAAAACCGCTCAAAAAGCTTAAAGAATGGTCCTACAGAGCCCCCGAAAACGTATTTTACAAGAGTAAAATATTGAAGGCAATTACCCCAAAAAAACAGGTTATTGCGCACTCACGCGCACGCACGTGGACTTTGAGAGTTTTCAACCATCGGCACGGTTGCGTGGGATACGTACACAGTTCCCATACAAATCTGAGCCCTCTTGAGTGGCTACACCTGAGGTTACGGTCGGCGCAATTAGGGTGACGCGCCAGGTGCGTCTCTGGGGCTGTGCGTTACATACATCGCCGACGCGCCAGGCGCGTCGCTGGGGCTGTACGGGTTAATGCAGCAAAATTATATAAATCTGAACTTGGCTCTTTTGCCAACCATTGGCGTGCAACAATATCAAACCTACCTAAGAATTAACTTAACTAACGGTTTATTTGAGGAGGTTTAAGCAAAGTCCGTTGTATAAATATATGTTACCTTCCATAATAGGAGAATATACGATTTATCATGAAGTTTGTCGGTTGAAACAAAACTATATACCTGGTACCGGTACCGTTTATGGACATACCTTACCTACATTATGATCCATATGAATTGGTCTAAAATGCTGGTGTAAAATTCATCAATTTACAGCTAGTATTTTTCTAGCCCATATATTTGATATTTAGTGATATTTGGTGTAGGTTTTAACTTTTGAACTTGTTTGACATCAAATGTTGATTAAAATCCAAACTCGATCGGTTATATTTTGTCAACTTGGGTATTTCTATGGTTGCGGGATTTTTGCGGGTAGGTTTTACAATAAGCTAAATACATCGGAGATTTGACCATATTAATTAACTAAACCTGTATTATGCATCACTGAAATTATAAGTAGGCCTAGCCTATGTACCGGTAGATTGTGTTACGTGCCTTTAACCCCTTCTGTACCGGTGATGTACTTATCATTATATTCTGGCCACTATTAGACGATTTTGTACAGCTTAGGAAGGACGTCTACTCATTACAAGGCTACAGCCTATCTCAATTAATCCTTTTAGATAACATATATCCTTCCCAAGCTTAAACAAAATCGTCTAAATGTAGCTGAAATAAAATACAAAAAGACGTTACCGGTAAAGAAGGGGTTAATATTCTGTTCTCAAAGATTTCTGTATGGTATTCATGCACAGTTCTGCTGTTGTAACAAGGCTAATGCTGGGGTCACACATTCCCGTATATGCTCCCGTACGAAGGTTTATTGGTAGTTGGCAACCGATTACGTAAAACGTAAGGGCATATTACGCAAAACGTAAGTGAAATTGTGTATAGTCTGGGGGGTTGGTACGCATGACGGGAGTAGCCACGCGGGTCGGGGAGGTGCTGGGCGCGGGCTAGGCCGCGCCGTATCTTTTGAAATTCAAATCACGGTCGTGGCTCGCGCTCCCGTATGTCAAAAGTCGGGAAATTTTACGACCGACCGGCCATCACGGCCGTCTGACGGGAGCAGCCCCGTCAGACGTAAAACGCTCTGCCGTCAGACGTAAGCGGCTCCCGTCAATCGTAAAAAATTCCCGTCAAACGGGAAAGTTTACGTTCGTCCGGGCGCATCTGGCAACAGCGCCGCACTGCGGGTTGGCGGGAAGACGCGGCAACATTGTACGGGGGGGTATATAAGGACCGGCGGGAGGCATTCCCGTCACACCTCTCACCACACCGCAACAAGCAACCACCACCACCTCCAGCCAACCCTGCCACCCTCTGCACGCTTCACCTGCCCTGCCGTCCGTCACCATGCTGAAGAGGAACATGAAGAAGGCCAGGAAGCCTTCCCTTGCCGCCTCTCCGCCTGCCACCTCTCCGTCTGCCCCCTCTCCGCCTGCCACCTCTCCGCCTGCCCCCTCGACGCCTGCCACCTATCCGCCTGCCCCCTCGACGCCTGCCACCTCTCCGCCTGCCACCTATCCGGCTGTCTCCTCTCCGCCTGCCACTTCTCTTCCTGCCACCTCGTCCACCTCGGCTGACCCCGATGAAATTGTAATCAACGTCGGCGAGAGTGCAGAGGTCATGGAGGATGTCGTCAAGGATGAGGTGAACAGTGATGACGACGACAACGAGGAGGACGACCATGCCGTTGCACCTTCCGGCGGCGCATAGCAACAACAACCGCCAAAACGCCGCCGAAAGAGCAGCAACATTATCCTGCCGGAGGAGGCGGAGCGAATGCTGGGAGAGTGGCTGGAGTTCGAGGTGCCTTATATATATGATAAGGGTGATCCCAGACACAAGCAGAAGGAACACATTGAACATGTTTGGGTGGAGAAGGCAGCCAGTATGCACCCCTCCATCACCACCGAGGACTTCTGTCTATCAAGCAACTTAGACAGACGGGTGTGTGCAAAGCCACCACCATCAGACTCTGACCCTATGGCACCAACGTCGACGTAGATGAACTTGTAGTTGGAGTCAACAATTGCCAACAGGACAATGGAAAAAAACTTCTTGTAGTTGAAGTAATATGTGCCACCAAAGGCGGGGTTGCGGATCCGTATGTGTTTGCCATCAATGGCTCCTACACAATGCGGCAGGTTCCATCGTTCCTCAAATCCGCTGGCAACCTCCTTCCATTCAGCAGGCGATTGTGGCGTTTTGATCTCCTGATCTCCGTAGACAGAAATGATGGCCTGGCAGGTGTCTGGAACAATTTGGCGGATGGTGTTGTGGGCAACCCGAAAGGAGTATTGCAGGCTCTTATAGGATGCACCCGTAGCGAGGAAACGTAGGGTGATGGCCACCCTCAGACCAGGAGGAATGGGATTTCGCCAGAACATAGGTTTCCTCTGAATGAGGGGGGTGACACGTTCCACTATCTCATCAAAAAGTTTTTTGTCTACCCGGGTGAAGTTCCTGTATAGTTCTGGACATTCTCTGGCCAACTCTTGCATCAGGTTCTCATAATGGCCATGTTCAAGCCTTCGTTGCAGATATGGCCACACCCACACTCTCCTCTTGCTCCTTTCCTTGTTCTCTTGTTCCTCTTGATAGATGAAGTTTGCTATTGCAAGTAGTTCCAAGATTTCGATGTAGGAAAGGATCCATTGCATTAGCCGCGTGTTATGCCTGTTCTCTGGTGTTATTAGGGAGTTCACAAAATTGAACTCCTCCAGGATGAATTCCGCGATGTTGTTCATGGTGCCGATGAAGGACTGGGAATGGCAATGGTGTGGCCATTCCTGCCCTTTTGTAGTTCCCAGATTCCAACCCAGACCTACGTGGTTGACAAAGACTGTCTTTGTCTGTGTTTGGACAGACGGGGTGTGCCAACGATTGTCCGGAAACAGTCGAGGTAAGTCCTAAAAAGTCCCAAGACATACGGCCTCAGCTATGCAGGTCTTGTGGGGGCGTGGCATGGGCGTGGCCTGTGTTTCCGCAAATCGGGCAGCCCATGCGGACTAACGGGGACATGTTTACGCAAGTCGCAAACACGTACGTAGTTCATTACGACTGACATAACAATGGCCCCGTCATGGTACGTCTGTCGGGAAAATGCAATAATCGTGGTGATACGGGCGTACACGGCGGGACTACGCTCGACAGAACAAAAAATTGGCGATTACGCCTGACGGGAGCTGTCGGGAGCAATATACGGGAATGTGTGACCCCAGCATTATAATCTTAATAGTAGGCCTATCTCTAATTTCCAAAATGTAGACATTATTTGATCTCTCTCTCTATATATATACTGTATATATATAAACAATAAAAAACATATATTACAGAAAGGAAGTGAGTAATGGAATGTTGGTGTCTTATAACAAACTTTTGTTTTCTGCTTCGCCTTCGCTCGCATATTAATGATTAAAAAAATATACGGAAAACGGATAAATATCAACATACTACTGTATGGTGTAAAATTATAAAATCAACATGTAAATAATGATAATACAGTATTTAAGTTAGCCCAGTATATAAGGAGATATAGTCGGTGTTGTTCACTCTTCATACACCCTGCTTTTATCACAAGGCAGTAATAAGTCTTCCTTGTCGTAATTTCCCTCTATTTTACCCTAGGGACCCTCCCCCTTCAGAACACTAAGAATGTATGGCGATAACTCAATTTTCATAATGTTCACGTTAGACACAGCATTACGAGCATATAAAGTAGAAACCGATTCAATCGCATAGAGTTCAACGTGTTTATTTACTTGGGAGTAGCGGGCCAATGATGCCCCACGCCGTCTGGTGGAGAAATCGGAACTAACCCCGTGCACACTATGAATAGAATAACACAGTCGGTCAGGAGTCAGGTCACTGGCCACCATTTTGATTCTCAGTATCTGTTAAGCACTCTATGCTGTGAAAGCAGTTACAAAGATGGACAGATATTTAAAAGAGACGTACAGTATGAGTAATTGTATGAGCTGCATTAGCTTAATAGTGAAGTGTAGACATAATATTATATTATGGCAAGCTATCGAGTAATGCACTGTGAAAGTGAAAATTAAGATGGAATATTTTTATACGTTGGCTGTACGCTTTTGTACAAAGGTACCTTTGTACCGTTAAGGCCGGTACCACTAGTGTTGCCATATGAATTGAGAGCTGCCAATATGTATTTATTTATGATTAACGAGATCAAAATATGAATAATTGTATTGATAGATACTTGAGGATAGACACATTTTATACTCATGTGATATAAATATCAAATACTGCCTTCACATTACTTCATCATATACAAAATATACAAGGGTAAGCTAGATAAAAAAAGATTCGAATCCCGCAGTCTAATTCCTTTATCACTATACCACTAGAGAGAGGCAACTGGGATTGCCATCAACTTTCTAAGCTTAAAATATCTTACATGGCTTTGTTTACTATTCTAGATCAAAATTCATGGCAAACCAAGACAACTGTGCAGTATCAATCATGCTTTAACATGCTTTAGACAGTGATAAAATGAAATGGGATTTTTCATGAGCTATGCCCTTTAACTCGGGAAAGGCGAACTACCTCATATGAGGTTTGGTGGGCAAAGCGAAGGGCCTCTTAACCCTCTCACGACCATATGATGCAGAGGTTGCCAGATTACCAATAAGAAATAGAGTTCTCTCACTCTTATAATTACCTCTCCAAAATTAGTTTTCTGCCCACAGCTAACTCAAAGACAACTGCAGAGGTTAAAGTAACTAAACTAAAGGTTTCTAAATATCCCTGATGGTAACAAAGGCTTTAAAGTATCCCTAATAGGCTCAAAATTGCATCAAGAACGTGAGAGGGTTAAGAGCCAAGACCTAAAAAAAACTTTCAAAACACCCCAGTTGCACAAAAAACAAAGCAATATGTGATTAGGTGATATAATTCCCTTCCATTACTTTCTACCACTCCTACATATGTGTCCCCCCCCTTCCCCCTTACTTAATTATTACCCATTTTTCCTCTTATTTCCCCTTTTATCGGGTAATTTTCCGCACGAATTTCCCTTACGCAGTCTCTATAACACGGGCGAGGCAGCTAGAGATCCTTGCAACACAGAGACTTGTATTGTATTGCAAGGCGTCAGTGCCGCTTTGGAGCTCAGACAGGGAGGATATACGCCGCCTCGGCTTTCGCCTCATGATACAACCTTTTTTACCTACCAAATGCTATTCCCACTTATTTTCTTGCTCTTAGATGTTAATATCTTCATATTAAACGTAAAATAGGCGCATATGAATAAGTAATAATGATATTCATGGTAAATTAACAGTTTTCATCAGGAATGAACCAAAATACCTTCGCCTAGCGGGACGTTTTAAATACCATAGCTCCGCGCTTCCCGGGTTAAGGCACTTCATCAGAGGTATTTGGCTGAGAAGAAAGAACACAAACAATGTACATGAAATACGTTTATTTATATAGACAATGAACACATGTAAAAGACACAAAGAGACATACAAAGATACATATTCTAAACCACACTGGCACGTCGGTATATACTGTATATATATCTGTGCGGAAAAAAGATGGTAGCGTAGTCTCTGAGCCAGATGGCTTCAGATGGCATCTGCGACTACTGCTGGACCTAGGACATTATCAACCAGGGCTGCTTCTTCGTTGGGCGGTGCAGGGCAGCTCCATCATTAGGCAATGCAGAGCAGCTACTTCATCAGGTACCTGTGGGGGAATTTGGGTGGAAAGTCCTTGTTCCAAGCAGCCAGTGTTTGGGGTAGCTCGTCATTCCAGTGCTGACTGAGCTATGTGTAGTAGTTGTCTGTTTTGTTTGTAATACCGCTGTAAATCAACCTTTTCACCTCCTTTACCTCAGGACACTCGGACACCAGAGGTGAGTCTAGTGGTGGCTGCGGCAGGCAAGAGGGCTTTGTCAAATACTCTTTCTTAGTACAAGGGTTGTCAGCCCTTATGTCTTTGCTTTTCTCTTTCAATATGCCTCTTATACTATTCTACCAGTGCCATCCAACGAGCTGGCCACGCTTATTCGGGTTCTTTTGTTCTTTGGGGAGAGCTGCCGTGTCTTCTGAAGGGGACAACTGGGTTATTGCTGCTGTTGGGTCTGGAAGAGGGAAATTTTGAGCGGCTGGAGAATCCTAATTCTGAGCTCGAGGTGAGTCTCAGATGACCTGCCTGTCTCTTGCTAGTTCTAGAGTTTATAAGGCCCTGCCCCGGCTTGGGAGGCCTTTTTCAATGTCACTGCTGGACCAATCAGGGACTGTAGCTCTGCCTACTGACTCTTCTGTGATCTGGAAAGCAGAAAATACCCAGAACGTAGCTCCCGGGATGCCAAGGGATGCCTAGCTGGACCAATCAGGGGCCAAGGCTCTAACCCCAACTCTTCTGTGATCTGGAATGCAAGGAATCCCAAGAACGAAACTCAAGGGACTCTGCTTGATTGTTCTATGAAGGGGGTGGGGCAATGTGTGCTAACTCCTCTGAGGTGAGGAAGGTGGGGAATCCTCTTCAAACAGTAGGTCAGGGGATGCTGGAGGCTTCTCCATTGTTGATTTCAGTGGTTGCACCTTCTGTGGCATCATAAACAATGTTATACAAATTAGGATGGATCAATGAGAGTCTAAGGGTTAATTGAGATTGAGTATACCTCTTTCATTAATATAGATCTTCCTAAGCTGTATAAAATAATCTAATAATAGCTAGAATAAGAGGAAGAAAAGAGTCCTCGAATACTGAATGGGTTAAATAACATATATGGTGTTATTATAGATGTATATATTATTGCATTCATGAAATAGCTTACATAAGGTAGGTAGGCTATACTTGCTCAATGAAACGTATGAGAGGTCCCCGAATTTTCCTAAGTAAGTGAACAGTTATTTATAACATGAGGGAATCTGTTATTTTTCTCTTTCTATAACGCTTTCAGTTTGGCGACACACTTTTTAATATTTTCTGGCTATCATTAGACAATTTGTATTCAGCTTAGGAAGGACCTTTATGAATTTAAAGACTATATGTTATCTTAATTACTCCTCTAACTTGGACAGATCCTTCCTAAAAATAATACAATAATCTTACGGTAGTCAAATGAAGATGAAAGAATGCGTTTTTTCTTTTTTCTTTTTTGTGAATGAAGGAGACAAAAGACAAATTTGTCTGTAACAAGTGTCTCCCCTAAAGTTGAAAGAGTGACAGAGCCAAAATCAAGGTACATTGGAGTCAACATGTCTGGACACACAGAGCTTGAAGTAATTTAAGTCATACGATAAGGGAAAGACAGATTGAGGGAGAGAGTTCTTGCAAAGCTTGCTTGTGGAGTAGAAGAAAGACTGGGAAATTTTTTCCAATCTTGGATTTGAGAGTTGGACAGAATAGGGGTGGGAGTGTGTTTAAAGGCAGGTGCCCCCCACCCTCTGTAAGGGAGGGGGTATACACTGAGAGAGCTCTGAAGAACATTGATTGTAATATCGGTAGAAGAGTGAGAGAGATTGTAGGGAATTAGTAAGAGGAGGTGAGTAAATGAGACGAAAATGAGGTATGGGGGGAATCTCCCCACACATGCGAACAATACTCAATACATGGGCGCAATGTGCCCCTATACAGAGCAAGAAGTTGTGCGGGGGTGAAGAACCCACGGACACGGTTGACCACATCTAACTTCTGGGAAGCTGTTTTAGCAAAAATGGTAATATGATCCTTCCAAGAAAGGCCAGAAGAAAAAATAAAACACCAAGAAAACTGAGAGAAGATGTAGGGTTGATTTGTGTAATGTTGAAGTATAAGGGATAGCCCTGTGGAAGTTCTTTACGGGTAGATAAATGGAGAAATTGGGTTTTGGAAGCATTGAAAGTAACAAGATTTTCTCTGCCCCAAACGGAAATGATAAATCACAAGATAAGTGTGTAATGGCCTCATCATGTGAGTTTTGCATATTGGGTCGTTCTGAAAAACTAGTTGAATAGTGTAAGGTAGAGTCATCAACATATGAATGGATAGGACTGAAGGTAGAGTTAAGAAGATCATTAATTAATATTAGAAAGAGAACCAGAGACAGGACAGAACCCTGAGAAATACCAGAGTTGATAGATTGAGGAAGTGAGCGATGGCCGTCCACAACCACAGCTATGGAATGACCCAAAAGGAAATTAGAGACAAAGGCACATATGGAGAGATAGAAACCGAAAGAGGGTAGTTTGGAGATTATAAATTTGTGCCAGACTCCATCAAAGGCTTTCGATATGTCTAGCTCAATAGAAAGGGTTTCACCGAAGTCCCGAAGGGAGGATGACCAAGAGTTAGTAAGATAAGCAAGATCACCAGTAGAGTGGCCCTTGAGGAAATCATACTGGAGATCTAATTGTAGATTATGGGAAGACAAACGCTTAAACAAATTTGAATTCAGAATAGTTTCATAACCTTTAGATATGCAAGAAATAAGAGCAATTGGACGATAATTGGAGGGTTGAGAGCGGTCATCCTTCTTTGGGACAGGTTGAATTAGAGCAAACTTCCAGAAAGAAGGAAAGATGTTAGAGGAGAGACACAGATGACATTTTTTGCCAAGGCAAGGAGTTAGCACGGAAGAACACATTTTGAGTACAACAGGAGGAACACTATCCGGTCCGTACGCTTTCTTAGTATTTAGCCCAGAGAGGGCAGATAGTACATCGTTAGAAGAAATTATACTAGGCATCAGTAAGTGAGAGCGGGGTGGAAAGGGAGGAATAGCACTGGAATCGTCCAAGGTAGAGTTTTTAGCGAAAGTTTGAGCGAAGAGTTCAGCTTTGTCAGAGGAAGGTGGTGGAAAACAAGAGGGAAAGAGGAGGAAGTAAAATTGCTGGAGTAGTTTTGGCTAGATGCCAGAATGCTTGGGAAAAGCTAGAGTTGGAAAGTTCAGAACATTTATTATTGATGAAAGTTTTTGGCAAGTCGAAGAACAGATTAGGCTTGATTTGGGCAGAAACATAAAAAGAGCAAATTTCCTGAGTTTGAAGGCGATGGTACCGTTTGTATGCTTCCTCCTTATTGCAGACAGCATTAGAACAAGTGTGAGTAAACCAAAGCTTTTTTGCATTAGTCTGAGAGAAAGAAAATGGGATGTATACCTCCATGCTCAAGAGGATTACCTTTGTAATGCGCTCAATGCACTCCAAGGGCCATGGAAGCAAAAATCATTCCATGGGAAATCAAACAAGTACTGCCGAAGAGCTTCCCAGTCAGCAGCGCCAAAGTACCACAAGTGCCGCCGGCCATACTGGAGAGATAGGACAGGTAACAGACATAAGGCTGTGATTGGAGGTGCCCAATGGAGAAAAAAGGTTTACAGTGTAAGTAGAAGGATTAGAGCTTAGATATACTGTATGTCAAGAATATTGGACCGATCTCCAAGGCGGTCAGGAATATGGGTAGGGTGCTGGACTAACTGCTTAGGTCATTTAGGATAGAACAGATGTAGGCTTGTTTACCAGGATGGTCAGTGCAATGAGAGGAGAGCCATTGGCAGTGGTCAACATTGAAATCTCCTAGGCTGGAGGTTTCTGTGAAAGGAGAGGTGGATAGAATGTGTTCCACTTTAGAAGTTAGATAGTCAAAGAATTTTGGATAGTCAGTAGAATTAGGGGGGAGATAAACAGCACAGAAATATTTAGTTTGAGAATGACAAGAAAGCTTTAGCTAGAGAGTTGAGAATTCAGAAGAATCGAAGTTGGAAACGCAAGAGAAAGCAAGACTGTTGCGCACGTATACGCAACATCCACCTTTGGCTTGAAACTGAGGAGAGAGATAGTAAGAGGATACATAGAAGGGTTTGCTGTCATTATTCCCAGACAACTGGGTTACGGTTAGAAAAAGAAGATCAGGGTTAGCAGAGGAGGAGTGGTATTCAACAGAGTGGAAGTTAGAGGAAAGGCCACGAATGTTGCAGAAGTTGATAGTGAGCGTGCCAGGCCGCGATCCAAGACATTTTGATGGGTCGTTGGGTCAGCGTCCAGAGTGTGTTGTGGGGGCATTTATGGTCCCCCCCCCCCAACCCCCCGCGGACTCCCAGGCTGTTGTGTCATCATTTGGATGATAACGTTTTAGTGAATTGAAAAGAAGTATAGTGTGCTTGTGTGGAGTAGTGTTAAGGAGAGAGAGTGTTTGTGAGAGCTATACTCTGTCTACTTTATTAAGTCCGTTTGGGTGTGGTCCGCCTGGGGCATCAAATAAGGGCGCAGTTGTCATGTCTGAGGGTAAACAAGAAACAGCCACCGTTTTCTATAATTATATGAATGGGACACTTTCGTAGGTACACTCGTACCCTAGGTCAGGTAAATCCATTTGTCAACGTCGCAAAAACAACGTTGCCATTTTGTATACAAATTATTTGTATTTATCCTTAAAACAATGTCGCATCCCTTAAAACCATACAGCTTGTATATAACTAAATATATACAGAGTATTTATAACTCATTTTTAAAGTTGTTAACCCGGGAACTGCGGGGAGACTCTTAAGAGTTCCCCCGGCGGACTGCGGGAAGACTCTTAAGAGTCAGAGAAAAAAAAATCAACTTTTGACAACGAAAAAAAAAAATATTATTTTTATTTTTTTATTTTCTTATTTTTGTTTGTCCCCTGGGCCATGCAAAATCTCAGTCCTCTACCTCCCCTCCTTCCCCACTTTCCTCCTCTCCTTCAGTTATCACCTATTTTCCCTGTTATTCCCTTATTCTGAGGTATATTTTCGTGCTAACATTAGCGAGTTGCAAGCAGGGCATTGTCATCAGTGTTAGCAAACGAGTGCAAGAGAGAGAGAGAGAATATCGATCGACTGTGTCTCAGTGGCCTTGGGGGAAATTGGCGGGAAAGTAGCTTGCCTCACCCATACATTATACAACTCGCGGGCTATATCTCCGATTTTGACCATCCAAACGCTGTTTTCACTCGTTTTATTGTTGTTTCAGGTTAATACCTTTATAATCAACCCATAATAGGCGCGTATGGATAAGTATTAATGCTATTAATGGTACAATGAATATTTTAGTGACGGAAACACCTCAAATACATGCGCACAGGGAGAGGTGTCTAATTACCCCCATGCGCAGCCGAGAGGTTAATAGCTTAAAATATGAGATTTATTATTAAGAATTTAAGATTTAGCAATTCTGCCTTTAATCAGATTCCTGACCTGACAATGCCTGAGCGGCCATCATAAAATAGGACTATAGCTGGATTACTCTCTGTAAGTAAGGCACAAAGAAAATCGGTAAGAGAGGCCAAGCAAATGAAGCAGGAGTTCCAGCAACTCCTTATGACATGCCTATAGCCTCTCCTGGGTCTAGCCCTGTTCGATTGGTGCCTACAATCTCGTCCTAATAATAATGTATACTGAACGAATTAAATACAAACATCTGGAATAATTTAGGGATGCAATTTACTTTACTTTATGTAATAAGTATGGATTTATAAATACAGGTAATACATATATAAACATTCATAAACTAGTTTCCATGGATGTACAGTACTTACTGTACAATAGGAAATATGTTAGGATTAACAATTTGTTTAGCTGTTGTACGATCGCAAGTAGAAGTTGTACAGTCACACTCAAAACTTGTGTCCTACTTCCATAATCCATTTTTCAATTCCATAATCCATTTCATTGAGTGGAGAGTGACAGCATGAGTGAAAGAGTGTATGGGAGTGAGGAGGAAGGGAAGAATGGGAGAGGCAGACCGAGAGTGAGATGGAGTTGAGTGGTATACAAATGAAAGTGGTGTTGGGTGGGATAAGAGGCGTCGGCTGACGGATGATAGAGGAGCATTGCAGCGATTCATTCGTGGCCACCCTTTCGGGGATCAAGGCGTCTAGCAGTAGGTAGATAGATATACTTCCATAATTTCAATTTTGTTTATCTTTCTGGTTAAGCTTAGCTCCTTCAATCAGACAATAAAATCTATTAATTTCTTAATGCTACTGCAAGATGATTTTATTCAGCTTAGAAATAATCACTAGGAATGAAGGGGTTAACCTGCATCTCAATTAACCCTCTACATTTAACAGATTCTTCTTAAGTTAGCTAATATCATCTGAAGGTAGCTAGAATAAATAATAAATTATCATCATAGCATTGAAGAGGTCAAAAGAGATATGAAAGTCCTAAACACACATGAACAAAAAACTTTAAGCACAAATTGGTACCCTGGGAAAATAATATATACCTCTCTGGGAATGGAACCCAAGACTCCAAGAATGTCAAAGTAAAGGTCTATCAGTGTAGCTACCACTGGATAAGATTTAGTAACTGATTTTCTATGAGAGAAACCCTAGAAATTCTCACAGTAACACAGATATATTTCAATTTATCCCGCTGCTCTGAAGATTTTTCTTTTGGTCAGTGGTAAGTACATTTATAAACCTTTACTTTAATAATCTTTGAGTCTAATGTTCGTGTTATGCTACACAAAACAAGTTGTGTGGATTCACCGAATGGAGAGAAACAAGACATTCAATATACATGCTCAATATAAGAACAAGGCAATTCATACAATCAAAGACAGAACAATGGTTTATTTATACAAAAATTATAATAACAAGTCTCTATGAGTAGAGTCAAGCACTAAAAATAAGTTGGAACAAACATGATGGCAATGGTAAATATACAATGAGTCAGGGTAAAATATCTTATTAGTACCTTCACAACTAGTCCACGGACTAGATCTTGAAATTTAGCGAATTGGTACAGTTCCCTACACGTCCACCTTTTCCTAGGATGGTATGATATGAAGAAATTTTGTAGTTTTAATATTGTTGGTAATATATGATTTGACATCACAATAAAAAACAACACGGCTTTGCCAGATTCACAAATTATTCCATGTCAATATGAAGTTTAGAATGGCACAGAGGTTAAACTTTATATTCAAACTCCAATAAGTTGCTACGAGCTTATGTAAATACTCGCTGAAATTTAGTAACTAATTCAAAATAACTTATCCACGACAATGTAAACAGTGTCTCTGGATAATATTTATATAAGGTAGTGGATATGTTTCCGTAGCTAAAGTAACATAAAGAAACAAAACATACTCTATTTTTTTTTTTTTTTTGAGACAATGAACGGAGGAAGGAAAAACACAGATAAAACAAAAAGGTCCATGTGCCTAAAGGCATCCTCCATTCATAAAATGTTTGTAACAACTGGATTTAAACTTTTGTAGATTGTAAGTTTGTGGAAAGCAACTCGAGGGAAGTGAATTCCAAAGAGTAGTAGTTCTAGGGATAAATTAATTTTGATAAGCAGAAGTTCTGCATTGTGGAGGAGAAAGTGTAAATTCATGGGCGCTCTCAGCTGCCCTAGTTCTACGGGGAAAGATGTGGAGAGGCGGCACAATTGAAGCAAGATCCTCGGAACAATTGCTGTGAAAATATCTGTAGAATAATGCAAGGGATGCAACGTTTCTTCGTATGGATAATGTAGGAAGGTCCTGTGTGATTGCAGGGTTATTGATTAATCTAATAGCTTTATTTTGAATTTTGTCCAACTGCCTCAATGCAACCACTCCACTTCCACTCCACAGAGGTGAACAGTAATCCATCTGAGAACGCACATGACTTTTATATATTACGGCCAACTGCTCGTCAGTGAAGAATTCTCGAACTCTGTACAGGAGTCCCAGTTTTTTAGAGGCATTCTTAGCAATGCTTCTAACATAATGTGTCCAGCTCAAGTTAGTAGTTAATGTTACACCGAGAATGTCAATACTAGGGGAAGTGGGAATATTTACATCATTAAAAAATATATGGGAGTCAGTGAGATTCTGTCGGTTAGAAAATTGAATGTACTTGGTTTTCTGTGCATTAAAGGAAACTAGATTCTTTTGTCCCCATTCATTCATTCTAGAAAGGTCTTGGTTCAGAGAAATTGCAGTGTTTATTTTTGAATTTATAAGATCGGGTTGGGTGAAAGAATTGGTAAATGTGAAGGAACTGTGGAGTGTTGAGTCATCTGCGTAGGAATGTATTGAATTATGAGTGGTAGATATGAGATCATTGATATGAATGAGGAACAGAGTTGGGGCCAAAACTGATCCCTGGGGAACACCAGCATTTATTGAGTGAAATTGAGAATAAAGGCCATCTACCATTACACATATTTTTTTGTTATGAAGATAAGAAGAAATTAGTGGAACTAATGATGCAAGGCCGTAGTGTGACATCTTCGACAATAAGGATTGATGCCAGACTCTATCAAATGCCTTTGATATATCCAGTGCTATTGTATGTGTTTCACCATGTTGGTCTGTAGCTTGGTTGATTTGATGCGTAAGAAGGCAAAGAATGTCTGCAGTTGATCGACATCGTCTAAAACCATATTGCCTATCACTGATTAATTTATTATTATCAAGATGCTTAATTATGTGATTATTTAATATAATTTCAAAGACTTTACCAAGAGTGGAAGTTATAGCTATTGGTCTGTAGTTTGATGGATCTGAAGAGGCACCTTTTTTAGGAACTGGATGGATGTTTGCTTCTTTCCAGGGTACTGGGAAGCATGAGGTATGAGTACACAGACGGAAAACTTTTGCCAATATGGTTAGGTTGCATTAGTTAGGTTAATTAGTAGTTCTTTACTTTTACACAATGGTGATAATATGACAAAAATAGAATGGGACTATTGAAAGGACCTTTCTCATTTAACCTCGTAAACTCAAATCCTCTATATTTGTCTTTCTTCACTATAATTGTGATACTTGTGGATATCAGAGCGCCTATTATCCTTAACCTAACCTAACTTAATTTAATTGTGGGTAATTTATGCTTGTGAAGTTTGGTTCTGGAAAATGCTAAATCAGGGTCTTTCGGACAAATATGTATCTACTACCTAAATATAATTATTAGCTCTGGAAGATGGTATTAATGTTCACTCTGGTCTATGGCTAGCAGTGTTCTATTTGTTTGTTTTTCTTAATCACAGTAAAATAGGAGAGACAGCGAGGGAATCAGGAGATAGCGACGATCAGAACCAGAAAAGAAGAAAACGGAGACTCGCAGGAATGGGAAGCCGCCAGAGAGAAAGAAGGAAGGAGAGAGAGAGAGAGAGAATGGGAGATACACGAGAATGGTAAGTTATACCAGAACCCCAAACAATCAGGACAAATGCCATCCAGGAAGTTGCCTCACCATCCAGGGAAAGATGCCACAAACACCGCTAGTCCAGAAAACACCATAAATCATCCAAGAGATGCCGCAGCTAAGAAGAACCCCGGAGACGAAGCGAGCCAAACAATACCCCGGCCCGGACGCCTGCCAAATTCAAAGGAGAGCACTCGAACCCTTCTCGCAATCAGTGCGGCCACCCAGGCTGTGCCCACGCTGCAGGAGTCGACCTGAGCCTTTTAAAAGTGACACCTTAAACCCATGCCCCTCTTACTCGCAGATATCTCACCTTGGACTACGTTGCTAAATGTATGACATGCCAGGTGAAACCAACAGAGAACAGACAGGGTGGAGTCGGAGTAGCTTTTTTTTTTTTCTATGTGAGTGAGGGAGACAAAAGGCGGAACTGCCTGTATTGAGTGCCTCCCCCAGAGTTGAAAGAGTGACAGGGCCAAAATCAAGGGACGTTTGAGCCAAAATGCCTGAACACACAGAGTTTGAAACAATTTAAGTCATAGGAAGAGTGAAAGACTAATTCTGGGAGAGAATTCCAGAGCTCAGCAGTTGATTAGAAGAAGCTGCCGATTCCGAGGTGAAATGTGACATGCCCGTACACTAGTCAGTGCAGTCAGACAACATCTAGGCTTATCCAATCTCCTGGTCTAAATTCAATTGCCCGTACACTGGTCTGTGCAAGATACATAGACTTGGAGCTTCCTAAAATTGTCCTACTTGCCAAAAGACAGTACAGGAAGAATTGTATAATAACAACAAGTCGTCAGTACACTGGTCCGTATGGCTCTAGTTATTGTGCAAATCCAGGGTAAAGACTTACTGCCAGTATACTGGTCCGAGCAGTCAGTCGAGCACGGTTCTTGACCTTTAGCTTGCTATCAGTACACTGATTCGCGTAGAGCGCTATAACTCAGTCCCTGGGTATTGACCCATACCCTACCGGGAAATTGTTAGGTGGACAGTACACTAGTCCGAGCTGCCTAACAGATTCTCTGGCCCTCCCCAACTTGAGTATCGAAAGTCGTCCAGGCCATAAGGACGTCTCCCTTGCTCGAGTGAGGAATTGCTAGGTGGACAGTGCACTGGTCCGTGCTACCTAGTAAGTTCTCTAACCCTCCAGGCTTAGGTCAAGGCTGTCACCAGTACACTGGTCCGTGTGTAGCCTGAAAACTGAGTATAGGAGTTGCTAGATTGCCAGTACACTGGTCCGTGCTCCCTAGCAACTTCTCTGAGCCCTTCCTCCTACCTCTCAACACCTGGATGGTAAGGAACCAACTCACCCCCGTGTCGAGACCTGCTGGAGGAGGTTTTCAGAGGACCACCACCACCAACCCTGATGTTGAAACCACTACAAGGTCGAGCCCGAGGAAGATTCATAGATGTTGGACCACGCCACCAGAACGAAGAACCTAGCTTGCTGAAAGCTGTATAACAGACCTCCCTTCTCACTTGTTAGGCGCCTTAGGCCTCTATAGACGAGGACGCAAACCACATGTATCTATCGTTGTAAAGTAGAATATTTTGTACGCGAACTCCTTGCGAGATCACGTGTGACAATATTTTACTTTATAGACGCACACACCCATAAAGTGATAGTCCTACACGTAAATATATATATTTGTGTGTATCTTTATTGATGATTCAAAGGAGCAGTAACCCCCAGTCTTAATACTTGCAATTCATCTTAGCTCCGGGGTATAACTTATTTGAATATAATAACTATGAATTTACTTTTGTGTTGTCCTTACACTTCTGCATGTTTGTGTGTGTCTGTGTGTGAATTCCTTCTCTGCCCAATTAAGTTAGAAGCCGCCTTTTATCCAGTAAACCCAGCAAAACGCATTAATGAGCCATGAAGTAGACTAATATGATGAGCTAACTAAAATAATTTGGCTGCATGAAACATGAAGTAATATGATGAGCTTAGTAATAGGTAAGTTTCAACGATGCAAGTAATAAGAAAAAAACAAAACAAAATAATATGAATTAAGAAATTATGATGTGTCCAATATATATTGAATAATTATATTTCAAATTGCAGCTAATTGAATCTAAGGAAATAAATCTTGTGAAGTTCTGAATAAAATCGTCTAATGACAGTAACAAAAACTGGTTTAATGCATTATTATTCTCAAGGGTTAAGCATTTTATTCAAAAACGCTGGGTAAAATCGTCTATTCTAGCCTTTCCTGGGCTGGTGCATCTTGCCAGCAGAGCATCTTCAGTAATCAGTTCACTCATACTTTACTACTGAATTACGGAGGGGATGATTACATAGGATATCCCTCCCAACACTAATGGGGGGGGGGGGGGGGAATACATCCCCTCCATTCCCCCCAGGATCTACGCCCCTGCTATGGACTACCCTAATAAACTTCTTATAAAATTAGTGTATGCAAACACTAGTCACATGTAATCGCTGTCATTATACGCACTGAATGTACAGAACATTATACATAGATCATCATAATAATCCAAATTATACCATTTAACAATACAGTCCCCTTTCTTTAAAACTAATTAACTTCAATATATGGGCACTTAGTTAGAACTAAAAAAAAAATCGCGTAAGGGCATGGAAAATGAGAAAGCAACAGCCTGGCTTTCACCGAATATAAAATGAGTCTATTCAACCCGTCATCTTAATATAACCTCTGCTGTCTTTTCAGTACATTATACCAACAAGAAATATTACAACGACACCAACTTGTCACTTGTCACGTCTTTATCAACATTCAGAATAACCACATTTGTCTCCCCCATCGAATTATGTTGCTATCAGGTAGGCTATAGGGATTTTCTTACTTATGGCATTATGAATCTACAAGGTAAAAATTTCATTGTAAAGAATGTGCACGTACAATTCGTGTGGGGACTAATGAACGAGCAGCATATAATCTACCCTGCATGCAACCTCTTCTACAAGTTTAAATTCCATTGTAAAGAATGTGCACGTCCAATTCGTGTGGGGACTAATGAACGAGCAGCATATAATCTACCCTGCATGCAACCTCTTCTTCATCTGTTGGGGCCTGTGGGGATTAGTTCCATGGATGAAAAGTGAGGTTGTGGGGTAGAGTGTGTCCTCATACATATTTACATATTACTCATACAATGGAATTTAAATGTGTGGACTTATGATGCCAGAAGTAAGAAAATACAATTGGGGTGACTCTGGTAGTTCAGTTTGAAAATTCCCCATTGTTCCACCCAATATGGCAGTTATCTTTATATTACAGCTGTAGCAAACTATTATCTTTTCCTGGTAGTCGTACCTCCACTAAACAAGACGATACAGTCCCTGATATTATCAGACATACCACTACCATTATTTTAAATACTGGTAGCTGCTTTAAAGCAATGGTGATTATACTGTTATTAACCACTTCTGTACCGTTGACGTCTTAGACGTCGCCGGTGCAGAAGGGGTTAAAGCTGCCAGTGTCTTTTACGTTCACTAAGCAACATGGTACAGCCCCAGGTTGTTCCACATGGTAGTTGATGAGATTTGCTAAGCTTTTTCTGATCGCAGCTCTACCACTTTCTTTTGCAGGTACTCGTACCTCCACTGAGCAACACGATAAAAGCCCGGTTAGCCTCACAAGCAATGGTCTGGCGGTTGATGCTAGCGGGGATGGTTCGGCGGAAGAGACTAAATCGGCGCCAGACACAACACCAGTCCACAACAATGACATTAGAAGAGCTCAGGGAAACCTGCTGCAATGCTCAATGTTCTGAGCAGGACTTTTTAGCTGCTTGTTCTTAATCATGAATATATATTCACGCCTACTTCCCTCATATTCTGGTCATTATTAGATTATTTTATTCGGCAAAGGAAAGCATTTCAACAAAAATGTTGGGCCCTATTTGGATTTGGATCGTTATCTAGGGCTATATTCTAAAAGAAAATGAGAATGTTGCTGGATATACCATTTTGAAATTAACATATCCCAGTTTCTTAAAGATGACTATAATTATATTTCGCTTAATTTGATCATTAAGATTATATAATCTAATTTATTCATTTCACTCCATGCAGAGTTTCACTGTGGTAAGTTATATGCCAACTAGACTGAAGGTAGAAACTGCAATACAGGTAAACTTATAAAGTCTTAACCCGTCGAGAGTAAGCTTATCTTTATATAATGATTTAACCTCCTTGGTGCTAAGACTTTTTTTTTGTCATTAAATGTGTGTTTATTTATTGTATTTTTTTCTGGCGGATAGAAAAGAAGAAAAAATCCTAAAAAAAAAAACTCATTTTAGCCAATAACACCATGGTATTCGTAATTTTGTGGTGCCCGGTTATTTAATAGGGTAATTACCTTTTGAGGTAGAGGGGAACTTTTTCACTAACCTCACTACACATAGCCCAAGCTTGGGGGGACTGATCAGTAACACCCCCATTTATGTAAGGCTGTACTCTTATGCCTACATTGACCTCGCATGGTAATTACCATTTGTGTTCAAGTTCCTGACATACAGTGTATGTCACTAAAACATAGAGGATACAATTGTTGACCCTTTTAATGGAAGAAAGTCGAGCATATTGATGTCCATGACCACTTGGAATATACATTAGGTTTAAATTAACTTGGCAACTTTTAAATCATCCCTTCTCACAACAGATTCTTATGGTTGATTCAATATAATGTAATATTTTAAGACAAAATAACATTTATTCATTATTCAATTTCAAGGGTTTCTCCACGACTGCCAACCAACCATGTATATTCATAATCTCAAGTTAATTTAAACAGAGAAGTCCTATAGTATAACTTTTAACTTTGTTTATACACTTTTTATAAGTTTTTAACAAATTGCCTATTTTAATGTGTAACCATTTTATGTTAAGGAATTTAACTATATTCTGTGACAAATATATAGTTGCTTATCAAGTTATATGACAGGTTATAAGCCAAGCATTAATACTACTTTAAAGGTTTGAATAGAGAAACTTGTGAACAAGATAATAAGCAATCTGTTCCAAAATGTGTTATATGAACTGTAGATGGTGTAGATGGTGTAGATGGTGTAGAACTGTAGTTGGTGAACCTAAAGAACATACGTGGTTAATCATTTTTAAAGCAATGACGCCTTTTAAAGCCTTATTCTGACTAACATTAAACAATATATTTAGCTTTGGAAAGACCTCTTGGAATCAAAGGAGTGACACGTATCTCACTTTATCTTCCGATTCCCATAGGTCTTCCATGAACTTAATTAAGTCGTCTGATGCTAGCCAGAATGAAAGGAAGGAGGGCTTCATTTATAATGAAAGGTTTAAATAATTGTGGTACTTCTATATTATCTGCATATGTAATAATTAGTTTTCACATCATTATGAGATATAAAATATATTAGAAAAGTTAGTGTAATTTGGAATCCATTATATAGGATCTCTAGGAAGCGAGTGCATGGTTGTAATATTAAAGGTACTTTTTTCTATGTGTAAGGAGGAGACAAAAGGTAACTATTCCTGTAACAAGTGTCCCCTAAAATTGAAAGAGTGACAGAGAGTCAAATTCAAGGTGCAGTACATTAGAGTAATAATATCTGGACATGAAACGGTTTAAATCGTACGATGAGGGAAAAATAGATTGAATGAGAGAGTTCAAGAGTTTACTTGTTGAGTGGGAGAAAGACAGGGAAAATTGGTTCACTCTTGGGTTAGAGAGTTGGACAGAGTAGGAGTTTGAATGTTTTGAAAGGCGGGTGCTACCTACTCTCCGTAAAGGAGGAACTATACACTGAGAAATTTCCGAAGAACATTGATTATTGTAACAGCGGTAGAGGAGAGAGTGATAGATACAACATGGTGGCGTGTAAAAAGAGATTGTAGAGAATTAGTGAGAGAAGGGGAGTTAATGAGATGAAATGCTTTGAAGGCATCCCAATATCTACTATAGTCTGTGTGTGCGTGTTTTTAATATGGCGAGGAACTGACTTGTCTCCACCCAAATTACTCGGCTATTATAACGATTTATTATAACCAAATGTAGTGCTAATTAAGAAAACTTTGCATTAATATAATAAAGGCATATACTATATATTAGTGTCTTATTCCTCCATTAATCATTGGACAATCAGCTGTTAATGGAGTATTTTATCGCCAGGTTGAAACAAAAAGTATAATATATCACACATAGTTCTCTCTTTCTTCTATCTTTACACGATTTTAAGCAGTTTAATATTAATCTGTGGGAATAAATAAGTATATGTATTTTTTTTCTTCTATATTCCAACTACTCCCTCTCGGGCATAGGCTGAGAGCCTGCACACTCTACCGCTGAACACGGTGAGGCCTGTGAGGTCTTGTTCCAGTCTAGGGAGTGAGACATGTGAAGCACCTATTCACAGCTCGAAGCAACTCCATCTCTGAAGCCGCTTCGCTTCCGTGCTTCACAGTCTCATCCCCCAGACTCGGACCCTCACTCTCAGAACGCCACGTATTGCGCAATTAACTCACTAGGCATTGCCCCCCTGTAGCATATTTTGAATATGGGAATATTCATAAAATGCTATTTAATCAGGGAACAATGAGGGTATTTTTTTTGGCATTTCGGTGTGCTGTGGTAATGTACTGAAACTAGGTACAGCACAAATTCCATTCCAATAATATCTTCCCATTGACATATTGGGATTCGAACCCGGGTCCTTTGGATTACCAGTCCAGTGGCAAGACCATTCTGCCACACCTCCCCTTATACAGTGCATACTGTACTGGACGAGTGCGAAGCACCCGCCTTTCAACACAATCCCACTCCTATTCTGTCCAATCTCAAATCCAAGAATTAGCACATTTTCTCAGTCTTTCTTCTACTCAACAAGTTAAATCTGAAATTATCTCCCTCAATTAGTCTTTCTTTCATCCTATGACTTAGACTGCCTTACATTTCGTTTGTCCAGTTATTGTGACGCAAACGTCCTTTGAATTGGGCTCTCTGTCACTCTTTTAGCTTTGGAGGAGAAACTCGTTACAGGCAGCCTGCATTTTGTCTCCTTCATACACATAGAAAACAAATATTATGATAGCCTGTATTCAGTTTAAAATACCATAATTCTAAGCTGCATAAAATTGTCTATATATAACCAAACTAATAGGAAAGAGTCCGAAGACTGCATTATAGTAAACTGAAGGGGATAATCTACAACAGAATGTACGACTATATGGCACCCAAGAATATGGCATGGGAAATAAACCCTTTCAGTATACGAGGACGCTCTTATTATAGTTATTTTGGCTATCATTAGACGATTTTAGTGTCTTGAAATGATCTGTGAATAAGGCTAATTAATTTATATAGATATTACCCGATTAAAATCGTCTAATGATAACCAGAATAATGTTTTTAAAGTGCGTCATGGTACTAAAAGGGTTAATATACCTAAATTAATATAAGCTACCCTAAGCAAACCTATGCTAACCTAAATTAACCCTATTGTGTAAGAGTATTTACTATAATTTTATAAATTCTTGAGGAATAAATGTGATAATTTAGCTTTAACCCCTTCTGTACCGGTGATGTACTTTTCATTATATTCTGGCAACTATTAGACAGTTTCGTTCAGCTTTGGAAGGATGTCTACCTATTAAAAGGCTACAGACTATCTCAGTTAATCTTTTTAGCTACCATATCATCTTCCTATCCTTCATAAAATCGTCTAAATGTAGCTGAAATCAAACACAAAAAACGTCGCTGGTACAGAAGGGGTTAATTACAGAACACATTTATAAATAGCATAATAAACGTGTTCCTAAAACCAGAAAAGAAGTATTCGAATTGTTACGCAAAATTATGTTTTGTTAGTCTGTGTTCTATTATACACATTGAAACTTTACAGTGCACGTTGGCTAATTCCGTTAGGAGGACGGCTATGCTTATTAGCTCAATAGAGGTTTTCTATTTATTTATTTGTTATTATTTTTTGTTTTTTAATGTTTGACGCACTACTCCGTGAACTTGCCAGATTTCCGCTACACTCGCTAAGTTGGTCGTTTTGCTGTGTTTTGTCATCTCCGGAGCCTTTGACGCACTACTCCTAAACGGTTGCCGCCACGACATTGAACGCTAAAGCCACTTTCACACATTCACGATGTTGGTCCCGATGTACCCCGAGGTACACAAATTGGTACATCACATCGGCAGAGACAGTGATACGATGTACGCACGCGTTTGACGACGAAGCCTCGACGGTGACACGTCGTAGCCACGACGGGACCAGATGGTACCACGGTTGCAACACGACGGCGCCATGTCAATGCTGTAACGGTCAAAATTCCGGTCAAAACCGTACCCCGACGTGACACGAGGGGAACACGACGAGGGGCGATGGACTTATGATGGTGACATGTGGCCGACCCGACGAGGACAGACGCCACAATGTCAGGCAGCCTGACAGATATCGTCAATACATATGGTGTTAAAGGTATTACCTTCAACGGTCAAGTTTAAGGTAAGATATGGTCGAATTATTTCTTTGTAAGGTATAGGCGTATGATTTTTTTTATATAAAATCAAGTTTTTGTCGTAGAGAGCTGGTTCTTTGTAAATAACAATCTGTATTCATTGCCGATATACGAAATTAATATCTAAAAACTGTATCGAAAGTTAAATTATATGAAAATAGACCATGAAGTGAAGCGAAAATATTTACCAGTGGGTGACAGCGGCGACGGACAAAAAATATTCAGGAAAAATAAAAGTTTTGATCGTACATTGGCCATATATGCACCATTAGAAAGCTAATGAAAAAATCCTATATATCACTTGCTTACAGAATATTCATTGTCCCACATTTTATCGGTGAAAATGGGGAGGGAAAGTATGGGCGGACTGAACAGTAACCTTCACCTACGGTGAAATTCCACATATTACTATTTTTATTTCTTGTTTTGTTGAAATCTTATATAATAACCTTTCCTCTTGCCGTTCATAAAACAATTTAAATAAAACAAAAAAATTATTATGGGTGAAAACCAACTGAGATGGGGAGGGAAAGTACGGCGGACTGAACAGTAACCTTCACCTACGGTGAAATTCCACATATTATTATTTTTATTTATTGTTTTGTTGAAATCTTATATAATAACCTTTCCTCTTGCCTTTCATAAAAAATATTAAATAAAAAAAAAAATATTATGGGTGGAAACCAATTGAGAGCGAATATTTTGGTGCGGCTGGGATTCTATAAAAACAAAAAACTATCGTTATAGATTTATTTCTATAAAATCCAATATTGATGATAGCATAATTCTAAACACCGCCATCATGTTCAGCGGAAAAAATGCTGTGATTTAGTATGAAAATAAAAATAACGATAAAAAAAACGATATACCGGTACTGGTATATCTCATATAGTATATAATATAACAGTGCGTTTAAACTCCACAGGTAGGCTACACTTCGTGATGAATCATATTTTCTCTAATTGTGGAAGGTTGTTGTTGTTGTTGTTGTTCCCTAAGCTGCCTGGCCGAACAGCCCCGAGTCCTTAAGGAAGGCCATGGCCACGGTCGGGCTCTCCCACAGAGCTCTCAAATAGTGTAAATAGTGTTGTTGGCGTAAGTGGTTGTGTGAAATGCAGTCTTCTATGATGTGTTTTATGGTATGGGGTGCTGTGTTACAACCCGGGCAGGTGTCGACGACGGAGTCATCCAGTCTCTTCTGATAGCTCAGAAGAGCTGGATGGTGTCCGCATCTCAGCCTGGCCAGGTGGACTCTGTCCTCACGAGGAAGGGAGGATTCAGAAGGATGGATTTCGGGAGGTCGTGCTTGCAGCTGCGTGTTGTCTATGAGTGAGTGGATGGAACGGCGAGTGATATGAGTATGGATATGCTTCCGGAAGTTGGTTTGGGGTGGGCAAGGAGGGAGAGAAGACAGTATTTGTGTGTGATAGCGTGTGCTGGGTGTTGTTTTGATATTTCTTGGTGTCTGTGGGTGTGTTGCCATGTAGTGTAGTGGGTGGTGTTGATTTGTGGAGGCTGCTGCCAGGAATTGAGTGCCTCTCATGTCTAGATGATCTTTGACTTTGAGGACTTTGGTTTCTTGATGTAGGTGATCTGTGGGTGTAGTAGCTGTGCATCCTGTGATGATTTTAAGGGCTTTATTTTGAATAGTCTGTAAGGTCTTATGATGTGTTTCAGCTAGGTTAGAAGCCCAGGCCGGGCTTCCGTATTCCATAACTGATCTTATGGAAGGTAGAATGTATTGATATAAACCTATCTTGTGCAAAAGGATCGATATAAACATAGCTTGTGTAAGGATGGAATCGTCGAAAACACAGGAACAATCTCCTCTATCTAAACCCATCCACCCACACAAACACTACCTTGTGTTAAATTAATCAATAACACTTAGTATTTCCTTTGGCTTTTACTATTATAAACACTACTGTATTAGGTAAAATGAAATTAAATTCCATAGAGCATAATTATAATAACATTTATTGCATACCGTGTATCAGTGGCGGTCGATATAGCCACACAAGAACAATAACACGCACACACTCACTCGACAATTAACACCCACGTGTTTCGGTAATCATACCGGTACACTGATTTTTCATTTGAACTTATTAACTCGTTTGATATAAGTTGATTATGGAATATTATATACGGTATATACGGTATAGGCCTATACCATATCAGGTCTTTATTTATTCATCATGTGCGTATTTATAGTGTCAGAATACTCCACTAATCCGAAGCACTGTCGGTCCGCTGCCATTCGGATTACATGACTTTTACTGTAATATATTATAACTATTTATACCCCGACGCCGCCACGTCGATGCCAATGCAACCTGATGCAGACACGCCAGACCCACGTCATCGACGCGTTGTACCCGACGTTACCACGCCAAAAATCCATCGTGGCGAATTTTTGGGTACCACCAAACATTTTAACACCAAGCGCGATTAGCCACGTCACGCCACATTGGTACCACGCCGCTCCCAGATGACCCAGACACACGTGGGCGATTGCACCACGTTGTGTCCGGATTCTCAAATCGGGGTACATCGGGACCAAAATCGTGAATGTGTGAAAGTGGCTTAAGACTAAATTTAAGCCCCTTTCACACATTCACGATTTGGGTCACGATTTGGCCCGAGGACCGATATTTGGTACATCGGCAGAGACAGGGACACGATGTGAGCGTTGGACGACGAAGACACGAAGGTGACACGTCAACAGCACGACGAGGACGATGGAACCACAAGTGCCACACGGGTACAGCACATCATAGCCCGAACGGCCAAATTACTGTCAAGTCCGGTACCCGACTAGGCACGATGGGAGCTCGATGAGGGCCGGTGGTGGTATGATGGTGACACGTGGCCGACCCGACGAGGGCGCCGCCACAACGTCAGGTGGCCTGACTGACATAATCGCATATATAAAGGGGCGGATATGGTACCTGCACGTTACTCTACACACATCCCCAGCCACGGCCACCCTACACCAGCCCATGGATGAGCTCGAGGTCCTGCAGCTGCAGGTTGATCTGGCAGCACACCAGGCCAGGCTCAATGTACAGTTGTACATGGCTTTGCAAGGTGCCAACGCTATACCAGTATAAACCACGAAACGAACGAGATAGAGTGTGTGTAATGTGTATATGTATGATTTTGTGTTCGTGTGTATATGCGTGTGTATGACTGTGAGCGTGTGTGTACGTGTGTGCGGCATTACTCGACATAATCCCCACCTTAAAAAAGCGCTTATCTAACCCTTGCTACATCATTAGGAAGATAGAGAAACGCATTTTTTTTTTTTTTTTTTTTTTTTTTTTTTTTTTTTTTCCAACTACTCCCTCTCGGGCATAGGCTGAGAGCCTGTACATTCCACCGCTCAACACGGTGAAGCCCGTGAGGTCTTGTTCCAGCCTGGGGAGTGAGACATGTGAAGCATCCATCATGGCTCAAAGCAGCTCCATCTCTGAAGCGGCTGGTTGCTTCGCTCAAGTGCTTCACCGTCTCACCCTCCAGACTCAGACCCTCACTCTCAGAACGCCACCTATTGAGCAGTGAACTCACTAGGCATTGTCCCCCTGTAACATATTTTGAATATGGGAATATTCATACAGTGTTATTTAATCAGGGAACAATGAGGGTATTTTTTTGGCATTTCGGTGGGCTTTGTGGTAATGCAATGATACTAGGTACAGCACAAATTCAATCCCAATAATATCTTCCCATTGACATATCGGGATTTGAACCCGGGTCCATTGGATTACCAATCCAGTGGCATGACCACTCCACCACACCTCCCCTCGCACACACATACTCGCTTACGTCAATAGTTGTAACTTAAACGTCCGGCCCAGCCTAGATAACTACGGTATGTTAATAATTAGGGGTTTTTCTTTCTTTTGTTTACTGTTTATATTGTATTTATGGCACAACAAAAAAAAAAGCACCGGAAAAAAAAGGCAGAGGAAAAAATGGCACTGGTAAAAATGTCACAAAACAAATGTATTAATTTTAAGGAGTAATAGATAAGTAAAATATGTTTTGATGCAATATGCAATATTGTAATTATATATATCTGGTAGTGTACTCACCATACGTTAGTTTAGGTTATTTTTTCTTTCTATGTGAGTGAGGGAGACAAAAGGCAGAACTGCCTATGTTGAGTGCCTCCCCAGAGTTGAAAGTGACAGGGCCAAAATCAAGGGACGTTCGAGCTAAAATGCCTGGACATACGGAGTTTAAAGCAATTTAAGTCATAGGAAGAGGGAAAGACTGATTATGGGAGTGAGTTCCAGAGCTCAGCTGTTGAATAGAAGAAAGATTGAGGTAGGTTAGGATAGATAGAAATATAGTGTAATTAAAGCACAAGATAGAAGTACAATAAATAATACAAATATATACAAATTATGTAATTCTTGAATAATACATTATTTAGGAAAAAATCAAGGATAATAAACTTGCCTTAAACATTGTGATAAATTTTCATAATATGCCATTTTCTCCTACCCCGAAGAATATGCTATTTTTCTGTGCCTTTTTTCCCATTGCCATTTTCCCTGTGCCTTTTTTCCCGGTGCATTTTTTTCCTACATTCGGTGCGGTTATGCCACATCTCGTCGATATCGTGCAGCACTGGTGTTGCCATGGCAACGTCGGGTGTTGACGGGGCGGCGGCGGGGGATTAAAAAAAAACGTTAATGTTCCCGATGCACCCAGATGCCAACACGTGTATACCGATGAAACCCGATGCTCACAAGCCATCCACACGTCAAACACACGATGTACCCAATGGTACCACGCTAATTTTCCCTCGTGCAAAATTTTTGGACATCACCAAACACATCGCCTCCCAACACGCCCCCCAACACGAGGTACCACGTCCCGCCCCGTGAGTAACGCGCCGCTCCCCGATGCACCCGATACACGTTGGCGATTGCACCACGTTGTGTTCCGATGTTCAAATCGGGCAACGTCGTGCTCCATACCGTGAATGTGTGAAACGGCTTTTATTTGTACGCAGAGCCAAATTTAATAAAGTGAAGTTGCCAGATTTCCGTTCCACTCGCTAAGTATGTTGTTTCATTGTGTTTTGTTGTCTCCGGAACCTTTGATGCACTACTCCTACTAAACGGCTGCCTCCACAGCATTGAACTCTAAAACCAAAGTTGTTCGCAGAGCCAATATGAATAAAGTGAACCTGTCAGGTTTCCACTACACTCGCTAAGTAGGTCGTTTCGTTGCGGTTAAGACGTTCCACACTTAGAAAATTAATTTTTCAATGTAATTTTCCACGTTTGCCTGCATATACTCACGTGCAGCTTTGTTGAATTGCTCAGATGGCACAAATGGACGATGAAGAACTACAGCACGACCTATGAGATCCATGTGTGCAAACAGGTTCGTTTTCCATAACACGGGTCAATGAATTGACATGTCTGAGATGGCTATATGGCTACACAACAATGCACCACGGGATTGTCTAAATCGGGATGTAGCGAAATCAGGAAGTAGTTGATTAACCCGCCCTTAATTATTATAATAATATGATATATTGTACTGTATGCCATAACAAATAATGACTAGTGTTAACTTGCTTTTATAACCTATGGACAATATGTCATGTGATAGTTGCATTAATAAAATAAAGGTGTTAGGATCATGATCATTGTCATCCTCCTTACTCTTCACACATCAGAGGGGCTTCAAGTGAAAACGGCCACAGCCAATATGACCACAAAACAAAATGGCCATACGTCTTCTATGCCTAAGTTAAACTATTTATGATTGGCTGGTTTTGGTCTATTAGAGTTTTGGTTGTAGCCGTTAATTAGAAGTGTGGTTGGTTTGGCCTCTATTACTGTTTACTGACTCTCTCCTTATTCTGTCTCTAGTTTTATTCTGGCTATCATTAGACAATTTTATTCAGTTTAAGAAGGATCACTGAGAGTAAAAAGGTTATTTAATTTAATATCTAACTGTGTGCTCTTTGATTACTATACTCCCCAAGCGGAGTAAAATAGAATGAGATTATCTAGACACAGTTAAAAATTACGCCATCATACTGAATGGGATGTTAAAAAAAACTTCCACATTTGATTCACCTCCCAAACTATCCTTATAATAACTTCTCAGCTACTCCTTTATCTTCCTCTCAAAACGTTCATTATTATTTCAACTTATTGCAACTTTCTTCCATATTTCTTCTGTTACTTCTTGCCTAGCCTTCATTCAATTCTATTTCTTCATTCCTTTTTTTAAATGTGGTGTGCATATTTTCAAAGAATAATAATCGGAATCACACCAGTACAGCACCAAGTCAAGTGTGATCAAGGCAATTACATTCATCTAAAAGTTTGAACAAGTTATATATATAGAGTGAAAGCCAAAGAATGTACACCAACGTTTTCTTTCCGTTTACCAATAGAAAATATATCCAGTTCCCAAATGATTGAATAATAAATGACCTTCATAAAGCCATAAAAAGATTGTATAACAAATATAATAAGCAGTGTAACTACAAACATAAGGTTTATTAAAATAACTCATTACCGGTACTTTTTCACAGTATTAACACAATTCCAGCTTTAAAATGTAATATCCCTGCACGGTCAATTACCAGGAAGTAGCCCATAGGTGGCACTTTTGATAGAGGAAAATATCCAACTGCAATAAAGCAGTTATTTAGAAGCCCACAGTACCAGCATAACCTTGCCACACCTAGATAATTAAGGACAGTGTGGTTAACAGTCACCCTGTGCAGGGTCAATGTTTATAGGTAGCCTGTAAGTTACCAAATAATTATCATTACCACCCGGTGGAGTCAAACAGCTACAAGCGTACTGGGCACTGGGCCTTTTTTTTCTATGTGCATGAAGGAGACAAAAGGCAGGCTGCCTGTAACGAGTGTCTTCCCCAAAACCGAAAGAGTGACAGGGCCGAATTCAAGGGAAGTTGGGGTCGAAATACTCGGACACACGATTATTAAAGCAGTTTAAGTCATAAGATGAGGGAAAGATTGATTGAGGGAGAGAAATCCAGAGTTCACTTGTTGAGTAGAAGAAAGACTGAGAAAATTTGCCAATTCTGGGGTTGGAGAGCTGGACAGAATAAGAGTGTTCTCACTCGCCGCAAGGGAAGGGGTATGCACTGAGAGAGCTCTGAAGAACACTGATTGTAGTGATAGCGATAGTAGAGTGAAAGAGATGCAACGCTGCGGCATGTACAAAGAGATTGTAGGGAACTAGTAAGAGGAAGTGAGTTGATGAGACAAAATACTTTGGACTATACTCCTTCGAGAAGTGCGGTATTGGTGGATCCTCCCCACACATGCGAACAATACTCAATACAGGGGCGCACTGTGCCCCGATACAAAATATCACTTTATACAGATCTAAGCAAGCAGATCTGAGATTTGCATATAAGTGAGTGAATAATAAGATGACACCTATCAACCACACTATTATAGGTTTGAGTCCCGGAGGGAAGAAGGAAAACATAATATTTAGTAGTGGCCCCGGAATCATTGACGATATGCCTTAAACAGTAATGGCACTCTTTGAACCCCAGAGCCAGTTGTTCAAATCACCAGCCCCGGAGTGCAAGAGACCAAACATCGTAAGCGTACGCTCATATTCACTTACGGAATCGTCCTTATGATCGGGGGCTCACTACGAAAAAACTTAATAAAAAAAATAATAAAAAAAACAACAGATTATAACTACTAATCTGCTATGCTTCCCATCGTGTGGATGTTGATAGCGTGGGTTTGCCCGCAGATGCTGAAGCGCCAAGCACCATTCTTCCTTCACTGACATATCAAGATAACTTAGAAACATCAGAAACAAATGGGAAGGGGATGGAAGGGAGGGCCGAAATCGTCAATGATTCTGGAGCCACTACTAAATATTAGGTTTTCCTTCTTCTCTCCGGGACTCAAACCTATAATTTATCATTGACGATATGCCTGATATCTCAAGTCTGGAGAGGGACATTCGTGACAAATATCAAACCACTAACAAATCAACAATAGGATGAAACTAAACCCAGATATAGAGCTCTAACTTGTCTTTATTTTGTATAAAAAATTCATAAAATGTATAAAAGATGTACAGGTAGCGTACTTAAAGAAATACCTGTGTGCAACCAATTTCTGAAATCATATGATAGGGATTGTAGAAATGTTGCATGACATATAAACCTATTACTTATATGTATAAAACAGATCACTTAAATGTATACAACATTGTAACTGTTTGTCTATGAATATACTGTATATATTCTTATACCATATACAAAAATATTCTCTAACTCATAACTATATTTCAAGTTCCTGAGTAACCTTATGATAATGAGTATCACATAAAATATTTGGTGATGTATCCACAATACAAAAACAAAATATATCACTCTTGACTGTACTTCCAGTCCTCAAGTAAACCTTTAAAGATCAAGGACATCACAGTGCATATGCGCACTCACAACTATGTCCGGCGGGGCTGAGGGTCTTAGCTATCACATGCACCCCCCCCCCCCCCTCTCTCTTCTTATAACTAACAATTAATCATAAAAAGCACCAGACCATTAGACCCGTTGTCTCAATGTGACACAGGTCATACTTGGTTTATCTAGAGTAATAGACAGGTAACGCGTTAGGAAGGTGTGATTGGGCACCCATAACTGCTTCTGTTGAATATCAGTGACTGAAAAATTCTTTAAGAACCTAAGAGAGACTGCCCATTTCCGTATGTCATGAGCACGTCCCACGGTTCCTGGGTTACTCTCCGACTAGAAAAGCTGCTAAGTGCCGCTTCGTAAGGCGTTTACCTGTTCTATTTACCCATATAACTCCAGGTTGGTTAGGCCGGGACACTCCAATATAATTCATTAAAGATTTCACCGGGCATTATTTATGGTGAGAATCTCCTCTCTTGAGCGCCGGAACCTCAAATTCAGCAAAGACGTGCTAATGGTGCTCGTTTTTTGCGCTAAAGGTAGGTGACGGCGAAATTTGCACACTGACATTGTGCCGGGTAAACCTCAGACAATTAGGTTCGTTGCTCATTGCTGCCAGCTCAGATACCCGGTTTCCTGTAGCCAAGGCCATAAGGAACACAGCCTTCCTTAATATCAAATCAAAAGCAGGATTGTGACTATATTTCTGAGAATTTAGCAATGACAAAGCTTTGTCAAGTGACCAGGTAGGCATGAGCTGGCGTGGTGGTGGACGAAGCTTGAAACATGCACACATGAAACCCTTCTCCTCCGCTTGCAGTACTGAGAGTCCAGTTCAATAAAAAAAATGGCACTCTGATAGCGGTCATTTGATTCTTTAGTGTAACTACTGACAAGCCTTTATGTTCAAATAGATATTCAAGATATTTGAAAATTAAAGACACCTATGCATCAGTCTGGTCAGTTTCCACAATCCAAGTAGTAAATGTTTTCCAGTGTGATTGGTACTGACGTCTGGTGGAAAGAATGTACTGATTCATTAATTTATTAGTCACACTTTCCCCATAGAGGGTTATCCATTTGGCCTTTTGAATGTCCGCAAGTGAGGTCTTTAGGTTGCCAATTGCCTCTAAGTGGAAGTACGAGAACGGGAGTGACACCGGGTTCTCGCACCACGTCTTCAACTGGGAGTACCACACTTGAGCCGGCCACAGGGGCGCGATCATCGAGACTATGCCCCGATAATCCCGTAGTTTGTGAACTACTTGACACATGAGTGAAGCATCTGGTGGTGGAAACAGATAGATGGAATTCCACCTGTTCCAGTCCGTCAGCAATGTGTCTGGTAATCCCGCCGGGGTTACTTCCTGGCGAGTGAGGAAGAGAGGGAGTCTGTGGTTCTCCTCTGACACAAACAAGTCCACTTGTGGACAGTATGGCTCTGCAATCATCTTCTGAAAGACGGTTTGCTTGAGCGCCTATTCTAATATTGTGCTCTGTCACCGTGACAGAGCATCTGCCCATATGTTGGCCACGCCTGGCAGATAAGATGCATGAAGATAAATGTTAAGCTTGTTCGCCAACACAAATATCCTTTCCGACAACTCTAGCAACACTCGAGACCTCGTTGACCCTTGCTTCTGAATGCACGTTACGGCATTCAGATTGTCCATTCGAAAGGCTATTGATATTCCCACTAGAGTTGAACTGTGAGACTGAAGGAAAAATAAGGGAACTAGTAACTCTTTTGCATTGATGTGAAACTCCTTGTATCGGGACCAAAGACCCTGACCCTGGTGACCGAGCTTTGACTGATAACCCCACCCCAGTGTCCCTGACTCATCGGTATCTAACCAGACCGTAGGCGGAGGAGAGGCCCACGTCATAATTGAATGCAATGTTTCTGGCCTTGCCCAGACCGCTAGTAAGTTGTGGATTAACTTCGGGATTTGCCATGACTTTTCCGCCGGAAAAAACGGAAAATATCTGTTTCCCTCCAAGATCAACCTCTTTACTTTCAAACGGCCCAACTGTACAGTAAGTTGAATCCAGTTGAGAGAGCCGACGAGAGACTCCCACACTTTCCTCATGGTAGTCAGACTGTGAAGAAAAAGAAACAGTTTCCTGCAAAACCTGTTCCGATTGTTCACACTCTGACTGAGGGTTAGGTGCATTGTGTCCCACAGCAACCCTACCCACTGAATTACCCTTGTTGGGACAAGATTCGACTTTGCCAAGTTGATATTGAACCCTAGGGATATGACATGGTGTAGAATGATGTTCACATAATTGAGGCATTGTATCTCGGATTCTGCTACCACCAGCCAGTCGTCTAGGTACCACATGATCGTGATTCCTTGCCGTAATAGTGGTAACAGAGCCTGTTGGACTAATTTGGTGAAAACTCTTGGTGCCAGGTTCAGGCCGAAAGGCATCCATTGAAAGACATAAGTCTTACCTGATCCTCATGGCAAGGAATTTTTTAAACCTTTTGTTTACCGGGACATGCCAGTAGGCTTCTGTCAGGTCCAACGAACACATCCAACCTTGCGGTGGAAGTGTTAACCTGATCTGATTCACAGTGAGCATCCTGAACGATGGGTTGTGAATATAGCGATTCAGGTGAGACAAGTCTACGACCAGCCTCATCTGAGCGCTGTCCCTTTTCGGCACGAGAAAAAGTCTGGACGTGTAAACAGGGCAAGTTGGATTGACCGGGACAATGATATGCTTGGTTATCATTTCTTGGACTAGTGACTCCACCTCTAAAGAAACATTGTTGACTTCTAAAGGTTGACGTAAACGAGGTCGCCGGAGCCACCGCCAAGTGATGCCCTTCCGTACCACTGTCCGTGCCCAAGTTCGCCAGGACCAAGCCCGGTAACACGTCTGAAATGATCCAGTCATGCAACTGGACTTATCCAGCAGAACTACACTCGAATTCAACTCGCCCTTCTGGGGCCCTGGGAGTGAGAGAGTTTTGTGGTTGACTAGTGTTTTGATTGGGATGTGATGGGTGTAGACGTCTGGCTGGAGGTAGGGGGTCATGACTTCTTACCTGACTTACCTTTGGACTGGCCTTTACACCACTTCCCTGATCCTTTACCCTGTGGCTTACTCTTGGTTGAGCTACTGCTTCCCGGCGCGGAAGGGGTCTTAAAGGTCGGAAAAAACTTAGTCCCACTTGGGTGACTCTTCTGACTAAATTTGGGCTTATGAAATTTACTCGACTCCTTCCGCGGCGCAGAGGCAATCGGTCGTGAAGAGTCCAAGAGGCTAAAAACAGTCCTCCAAGTATCATGACACACTAAGTTCGGGGTTAATACTGGGGAAAGGACTACTCGGCGCCCAATATCCTCCGGCTATTTCTTCACCCGATATACTCACAAGTCTTGACGTGCACGGACCGCCTCCAAGAAGGCGACCCTGATGTCGCCAAATGATTGGATAGAGTTCTGGAGAATAAGCCGCCTAGTAAGAGATAGGGCCTTTTTTGCTTGTGTATCAGTAACCGCCTCAGTGGTTCTGATCATTGACTCTGCAATCTGGCGACTGAGGAGAAACTGAGACAGTAGCCTCAAAGCTTTTTTCCGCAATTTATAGTCTTTATCAAGCTGAGCTGTTGTTGGACTAGGAAAGGGCTCATGAATTTCACACAATGACAATTTTGGAGCAGTAAGGAAATCAAGTACAGATTGAGGAATGCCCCGGCGATAGCTATGGGCAGGGAAAATCAAGTGTGTTGCTCTTGGGGTATTTGATGGGACGACTTATTAGTTATTGTATTTACCTAATTGTATTTACCTAATTGTAGTTTACAGGAGTTGAGCTAAGCTCGTGTTGTCCCGTCTCTCAGTCTACTTTTTATCCAATTTTTTCTTGAAAATATGGATGTTCCTTGCCCCTACCACCTCCTCCTCCAGCCCATTCCATTTGTCAATACATCTATAGGGGAAGCTAAAGTTCCTGATATCGTTCTTGCAGGTAGGTCTTTTTACTTTGTAGCTGTGGCCTCTAGTTATTCCTGTATCCAAAATTAATATATCCTCCCTATCCAGCCTCTCCAGCCCCCGGGCACATTTGTACATCATTATCATGTCTCCCCTCTCTCTCCTCTCTTTTAGACTCGGTAGATTTAATTTGTCTAGACTCCCTTCATATGGCAGTTCTCTGAGACTTGGAACCAATCTAGTGACTGCTCTCTGGATTCTTTCTAACTTGTGAATATGCTTCTTTAGATGCGGGGACCACACCACTGCTGCATACTCCAATCTTGGTCTAATCATACTCTTCATAATTTTCGCTACCATGGTCTCATCCAAGTAGTTCAGAGCAACTTTCATATTCCCGGCCATTGCATACATTCCGCTAAAGAGCTTGTTAATATGTTTCTCTGGCGACAAATTATCTTGTATAATCAACCCTAAATCTTTTTCTTTTTCGGTACAAGAAAAATTCTGTGCCTCTGCCTCCCACTCGAGCCACGGCCTACCTTCCCAATCTGCAGCACTGGATTACCGGTTTGATCTCTAGTATGTAGTATCTAGTATCTGTATTCCTTCAGACGTAGCCTGAAGGAACACCTGAACCGGACAGCTGCGAGAAGGGAGCACCAAGCTTATGTCTACTACTAAATACGACATAAGAGATAGACAAACCAAACTGAAATGATTACTGATTACGGATTACTGATATTTACTATAGGATGTAAGGTATCTTAAAATAACCCCCTAGAAATACTTTCTCTAAAGTATCCATTTCTTTATCCTCCCCATTTCCCCAGCTAACCTAATCCCACAAGGACCCCAATGGAAATACGCCTAACGGCCTTATTGGGCTATCCTTAGTTGGAATTATGCAAGGCTGGTACATGTCATATTTATAACAAACTATGTGGTACCAACTCTGTAAATTGCTAACTGAATAAATATTATTATTATTATTATTATTAGTTGGAACAATATCTAACTCAGGTGTTAGATTAGCAAGTGACTTGACATCAGTGAATCCGTCTAATTTGGACCAATCCGAATACAGACGTGCAGACGAGGCTGGTGGCAAACTTGGGGAAAATGTATAAACAAAGTAATCAGGGGCATACAAATTTGGAATGGCCTTAATTGTTACATCTAAAAGTTCTCCTGACATGTTCTTTGCACGCAATTTCTTGCTCTCACTAGCCTGAATGCACCAGTACTCAGGTACCGGAGTTTCCCCCGAAACCGTTGGCTGCGCGACCTGAGGGTTTAATGCAACAATGTCAACCCAAGACCTATCCGGCCCATATAAGAGGGCCTTTTCTGAGAGGGACTTTCTCAAGGGGTGGAGGAATTACGTCCGTGACGACGCGGACATTTGAGGTCGTCAAAGTTGACGTCAAAGGAGTTAGACTAGAAGTAACAGGGGAGGGAATATGAGTTTGTTTAGTTGACACCTGTAGGGAACCCAGAGGTCGAGCAACCGGAGGTGGTGTGGGAGACTCCGACACCACCCTACTCACATTAAATTTATCCATCATTTGATAAAAAAAAAAATGTAAATCCCCCCTGGTTATAAAATCTCTAGAATTGTCCATGGAAACAACAGAGTCAACATCAGAATGGCCTGATTCCAATTGTTCTGAAGCATCATCAGAACTCCATAGACTCAACCGACCTCGCCTCCAGAGACCGAGCTGAGGGGGAGTCGAACCGCCTCAGACCGGACGGCGGGTTCCAATACGTCACGTTCGCATTCTTCCCAATCTAAGTTCGGTATAGAATAAGGTACCTGAGCCTTAACCGGGTTGTTGCACATAGTCTCTATCTGGGTCTTCCGAGATAGCAGACACCTGGCTTTGAGGTCTATCTTGGTACTCACTCGTGACGTTTGGGTAGCCTCGGTACTGTTCAGTCAAAACCCATGCTGACACATGAGAATGAGGTGCACCGAAACCTTGAGGCACATTGGTTCTGGGAATCACATAACTTGGCCTTTGAGACTGCGACACTTGTTCGATCTGTTGGCTTAAGTCACTAACACTTTCCCTAGGCAGCATCTCTGCTACCTCAGTCACTGCCTCAGACCGGCCAGATTGGACCTTAGGCGTAGTCGAGACAGGTTTGGGGAGAGCAGGTGCCGGCGCAAGCGTTTGCCTGGGCCGTGCACTCGACGTCGCCTACCGGGACGTTGAAACCCGTTTACTACCCGAAGTCTTCTCTTCCGACGTCACTTTTTCTGGCGTTACCCTCCTCTTCTTGGCAGCCAGCGGGCCTGGCTGACCCAAAGATTGACGAGATTATGATTGTCTTAAGGGCGACCGCGATCTGGATCGGGTCCTGCCTTCAGTGTAAGATGAATCCGGCGTCGGCAGTTTCGCCTGCCGGCGGGGGTGGGTTAACACTCTTAGCTCTGTCATCATCAGTGGACTCTTCTTCAGTACTAATTGTTTCTTTGGAAGTCACTTTAGATACTTTCTTTTTAGACGCCCCAGAACGAATAGTTTTAGAAGATTTAACAACCAGAGATTTTATCTCTAAATTATCCCACATAGCCTGATCATCGCATTGCAGTGCTTTATGAGCTACCTCCTTTGTGTAGTTATTGAAATTACCCTTAATTTCCAAAAGTACCACTTGACTTGCAGCCTCCTTATGATTTAGCAAACCGTTACAGAGTTTAATGCACACAGCACATTTCTTAGTTAACCACCGACCACAGGAGCGATCAAGACATGAAACACATCGAATGCAAAGCTTATGTCCAATGATAGGAATGTTCATATGGACTTTTTTTCTCACTAAAAAAGAAAAAACTTTGTAAATAATAAAAAGGAAAAACACATTAAGAACTGCTATAATCAGGCTTCCCGAATTGGGGATGTCTTCCCATGCGCAGCCAGACGCTGATCCTCCTGCGCCATCTCGGCCTTCCTCTTCATGCGACCGTGCTGTGCAGACGTACGAGCCCGTCTCTCTTCATTCTACATTCGTTCGCCTATTAGTGAGTCTTTTGCTCATTTGTATTTATCTGAGACGTTATAGAATAGGTTCAGATTAGTTAGTACGGTCGTCCACATTGGCACGGTCTTAGGAAGTGTGTAACATAGGATACAGTGTTAAGCGTCCATGTGATCCGCATCGGATCAGGGCGCCTCATGTTAACTTTTCCTTTGCAGCATTTAGTTTTGCCTTTTAGCCAGTTAGGAGGCTCTACAATGCTGGGCTCGTCTACTTGACCGTCAATTTTGAACGGGAGTAGCTAGTAGTCAAATATTTAGCAGACACTCTAGTCCAAGAGTTGTCATACGTGGTGTGAAACTTTCTGGAGTGCTTTTGTTTTCTGCTTTCCCCTCTGGCCTGAGGCGTCGGTGGTGGCGGATGGCGGTGTCATCGTGGGAGCTCCTTGCTTCGCGTGTCGTCGTATTTTCTGCCCGAAGCCTCGTGGCTAGCCTCGTGTTAGGGGTATTGTGACTATGGCTAGGATATATTGTTAATTATTGAATTAAATAATATGTGTAGCCTTAAGTTACCCTTCTTTTTCATGTGGGTATTTTCATGATTGGAAGGGATCAGGAGACGTCCTGATATATATATGATGATATTGTGGTGTGTTTTTCACTGAGCTGTCAAGTGCGTAACACCCAAAGGGTTTGGTGTTTCCCTTCGGCAGATTTTGTCAGTAATTGATGCCGGAGGTTCGTCAAGGCGAGCAGGGAATAGATCCAAGAAACCCAGTCTGGTCAGCGTACCGTAAAATTCTCCGGCGGAACATCCGACTTTCCAATGGGGTTCCGGCAATGCTGGGAGGACTCACTTAGCTACCCTCACACGGCAGCATACGTCGCATTAACCCGGCGGACGTTACACAGTGGGAATATAAGCCCCCGGCGGACGTTACACAGTGGGAATATAAGCCTATCACTCCTCATTGTGCGGATTGAAGGGCTGACTTAAAATGAGAATATAAGCCTATCACTCCTCATTGTGCGGATTGAAGGGCTAACATAACATATTCTTAAAGGTTATTTTATAGGCATAGTGATTTATATCATTGTAACTCGTACAATCCCAGCGACGGCTATAGCCGTCAGTAGATAATTAACTCCCCAGTCCCAGCGACGGTTATAGCCGTCAGTAATGTATTTGTCTTGTAACTGCCTGTACAAGGCTAATTTTTTTATTTTGTTTTAATTTTATGTCTTGTAAAAAAAAAAAAAAAAACGTGATAGATCCACTCTTGCCTCATCTCTTCAGGTGAAAAGGTGGTCTCTCCTGTCATTTTGGCCACATTGCTTGGGACTGCTGCGGACTTTTATTACTGTATCCTACGGTACAGTACGGGTTAAGTAGTCCTCTTACCTTAATGTTAAAGTGCATCAGCGGACTTTACATAAGGATGGATCCGGCGGAAAATTAGAATTAGCTGGTGCTGCAAACTCTAGTTTTCCGGCGGATTCTGAGCATATACTGTGTGAATGTCTCAGTTTATACTTATGAGCATTGATTCTTGGAAATTTTCTTCCAGATCACCACAGAGTTGCGCAGCACGGATCCCAGGTAGGGGGCCCATCCGGCAGGGGGGGGGGAGGGGGTCGTCTTTGTTGCCAACATGCCTTTAGTCACACTTTGCTCAACTCCAACTTGCGTTGGGGTCCCTGTATTTCACCATAAATTATGTGTGAAATGTGTTCAGTGCCTAGACCGCTCTAGAGGGAAATGGTTATCCAGGAAATGCGGCGTGTGTTCAGACCTTCGAAGTGGCCTATTTGTCCACCAGGACCAGTCTTGTAAAGTAGCATTATCTGAAATTAAGGCTACATATAACTCTTATACGAAAGACGTGGCACATAAAGCACCGAACTGCGATGACGAGGAACTATGGGAATATTTAATTGTAAAAAGTGTTCGAAAATTCCCATCCATACGCTTGCAGAGCAATTCTAAATCAAAACCGAGAATAATCTCTAAAGAACTTGTCAGTAGTAGTGATTCAGACTTTTTTCAGGCACCCCCCCCCCCCCCCCCCGGCCGCTCCAAGAGGGCGCGGTCACCTACGTCGCGTGACGACCGACCAAGATCCAGGTCGAGGTAGCCACTTAAGCAGTCCTCTAAATCTCAGGGATCGTCGAGATCTCAACCTAAGAAGAGGAAGACAGACGTGCCGGCATCTGCTACGCCGTCGTTGAGTGAGAAGGGTCATAAACATGGTACCCGTACGGAGTCGAGTAAGAGTTCGGACCACCGGCATAAGTCGGGGTCTCGTCCGTCGCTCTCCGCTCTCACCTTTCACAAGCCTAACGTCCAATCTGGCAGTTCGGAGGTGGGATCGGAGGACGTTGTGTCGACTCCCAGGGATAGTTCTAACAAAGTGCCCAGTGTGTCTCACCCTCTTAGGCAGGATTTTACCATACCTCTTGTACAACCTCAGGTGGGTCATTCTAGGGTTCCGGCACCAGTTTTGGCTGAGCAATATAGGGGTTACCCGGCAGAAGAACATTATACCGTGGATAGTAATAGACCAGAACATAGTGTAGACACTCATACTCGGGATATATGGAGACAGGCTGTGTCAGGCCCACCGGGGGCTCCTAGTGTTAACCCGGCAGGTGCTAATCATGGTCAGGAAGTTACTATAGTGCAAGAAATTTTACCCTCCTCTGTACCTGATTTAATTTGGGTTGATTTTGAACAGACAGTACTTTCAGAGGCACAACAAAACCCAGAAAGTATGGAAGTGTTGGAGGAAAAGCAGGAGGAAGCTGACACGTTAGCCTCTGCTCAACCTCGCCGTGGGGCTAGTGAGTCGGAAGGGGAATCTGTAACCTCTAGGGAATCTCAATACACTACTAAAGGTGATTTAGATAGGATGTTTGAATCTTTTGCACAGAGATACAAAATGCAGCCAGTGGTACCGGAAACTACATTATCCGTACCGGCGGCTCAGCCTTCCGTTCCGGTTGCTCCCCCACAAGGAGCTGTCCGTCACTTGGCATCAGTGCAGATCCCTACTACTCCAATTGGTCAGCCCCCAGTAACTTGTTTATCTGCTGTCCCCTTAACATCAACTTTAAAGACGACTAATGTCCGTGTGATCACTGATGTAGTTCCTCCACCGTTGGAAAGAGTCCCCGTAAAAAAGGGCCCTATGCCCCTTTTGTATGGTCCGGACCTCTCATGGGTCACCGTAGTAGCTCAAAATCCCTCTAGTGCACAAGCAGCAATTGCGGGTGAGCAACCGGTACCAGGTGAGTGGATAATACAGATGAACAAGAATAGAAAATTACGAGCTAAAGACTCGGCAGGTCATATTGTGGATGTATCGGTTAAAGCAATTCCTAATGTCTATGCTTATGATTACTTTGTGTTTTCTGCCACCCCGGCTCTTCCACCTGCTTCCTCTGCACGCTTGTATGCAGAATGGGCTAAGACCGATGGACTGAATGACATGAAAGCGCTAGGTGCGCTCACGCCGGAACTGGATACACTTCCGGTCAATGATCAATTTGGCAACCCAGTATTGCAGATGGGGCAGGTGGGACCAGGCCCGTGGGTGGAGTGGGAATCTGAGGCTCAGCAGTTTGCGTCTACTATAACGTCAAAAACTTCACACCAAATTCCCCAAGACACTCACTCATGGTTTTCTCTGCCGGTAATTAAAGCCGGAGGGGTACCACCTGCTATACTAAATTTTCTATCGGCTCCTAAGTTGGCCTTATGTGAACTGCAGGAACCCTTTTCAGTCATACCTCCGTCGCAACTGGACAAAGACTTCAAGTTGCGTCAGAGGGCTTTGAGATTATTTTTCCAACTCCTGCTGAGCCGCCAGGTCACTCAATCACTTATTAGGACCATAGAAGCTATTAATGACTCTGATACTAGAAAGGCCTTGGAGTTATCTAGACGATTAACTCTACAAAATTCTATACAGTCATTGGGCAACGTCAGAACAGCCTTGCTGGAGGCTGTCAGAGCACATCAAGACCTTAGAGTCTATCTGGTGAAAAAATTGCCCGAAGACCTGGGTCGCCGGGTAATTCTCTCACCGCTATTAACGCCCTCCCTAGTTTGGCCCACCATTTGGCAGGCCGTCTTTAATCTAGTAGATGTTACCGGGACACGTGCTTCGCCGGCACGGAAGGGTCACAAATTCACTAAGCCTTATGCTAAAGCTAAGTCTAGTCAGAAGGCTCAACCTAGTGGGTATCATAAATCCTTTCAGGGGTCCAGATCTCCTCCGGCACAGGGGAGCACTCAGTCCAAAGGTAAACAAGGTAAACCAACAGGTAAATGGAACAAACAACATTCCAAATACAAGTCAGGTCAGGGGTCAACAGCTGCCAAACCTAGCCAGCCGTCCACCTCTACTCCACCACCTTCAAAAAAACAGATCTATCACAAACTATCTCACTCCCGGGGCCTGGCAAGGGCGAGTTGGATCAGAGTACAGTTACGCCGGACAAGCCCAGTCAAGAGACTGGGTCATTCCGGACGTGTCACCGGGCTTGGCCCCAGCGGACCTGGGCTCGGACAGTGGTACGCAAGGACATAACCTGGCGGTGGCTCCGGCGACCTTGTTTACGTCACCCATTAAAAATCAATCATGTTTCATTAGAAGTGGAGTCACTAGTCCAGGAAATGATCACCAAGCATATCATTGTCCCGGTCAATCCAACTTGCCCAGTTTACACGTCCAAGCTTTTTCTCGTAACAAAAAGGGACAGTGTTCAGAAGAGACCGGTCGTAGATCTATCTCATTTGAACCGTCACATTCACAACACATCGTTCAAGATGCTCACTGTGAATCAAATCAGGCTAACACTTCCGCCGCAAGGTTGGATGTGCTCGTTATACCTGACAGAAGCCTATTGGCACGTCCCGGTAAACAAAAGGTTCCAAAAGTTCGTTGCTCTGAGGATAGGGCATCAGACCTATGTCCTTCAACGGATGCCCTTCGGGTTGAACCTACCACTGAGAATTTTCACAAAGTTAGTCCGTCAAGCTTTACTACCATTATTAAGTCAAGGGATCAAGGTGTTGTGGTACCTGGACGACTGGCTAGTAGTGGCAGAATCAGAGAGTCAATGCAACAACCATGTCAATATTAATCTCAATCATGTGAAATCCCTAGGGTTCAAGGTCAACTTGGCAAAGTCGAACCTTGTCCCAACAAGGGTAATTCAGTGGATAGGGCTGGTCTGGGACACAGCACATCTTACTCTCAGTCAGAGTGTGGACAACCGAAACAGATTTCGAAAGAAATTGTTTCGTTTTCTCCACAGCCTGACTACCACGAGAAGGACATGGGAATCTCTGGCCGGCTCTCTCAACTGGATTCAACTTACTGTAAAGTTGGGCCGGTTGAAAGTAAAGAGATTAATCTTGGAAGCCAACAAACATCTTCCGCTGTTGCCGGCGGGAAAGTTATGGCAAATTCCAACATTTATCCACAACTGACTGTCGGTTTGGGCGAGGCAGGAAACATTGCATTCAATCATGACATGGACTTCTCCTCCACCTACAGTGTGGGTAGATACAGATGCGTCAGGGACAATAGGCTGGGGTTATCAGTCGAACCTAGGCCACCAGGGTCAAAGTCTTTGGTCCCAGTCTGTAGATTTTCACATAAACGCGAAAGAGTTGAAGGTCCCCTTAATTTTCCTAGAGGCTCACGGTTACACTTTACAGGGAAAATCGATAGCCTTCAGAATGGACAACTTGAATGCGGTATCATGCATTCAAAGGCAAGGGTCAACGAGGTCTCGGACGTTGCTAGAATTGTCAGAAAAGATTTTTGTTCTAGCGGACAGCCTGAACAGCATCTTACGCATCTTCACGCATCTTACCTCCCAGGCGTAGCCAACGTCTGGGCAGACGCTCTGTCCCGGAGACAGAGCACAATAGTAGAATGGTCACTCAAGCAAAACATCTTCAACCAGATGATTGCAGAGCAGTACCGTCCACAAGTGGACTTGTTCGCATCCGAGGGAAATCACAAACTCCCTCTCTACCTAACCCGCCGGGGGGAAACCCAGGCGGCGGATCTAGACGCTTTGACGGAGGACTGGAACAGGTGGAGTTCCATCTATCTGTTTCTGCCTCCAGACGCTTCACTCATGTGTCAAGTAGTTCACAAACTACGATATTATCGGGGTACAGTCTCGATGATCGCGTCCCTGTGGCCAGCTCAGGTGTGGTACCACCGAAGACGTGGTGCGAGAGCCCGGTGTCACTCCCGATCTCGTACTTCCACTTAGAGACAATTGGAAACCTCGAGACCTTGCTGACTTTTGCCTTTTGGACATTCAGAAGGCTAAATGGTTAACTCCTTATGGTGAGAGTGTAACAAATAAATGTATTAACCAGTACACGATATCCACTAGGCGTCAATATCAGTCCCATTGGAAAATCTTCACCACCTGGATAGTGGAAACAGCTCAAACAGAGGCATCTGTTGCTCTAATTTTCAATAACTTGGACTACCTATTTGAACAGAAAAGATTTTCAGTAACAACTTTGAAAAACCATTTGTCAGCAATTAAAATCCCATTTTGTGATTTAACTTGTCTATCTGTACCGCAGGCGGAGGAGAAGACCTTCATGTGTGCATGCTTCAAGCTTCGCTCACCACCCCATCAGCTCATGCCTACCTGGTCACTCGATAAAGCTTTATCGTTACTGAATTCACCCAAATATAATCGCAATCCTGATTTTGATTTGATTCTCAAGAAAGCTGTGTTTCTCATGGCTTTAGCTACAGGTAGCCGGGTGTCTGAGCTGGCGGTGATGAGCAACGAACCTAACTGTTTGAGGTTTGGGCGGCGTAATGTTGATGTGCAAATTGCGCCGTCACCCACTTTTGTTGCAAAGAATGAACATATTGAACATGTGTTTTCGTCTTTTACAGTACTGGCGCTCAAATGCGGTGATACACATCATATTTTATGCCCAGTACAATCTATGATTAAGTTGTTGAGAAAGTCTCGGCCTAAGCAACCGGGAGCTCTCTAGGTTTCGAGTACAGGTCAGCGCATCACAAAACGGAAGTTAGCAGCCCTAATAGTCGAGGTTATTCTATCTATCTATCTATATGCTCAGGCCCAATCCCCACTTTTCCTATTTTTATTTTTATTTTCTATTATATTCTATTTTATTTTTTATTTTATTTTTTTTCTTGGGGGTGGCTGACTCAAGACAGAGCAAGGACAGGGAAAACACAAAAACACCATAAAACAACGAACAAACAGATAAAAACACAAATTCACACACATCTAGGTCACCCAGGAGAAGACCCAGAGACCAGGGTCACCTAGGTCGCTCCAGCACTGCCCCGGCCCCCGACCGCCCGGAGAGGTTCCGATCTCGAGGTTATTAGAGAAAGTAATCCCGGCGTAGTGGCAAGAGCCCACGACATCAGGAAGTGGGCGGTTTCTATGAGATTTGTACATAACTTTTCCATTGATGATATTGCCAACACAAAATTATGGGCATCAAATCATACTTCTCTGAGGCGCTACCTGTCTGTGGCCCTGGACCGACCAAAGCTCACCTGTGTGGCACTACGTCAATGGGTCTGAGGGCTCTATGTGCTGATTAGACATTAAGTATTTTAGAGTTTAAGATAAAAAGGGGGGGGGGGGGTACAGGAGTACTAAGACCCCTCAGCCCCTCCGCCGGACAAGTGCTTCGCCAAATAATGTGATAAGTATACTGTGATATACTTAATATAATTTTAATTTTAAGCAAAACATTTCATTAGTAACAAATAGCTATGAAATACATGCAATATATTGTCCAAAGTACAAAGTAGTACAATAGTACACGGAAGTATCTATACATATCATTGGTGTAGGATAGGTGTGTAGTGTTCCCCAACAGTGGCGTAGCCAAGGGGGGGCATGGGGGGCACATGCCCCCCCATGAGAAACCTGTGACCCCCCACCCACCACCATAGCCCTACATGTATGCCTAATTTGTCATTGTATTCAATAGGACTCTAGATAGAAGGCACCACCACCTAAAACAACAATTAACCCGGGAACGGCACCGAGACTCTTAAGAGGTTTTACTGGGCAAAGGCGACGGGACTCTTAAGATCCAAGGCCTAAAAAAAGCCTTTTAAAAGACCCCAGTAGCACTCAAAATAAAGGAATATGTGATTGTTATGCCACATTTATAAGAAAACAAGAGATAATCTGATTGCGATTTCCACTCTAGGAATCAGTGCTAATCATCAACTTAGATACCTCTCTGCTGGGTAAGGATCAGCCTTGGCTCTATTAATCAACACTCTAGTAATAAGCAATGGACACAAAATACACAGTAAAGGTTATCAGGTTTTTATTCCTTAATAGCTAGGGTACAATCTTAATATGTCTCTGGAACAATAAACATCTATCTATCTATCTTTCTATTGCCGGATGCCGTGATCCCCGAAGGGGTGGCCACGAACAAACCGCCCCCATGGACCTCTGTCCCCAGTCAGTCGACGCCCCTCCTCCCAACCAGCACCGCCTTCATCCATATACTTCCTCACTCCATCCTTCCACCTCTCCCTCTCTGTCCTTCCACCTCGCTCTCGTACACCCTCTTATGGGGAGATTTCCACTTGAGGGATTTTTTTCTGGATCCCTTTCTCCCTCATGTTTAGCCCCATTGATTTTGAGATTTTAAGACGTTCGCCCCATTAGTTTGACGATTTTAAGAACTTTCGACCCATTTATGTCACTTTTAAGATATTTCGTGCCATTTAGGTGTCGATTTTTTCCTGGCGAGCGATAGCGAGCCTGTAATTTAAAGGTGGGTGTGCATGCTATTATTTTCCTCCACAATCATTACCGGCAGTGTGCACTATAGCTTTTGGTGCAATATTTTTTGCTACAATGGCTTAATTATTTATATAATGGCCAAAATAGGATATGGGTGACACTTTTCTGGATTCGGAGTTTAAGCGCTCTGATGACGTATGCCCAGCAACACAACAAGCTCTTCTGACAGGTGGAAATGGAGGATAGTGACAGTAGTTCCGATTCGTTTGCCAATACTGAGGGTGATAACCGTGATTATGGTGAAGAACCTCAAGTGATGAATATCAGTCAGTCATGGCGTTGATGAGAGTGTCGTGATGGTGTAGCTGTTTGTATTGCTGTAAGTGTATTGTGATTAGAGGCACAATAGCTCGATCAACTGAAGGCGGAATTTAGATGTTAACTGGTTGGTGTTCGTGGAGGCTCTCCTCTCTCTTCCTCAGAGGCACACCTTTCTGCCTTGGCAAACGCCAGGAGCCCAAATTATCGTACCGCATCTAGGTTGCTCTATACGATAAATTATATTAATATATTCGATAAATTCATATATACTACATAAGACCATGGCAATATTGCTTAATAGCATATTAGGCCTTTTATAACTTAACTTATTTACAATCTTATAACATACGATCTACTCGTCCTACGTCGTGCTGCAGGAGCGACCGTGACGTCACCAGAGACATACGGGATCACAAAAGAGTCATAGCCTATCGTATTTACGATACACTCCCCCCACAAAAAAATACATGAACCCCACCTTAAACTTAAAGTTGCCCAGAGGCTATCTTCTGACGCCACATATCGACGGCACCAGCAGCAGCTCGTCTGGGACGCGTCCCGGTCCGAGATTGATCACCATCAGTAAGAGGTGAGTCGTTACTCTGAGAATTCTCGGACCCAGCAATAACAGGTGGAGTCTCCGATTGTAAAGTGGAATCGAGCTCCAAAGCGTACAAACGTGCGATAGGACGAACAGTAGTTCCAGTGGCTGTCTTCAATAGCACCACCCGCTCAACAGAGTTTGCCCCTTTGTATACCTCCAACACGCGGCCCAATTTCCAGTATAAACGAGGACTATCTTCTTTAATTAAAACAACTTCACCAACAGTAGGTGCCATTGGTCTACCAGAGGGAGTAACACTCCTTTCCCTCAATGCTAGCAGATATTCACTAATCCACCGTTTCCTAAAATCCTCGATTATCCTTGATATATACTGGTATCTCTTAGACACCGCTGCCTCAGAGTACAATGAGGGATCCTCTAACTCTACTATGGATTGGAAATCAGATGGAAACGCAGTCAATGGTTTTCCATATAGCAAGTGAGCTGGCGTTAATGGTAGTGGTTCTTGCAGGTCGGTGTACACATATGTAAGCGGACGATCGTTCACGACTGCCTCTATCTCTGTGAGGACTGTCGTTAACTCACTCTTCTTTAATAGAGCACGTCCTACTACCGCTCTGAGTCCTGACTTCACTATGCCGACACACCGTTCCCACATTCCACCAAACCAAGGTGCCTTAACTGGAATGAACCTCCATTCGCGCTTCCTTTCTCCCAAAAAAGTGATGATAGTAGGATCACTACTCATATCCTTTAGATATTTTGATGCCTGGACATAAATGGGAGCATTGTCGCTAAGAATGAGTTGAGGGAATGAACGACGGGCACAAAACCGTCTAAACGCCAGCATAAATTCTTCGCTAGACATATTATCACATAGTTCTAGGTGTACCGCTCGTTGCACAGGTAAACAATATTATATAAACCTTCTCATGCTCTCTCGTCTTCAATGCCCCTGTGTAATCTAACCCTACAGCTTTGAAAGGTTCTATGTGCTTTACACGGCATTCAGGTAGAGGTGGAGCTGGTCCAGTTGCATATGGTTTACCTTTTAGTCTCTGGCATATTACACACTTTCTTACTACGCGTCGAGCTACTTGTCGAACTCTGGGTATCCACCATGTGAGATGTAAATTTGATATAATATGACATACCCCGTAGTGTTTTACTTCCCTATGTGCACGTATGATCAATAGATCAGTAACGTGATGTCTTGTTGGCATAAGTATAGGGCAGTTTGTGCCGTCTGTTACACCCGACCACTTCAGGCGACCCTCACACCTGATGAGGCCATTGTCTAGGTGCAACCTTAATTGACGCACTATTATAGGTTTGACTCCTGTAAGGAGATAAAGAAAACCTAATAATTAGTAGTGGCCCCGTAATCATTGACGAACATGCCTATTACATAAGGCATCCTCTTCAAACACTAATCCGCCGTAGTTTGAATCTACCGCGCAGAGCATTTAAAATCTGAGGAGCCTTCATCATGAGCGCACGCGACCTCACTCATGGCTTCAGTCATTATGAATTGGGTTCTCACTACGAAAAAACTTCGTAAAAAATAAAAAACAAAAAGAAAATAAGAATAACTATCCAATAAGCTTTCCATCATATCGTAGATGTACTTGTGTGGATCTTTGACCAGACGCTGATTCAGGCGTCATTCTTCCTTCACTGACATATCAAGTAAACCAAAATCCTTAATACATCAACGAATGGGAAGGGGATGGTCGGGAGGGCCCCAGTCGTCAATGATTACGGGGCCACTACTAAATATTAGGTTTTCTTTATCTCCTTACAGGAGTCAAACCTATAATTTATTAGTGGCCCCTCCATCATTGACGAACATGCCTGATTTCTAAGACTGGAGGGGGACATTCGTAATCATATCATAACTCTAGAAAAGCAGATAATCAAACAACCACATAGTATTCTTACTTTTGTAAAAAAGAGATATTCCGGTGCATAAACTTTATACAGCCTAAATCTTCAAAAAGGGGTACAAGCAGGAGCGTGCTTCAAAGAAGCCTGCTTGAAAAAGGGTTAACTCTGAGACTCTGTGCACAGATCTGCTAGTTAAGAAGGCACCCCACTTAAAGTAAGTGGTGAAAACTAAAAACTTATAAGTTTACATGTGCACATATAAACCCCATTAACTAGTGGATATATTCCTAAAAATATAACCAAACATAAATGAATTCTTGTACATTCGTAGAAGTACTGAACTCGTGTACTTATGCAGAAGTAATTACTGCAAAAGTAAAAGTCGTAGTTGCCACTACCGAGATTTCTCAAAAATCTATTGCTTCACAGCCAAAGCTACTTACAACAAGAATTGTCGTAACACTACTATTGGCCTTTAGCACAATTTCCTGCAATGAATACTACAGAGAAATTTTATAATACAATGCCTACAACCAGTATCACAGCTCGTATGTTCCGAACACATACTCCGGAGGGGTCTAGGGTGTCCTATGTCACACTGACTGCACCCTCCCCCCCCCCCCCTTTTTCTTGAAATTAAACAAAACGTGACTAAAAGGGCCACCTAGACCCTCTGCCGTAAAGCTATACATGGCAAGGAAGGTTTGTCCAGAGCTACTGAAAGGTATCGAGGCAAAAACTCCTGATTAGAGGCCCACAACTGTGTGGACGTAATAACTTCCACCGAAAGATTATTAAGGAAACGTAAAGAGGCTGTCCCCTTGCGTAAATCGTGGGTCTTACCCACAACGCCGGGATGCTTCTCTTTAAAGTCCTCGACCAAGAGAGAAGCCAGTGTACGCTCCATCAATCGTTCACCCGGACTTGCGACCCATAAAGCACCCTGGTGATTTAGAGGTGCCACTCTTAAATATTTGGTTAGAGCTTGCACTGGGCAAAAAAGATGGTGCACCTTTCCCCTGTTTAACGCCGGCACCGTGAACTCTGAAAACACGTGTTCACTGTGCTCAATCTCGGCTATGAATCCTGGGGAAGGTGCAATGTGAATACACTCATGAAGCCTATCAAACCTGAGGCAATTAGGTGCGTTGCTCATCGCCGCCAGCTCAGATACTCTGTTCCCGGTAGCCAAAGCCATAAGGAATACTGCCCTTTTGTAAAATCTGCAGTCTTTGGTACATACGGGAACGAGAATAACGACGATGCTTTGTCCAGAGACCATGTAGGCCTGAGCTGACGGGGAGGTGGGCGGAGTTTAAAACCTGCCCACATAAATCACTTTCAGATAAATGTTTCTGCATGAACAGATAAATTAAATAATAAACAACCAACGCCACCGAGGGCACAGTTTGTTTTGTTCTAAGAATCCGAGACGTAAAAGCTTTCCAATGCGATTGAAACTGTCGCTTTGTAGACTGGGTATATTGATTCGTGAATATCTTGGTCACGTCGCTACCATAAGGTGCTAGCCACTTGGCCTCCTGAATGTCCAAAATGAACAAGTCCACGAGGTTTCTAGGTTGCCAATTGTGTTTTAAGTGGAACAACCCGACCAGGAGGGACACTGGGTGCGGGCACCACGTGTTCAAATGCTGGTACCACACTGCGCCGGCCACAGGGGCGCGATTAGCGAGACTACGCCTCGCTAATCCTGTAGTTTGTTGACTACGTGGCACATTAGAGACGCGTCTGGCGGCGGAAAAGAGATAAATAGAGTCTGGCATAAATCTTTAATTTCTAAACTACCCTCCTTCGGTTTCTATCCCTCCATCTGTGCCTTTGTCTCTAATTTCCTTTCCGGCCGTTCCATAGAGCCTGCGGTTGTGGACGGCCATTGTTCACTTCCTCACCCTATAAACTCCGGTGTTCCTCAGGGCTCTGTCCTATCTCCTATTCTCTTTCTAATTTTTATAAATGATCTCCTTAACTGTACCTTAATTCCCATCCATTCATACGCAGACGACTCAACCTTACACTACTCCATTAGTTTTTCAGAACGCCCAAGCCAGCAATCCCTCAACGACAAACGTAATGAAGCCATAGAACTCTTAAATTCTGATCTAAATACTATTTCCAATTGGGGCAGAGAAAACCTTGTTAACTTTAATGCTTCCAAAACCCAATTTCTCCATCTATCTACCCGCCAGGATCTCCCAGCGGACTATCCCTTATTCTTCAACAATACAAAAATCAACCCTTCATCTTCTCTGAATATTCTTGGTGTCTCTTTTTCTTCTGCTCTCATTTGGAAGGACCATATAACCAGTCTTGCTAAGGCAGCCTCCCAGAAGCTGGGTGTGCTCAACCGCCTTAGGGGGTTCTTTTCCCCTGCACAGCTTCTTGCTCTGTACAGGGGCATAGTGCGCCCTTGTATTGAGTATTGTTCACATGTGTGGGGAGGTTCCTCTCACACCGCTCTCCTAGACAAAGTTGAAAGGAAGGCCTTTCGTATCATTAACTCCCGTCCACTCACCAACTCTCTGCAATCTCTCTCTCTCCGCCGCAATGTTGCATCTCTCTCGCTATTCTATCGCTACTATAATAATCAGTGTTCCTCAGAGCTATCCCAGTGCATACCACCTCCTTTACGTAGGGCACGTGGTACCCGTCTTGCAACTCAATCCCACCCCTACTCTGTGCAACTCTCCAACCCAAGAGTGAAACGTTACTCTCAAACTTTCTTCTACTCAACAGCTGAGCTCTGGAACTCTCTCCCAGAATCAGTCTTTCCCTCTTCCTATGACTTAAATTGCTTCAAACTCCGTGTGTCCAGGCATTTTGGCTCGAACGTCCCTTGATTTTGGCCCTGTCACTCTTTCAACTATGGGGGAGGCACTCGCTATAGGCAGTTATGCCTTTTGCCTCCCTCAATCACATAGAAAAAAAAAAAAAAAAAAAAAAAAAAATGGAACTCAACCTGTTCTCGTCCGTCATCAGAGCGTCAGGTCCGCCCGCCGGCGTTATCGTCCGGCGGGTGAGGTACGACTGTGAGTATCGCCATACACCTTGGCTGTGGCTGTCCCTCGCTTGCGAGCTCGGTATACTCCCTGAACGGGAGCCCTCGTCCGAGTCCCGTAAAGGTTTATGATAATTAAAAGCTCCCATAGCTCATTAACATAATGAAAGCAGAGCTGGTGAGCAAAATCATAAAGTATACTAATTAATTTAATTTATATTTAATTGTATTAAAATAAATTACTATAAATAAACACAATATTATCATAATATAAACATAGAAAATATATATGTTTATTATGATTCAGCTATTAAATTATTTCATTAACAAATAAAAATAAGATAGGGCTACCTGAGCTTAACGGCGTTGAACATACAGCAATGAGAGGTTCAAGTGCCGACACGACAGAGACTGGGGGAAAACTACCCCGCCCCCGGGAACTACCTGGTCACCTGGTGCAAACACCGGTAATCCGCCCTGGAAAGAGAATTTTCCGGGGATTAAAGCTCATAGGGTTACACCCAAAAAACGGTACAAAATATGTGCCTCAAAACCGCCGGTCAACGAACCGTAGCACTCCACCACTACTTTTCGTTGTCCTTTAGTATCATATTAAAGATTTCAGCATATCTTTACCTGTCCAGAAGATTTAAGCATATCTTCTGAATCCTCATAAAGATGAAACATATCTTTATTAAAGATGAAGTCTTTCAAGTATCCCTTTACACTTGAAACACTAGTAAGATTCCGGCATCTTTTTATCCCATAAAAAGTCTAAGCCTATCTTAATCTCTAATCTGGCGTCACCCAGAAGCCCTCATAGATCGCCGTCTTGAAGGCCGTGATACCCTATTGTATCAATCAATTGTTTGGCAAATTATCGCGAATTGCAAATCAGTTAATATAACCACCCAAAGGTACAACCGCCGGGTTTTATATGCAATGTCAAACCAATTGTACCTGCCCCAGACCTCTTTGTAAAAAGGTCGCCGGGAGGGAAAGACTAAACAAACAGACAGCATTGTTTCAATGGCTTTGAAAAGCAGAGAATGGCTTATTAAAGATTTCAGCATATCTTTTATCTGTCCAAAAGAATTAAGCATAACTTCTTAATCCTCATAAAGATGAAGCATATCTTTATTAACCCTTAAAAAGCGGCCCACCACTTAAGTCGAGTTAAATAAAGCTGGACTATGTGGCGGCGCTCGACATAACTCGAGTGGCAATTTCAGCACGTAATGTGGCTGAGAGAGAGAGACAAGTGGTGGCAGGAGACTAGCGAGCGTATGACTGCTCCAGACCACCGCGGCGAACCTACTGACACAAATCTCAGCTCCCTCCTCCCTCTCTCACTCGCTACATACTCAATTATGTACCGAAAGTACCGAATTACCTGCTTTTTGCACTCGCGTTGCACGGTTATTGCAAGAAAACTATCCATCATACAAGGATCGTTATGGTGTCATTCGAAAGCTCTGTTTATGCCCTTTCAGGGATAGGTACTTGTTTTACGTTCTGGGTCTTATTTAGGCATGAAAATGATCACGTAAACAGCCCTATTTTGGCTAAAAACACCCCGCTGGGCGGTACACATAAATAAACCGCATAGGCCGCTCGTAAGGTGTTAAAGATGAAGTCTTTCAAGTAACGCTTTACACTTGAAACACTAGTAAGATTCAGGCATCTTTGTATCCCATAAAAAGTCTAAGCCTATCTTAATCTCTAATCCGGCTTCTCCCAGAAGCGCTCATAGATCGCCGTCTTGAAGGCTGTGATACCCTATTGTATCAATCAATTGTTTGGCAAATTATCTCGAATCGCAAACCTGTTAATATAACCACCCGATGAGAACAACCGCCGGGTTTTATATACAAGGACCCCAATGGAAATACGCCTAACGGCCTTATTGGGCTATCCTTAGTTGGAATTATGCAAGGCTGGTACATGTCATATTTACAACATACTATGTGGTACCAACTCTGTAAATTGCTAACTGAATAAATATTATTATTATTATTATTATTATTATTATTATTATTAATGTCAAACCAATTATACCTGCCCCAGACTTCTTTGTAAAAAGGTCGCCGGGAGGTAAAGACCAAACAAACAGACAGCATTGTTTCAATGGCTTTGAAAAGCAGAGAAAACCAAGGCCAACAGGTGTCAGCCTGATCACCTAGAAAACTGAGTGGAGCCCCCCTCGACGGGAATAACTCAGGAAGCCTGATCCCAGGCTCGACCATAGAAAACGTAGTTTCTGATGAGCCCTCAAGCGACCAAACTCGTCGGGGTAACTTATCTATTTTAGCCATCCTGACTAAAACTCGGTAAACAAAAACTGTGTTCTCGGAGCAACGAGAAAAACGCCGGAAAGGTAACTCACACTAAACTATACATTACAGGAGGGCGTAATGCATAAAGCAATGAATAACACAGGAAGCCTGCTCCCAGGCTCAACCACAGAAAACGCAGTTTCTTATGAGCCCTCAAGCGACCAAACTCGTCGGGGTAACTTACCTATTTTGAGCCATCCTGACTAAAACTCGGTAAACAAAAACGGTGTTCTCGGAGCAACGAGAAAAAACGCCGGAAAGGTAACCTACCCCAAACGAGACATTTTAACACATTTCATACAAAGGGTGTGCGCAAAAATAGGGATACCTGAACAGGAGGGTGTAATGCATAAAGCAAAAACCGGGGCAAAGGTAGCCATGACAGAGACTGGTGGGATAATTACTCCAGGTTCTGCATAGACCCGCCGGGACCCAGCTCTGGAAAAAAAGAAAATTTCCAGGAATTAATGCTCATAAGGTTAACCCAAACATGTTCGCACACAAGTGTTAAATAACCCGCCGGGTAACGAGACGTAATACTCAACGACGACAGCTCGCTACGCGGTGGGGTTTCCTAAGTAAAAGATTTCAGAATATCTTAATTTGCCCAAAGATTTATGAATACCCTCTGACATAATATATAAAGACCAGCATGGCGTTTATAACTGATGAAGTCTTTCCGGTGGTGTTTGTTTCAAGATTCAATTTTGGAAAAAAAAAAACTAAAAAAGACGCCGGCTCCCGAATTATCTCGTAGATCAAAAACTGGGAAGCCTGACAAATATACGAGATCTAACTTCTCCCGAAGTATCTTTTTAGATCGCCGTATGTTGAAGGCGGCGATACAAAACGTATCCCTCAATTGTCTGGTTAACTAACTGAATCGTAAATTCGTTATTCCCATCCCTCCAAGGAGCACCCGCCGGGTGTGAATATTAGTTTTAAAAACGTTAACCCCAATTGTGCCCTAAAGCGCCGTATGTTGAAGGAGGCGATACACAATGCATCCCTCAATTGTCTGGTCAACTAAACTGAATTTTGAAAATTCGGGCATCCCACCCTTCCAGGTTGCACCCGCCGGGTGATTTAAAGTTAAAAGTTAACCCCAAATGTTCCTAACCCCACTTCTTTGTAAAAGATCGCCGGGGAGGAAATACAAAGATCGCGAATTGCAAATCAGTCAATATAACCACCCAAAGGTACAACCGCCGGGTTTTATATGCAATGTCAAACCAATTGTACCTGCCCCAGACCTCTTTGTAAAAAGGTCGCCGGGAGGGAAAGACTAAACAAACAAACGGCATTGTTACAATGGCTTATTAAAGATTTCAGCATATCTTTCACCTGTCCAAAAGAATTAAGAATAACTTCTTAATCCTCATAAAGATGAAGCATATCTTTATTAACCCTTAATTAGCGGCGAGACACATAAGTCGAGTTAAATAAAGCTGGACTATGTGGCGGTGCTCGACATATATCGTGTGGCAATTTCAGCACGTAATGTTGCTGAGAGAGAGAGACAAGTGGTGGCAGGAGAGTAGCGAGCGTATGACTGCTCCAGACCACCGCGGCGAACCTACTGACACGAATCCCACCTCCTCCCTCCCTCTCTCACTCGCTATATACGGAATTGTATGGGGAAAGTGCCTAATTACATGCTTTTTGCACTCGCGTTGCACGGTTATTGCAAGAAAACTAGCCATCATAAAAGGATCGTTATGGTGTCATTCGAAAGCTCTGTTTATGCCCTTTCAGGGATAGATACTTGTTTTACGTTCTGGGTCTTATTTAGGCATGAAAATGATCACGTAAACAGCCCTATTTTGGCTAAAAACACCCCGCTGGGCGGTACATATAAATAAACCGCATAGGCCGCTCGTAAGGTGTTAAAGATGAAGTCTTTCAAGTATCCCTTTACACTTGAGACACTAGTAAGATTCAGGCATCTTTTTATCCCATAAAAAGTCTAAGCCTATCTTAATCTCTAATCCGGCTTCTCCCAGAAGCCCTCATAGATCGCCGTCTTGAAGGCCGTGATACCCTATTGTATCAATCAATTGTTTGGCAAATTATCTCGAATCGCAAATCCGTTAATATAACCACCCGAAGGTACAACCGACGGGTTTTATATGCAATGTCAAACCAATTATACCTGCCCCAGACCTCTTTGTAAAAAGGTCGCCGGGAGGTAAAGACCAAACAAACAGACCGCATTGTTTCAATGGCTTTGAAAAGCAGAGAAAACCAAGTCCAACAGGTGTCAGCCTGATCACCTAGAAAACTGTGTGGAGCCCCCCTCGACGGGAATAAACCAGGAAGCCTGATCCCAGGCTCGACCATAGAAAACGCAGTTTCTGATGAGCCCTCAAGCGACCAAACTCGTCGGGGTAACTTACCTATTTTAGCCATCCTGACTAAAACTCGGTAAACAAAAACGGTGTTCTCGGAGGAACGAGAAAAACGCCGGAAAGGTAACCCACACTAAACTATACATTACAGGAGGGCGTAATGCATAAAGCAATGAATAACACAGGAAGCCTGATCCCAGGCTCGACCACAGAAAACGCAGTTTCTTATGAGCCCTCAAGCGACCAAACTCGTCGGGGTAACTTACCTATTTTGAGCCATCCTGACTAAAACTCGGTAAACAAAAACGGTGTTCTCGGAGCAACGAGAAAAAAACGCCGGAAAGGTAACCCACACCAAACGAGACATTTTAACACATTTTATACAAAGGGTGTGCGCAAAAATAGGGATACCTGAACAGGAGGGCGTAATGCATAAAGCAAAAACCGGGGCAAAGGTAGCCATGAGAGAGACTGGTGGGATACTTACTCCAGGTTCTGCATAGACCCGCCGGGACCCAGCTCTGGAAAAAAAGAAAATTTCCAGGAATTAATGCTCATAAGGTTAACCCAAACATGTTCGCACACAAGTGTTAAATAACCCGCCGGGTAACGAGACGTAATACTCAACGACTACAGCTCGCTACGCGGTGGGGTTTCCTAAGTAAAAGATTTCAGAATATCTTAATTTGTCCAAAAGATTTATGAATACCCTCTGACATAATATATAAAGACCAGCATGGCGTTTATAACTGATTAAGTCTTTCCGGTGGTGTTTGTTTCAAGATTCAATTTTGGAAAAAAAAAAACTAAAAAAGACGCCGGCCCCCGAATTATCTCGTAGATCAAAAACTGGGAAGCCTGACAAATATACGAGATCTAACTTCTCCCGAAGTATCTTTTTAGATCGCCGTATGTTGAAGGCGGCGATACAAAACGTATCCCTCAATTGTCTGGTTAACTAACTGAATTGTAAATTCGTTATTCCCACCCTTCCAGGGAGCACCCGCCGGGTGTGAATATTAGTTTAAAAAACGTTTACCCCAATTGTGCCTTAAATTGCCGTATGTTGAAGGAGACGATACACAATGCATCCCTCAATTGTCTGGTCAAGTAAACTGAATTTTGCAAATTCGGTCATCCCACCCTACCAGGTTGCACCCGCCGGGTGATTTAAAGTTTAAAAGTTAACCCCAATTGTTCCTAACCCCACATCTTTGTAAAAGATCGCCGGGGAGGAAATACAACAACAGCATAGTTTTATATTGGCTTTGCAAAACCGAAAAAACTACAAACAACACGTGTCCTTATGAACACTGTTAGATGGGTACAGCCAACCCGCCGGGAATCAGAAGGAGCCTGAAACAGGCACCCCAGAGACGCAGTCCTGGGGAGCCACAGACACCCACTCGCCGGGGAAACAAGCCTGTTTTTAAACCACGCGTGGCCAAAACTCGGCAACCAGCCGGGTTTTTTCATGGTGTAACCGAGAAAAACCCGCCGGAAATAACCCACCCCGTCCTGATACCATCTGAACGCAACACAGGACCGAGGCGTAGCCAAAACACAACTAACGCCGGGCCCAACATAGTCCGTGGAATTAGCCAATACACAACTAACCCAGGACACATAAATAGTCCGTGGAATTAGCCAATACACAATTAAACCAGGACACACATCACACAGTAGTACATATTTAGAAAATAAATCAATAACACTTGTATATGTGGTAAAGCTACGAGAGGCTGGCTAGGCCTAGGCAGACGGATAACATTAACATGTCGAATATAAACAAAGAGCACTGAATTATATCACAACAGGAACCACCGCCAACACACCACTGTAGCAAATACTTCCGGCAAAGGGAAGAACTGACTCGGGACCCAGAAAAAACTTCACTAAGTGAAGAAAAATACGCTGGGAACGTCAGCAAAAATACGCTACCTCATCAGAAAGATAAAAGGAAGCAATAACGCGTAATGAAAGCCGCCTGCATCACAAAGCTAGCTAACTGTGAAAAAGTTCACCTGTCCACAACCGGACCACGAGGGTACATCCGAAATAGATGCCCCAAACACACGACCCAAAATACACTGCACTGCGGGCAACCAGCCCAGGACACTCCTGCTACGCATATCCTAACCTTACTCGATACATCCCGGAGTACACAAATGAGAAAAAACTCACTAGGGACGCAGCAAATGCGGAACCAGCGGAGCGTGGAGAGACACGTCCGGGCCGGCTGACCGCAGAGCAGAGAAGGAAGAATGACGCCTGAATCAGCGTCTGGTCAAAGATCCACACAAGTACATCTACGATATGATGGAAAGCTTATTGGATAGTTATTCTTATTTTCTTTTTGTTTTTTATTTTTTACGAAGTTTTTTCGTAGTGAGAACTCAATTCATAATGACTGAAGCCATGAGTGAGGTCGTGTGCGCTCATGATGAAGGCTCCTCAGATTTTAAATGCTCTGCGCGGTAGATTCAAACTACGGCGGATTAGTGTTTGAAGAGGATGCCTTATGTAATAGGCATGTTCGTCAATGATGGAGGGGCCACTAATAAATATTAGGCATTAATATCTTATTCGAGCTTTGCAAGGATTCTAATTCATTGGAAAAGGTTTCTACTTGAACCCATTTGATCAAAGTTACTTCAGCTGCTTTAAATTCACGAGCATCAATGTTGTGACCCCTGTTGCAGAGTTGGCCCGTTACTTTAAGCTTGATATTGGATACATATCGCAATACCCAAGCGACAACTCTGACTAGTTTATTATAGTCTCCGAATCTTGCCCACTCTATGATTGGACCCGGTGGCTCATTTGGTTGGGCTGTAACTGCCACTGTTTCCAGTGGCAGAAGTCCCTCACCAACAGCATGCCAAATCGTCCATTCACTTTCATGGAGCAGCCACTTTGGACCATGCCACCACAATTCGGACTTCACTAACTGGCTAGCCGTTATACTCCTAGTTATGAGATCACTAGGGTTTTCTTTTGTATTTACATAATGATAAGCAACGTCTGGCAATAGGGCTCTAATCTCATCTACCCTATTCCTCACATAAACTGGCAGAGACTTCTTGCTATGTATCCAGTTGAGTGCGACCTGACTATCACACCATACGTGAACTATTTCAATGTTTAACTCGCTCTCGTATGCTGCGCGTACATGTTGCACCAGACGTGCTAAGAGCAGCATGGCAGTCAATTCCATTTTAGGGATAGTTACCTTTTTAACCGGGGCTACCTTGGCCCGGGCTGTAACTAAATGTGCCCCAAATGAAGTAACGACATACTGTATATGGCTACCCCGTATGCCGTGGCGCTAGCATCGCAAAACGTGTGTAACGTAACGTCACCGAACGCCGCCACTTTACGAGGTATAGGTTTAGTACATAGGATGGCATACTCATTCAACAACAATGTCCCTTGGTCATTCAGGTCCTCGAGCAAACTGTCATCCCATCCTATTTTACGTCTCCAAACTTCCTGCAATAGAATCCTAGCTCTTATGGTAACGGGTAATGCTAGACCCAAAGGATAAAAAAATTGCACAACTTTGCTCAACAGACTTCTTTTTGTGTGCGCTCCCGTCTGCTGAGCAAAAGACCTTGTTTGAATAGTTAGTATGTCATGTTTAGGTTGCCAGATCATCCCCAAATTTCTGGACTTTTCCTGGTTATGAGATGCTGTACCGTCCACCTGTATCAAACTCTGAAGATCTTCACTATTAATAACCCACTCGCGGAGAAATAAATGTGCATCTGTAAACAATCTGCGTGCTTGCCAGTATGTATATAACAAATCATCCTGACTATCGCTAGAACCCTGCAAATTGTCTATATATAATCCGCGAGATAGTTTACTTGTGTCCTCATGAGTATCAGCTAGATGTTTTTTGATTGTGGCATTTAACAAAAACTGTGAACACGTGGCCCCAAAGAGTACAACCCGAAAATGGTATATTATGACCGGACTTTCAGTCGCTAATGTCGCTGAACCAAAGAAAGTGGGTAACATCTCTATCTTCCTCCTTTAGCTTGACCATCAAGAATGCCTTCTCGATGTCACTGGTATATGCGTACTTCCCCAGCCAAAACCGCAATAGATGTTGGGACAGGTCCGACACCATGGACGGACCTGTCAACAGGCAGTCATTTAGACTGTTTTTTTTTTTTTTTTTTTTTTTTTTTTTTTTTTTTTAAGAGACAATGAACGGAGGAAGGAAAAACACAGATAAAACAAAAAGGTCCATGTGCCTAAAGGCATCCTCCATTCATAAAATGTTTGTAACAACTGGATTTAAACATTTGTTGATTGTAAGTTTGTGGAAAGCAATTCGAGGGAAGTGAATTCCAAAGAGTAGTAGCTCTGGGGATAAATGAATTCTGATAAGCAGAAGTTCTGCATTGTGGACCTTGATGGGCAGAGCAGTCATACACCACCCGTATTGGTGTGGTGACGCTGTCTTTTCTTACCCCATGATGGGCCAGATAGTGAACCCTACCCTTCTTAATCAGTTCCTTGACATCAACTCTCTCAATAAAGCCCCTATCTTCATGACTCCGAAATACATCGTCATACGCCTGGCGCGTGCTCGGTTCGTTAGACAATTTACGCTGTAATGCGCGCAAGCGACCTAATGCCAAACCATAGTTGGTAGGCAGGCTTATCTCACTGTTCTTCCAGGGTAAACTAACTTTATATTGCTTGTCTGAGGCACAGTAGCTCACAGACTCGTCAAACCTTTGTAGCGCAACTTCCGAGTCATAATCAGTCTCCATAGGATTAATGCCTATGTGATCCAATCTCCACAGTCGTTCCAGGTCGAACTCGGCAGCCAATTTAGGGTCACTAGGTTGGGAATCCTCCCTTCCCAACTCATCTGCCGCGGTTACATTGACTCTATATATCGAGACCGTGTCGACCAGCACCTTTGACTGTGTAGTATGCACCTTTCCGCTCATGCAATATCCAAATTTAGTGGGGATTAAAATTACACCACACATCTTTTTAAATCCAGGGTATACTACATCATAATAATGATCCACACCAAGTAGAACATGCACCTCACTCTGATCTCCCATGGGATCTGACAAGTTAACCCCTTTGCTACGTAATGCGTGTTCCACCTTCTTCACTCCTACAGATACATATTCTGGTAGGGTGTCTACTACGATACATGTCATAAAGTACCGGTTTTTACGGTAGAAATATGAAATCTCCGCTATCTCGTAGCCTTGTTTGTCAGTAACCCCTGTGAAGCCCTGCAATCGAAAAGTCTCAGCCCCTACGATTCGGTGCTTCAGTCCCACTAAGACGGACCTCTTTATGAAGGAACGTTGAGACCCTTGATCTAGAAGTACCCGACAAACTTTGTTACTGTCTTTACCTTCCATGGGAACCTGTATTGTGGGCAATATAGTGGTGTCTTGCGTGCTACCTAGTGTCACAGTTGTAGTACCCTCTGGATTGACGTCTTTGACTTTATCTGCCGTAAGACACAACTTATCAAAGTGATGTCCTTTGAAATGGCGACAGGGCCTTAAGTATGTAGCAGTACATTGTCCCTGCTTACCATGTTCCTTACTTAGACAACCTACACATAGCTTCAATCTTTTCGCCTGTGCTAGTTTTGTCTCATTTGTTGGGTATTTTACACAGAAACTCCATTTATGTTTGTTGTTACATAGCTTACATAGAATCTGAGCAGGTTTCTTATACGTACCCTCTTTCTTTTCTTTAGTCCCCACCGTCATGCTTACAGTTCCCCTCATCTCCACATTCTCACTCCCTTCCGACACATACATTCTCCCTTTGTTCAACTGTAGATTGCTAATTTCCTTACTGAACTGAGTTTTGAACTCCCCCAGATCAAATGATCTAACCTTGTCAAATATTGCCATAGGAAGCTTCTGACGTAAGATAATGACTCATTTCCTGTGTGGTGAGTCCTAGGGTGTCTAGCGATCGAGTATGGCACTCCATATTTGCCCTAAAATTTGCTAACTCCTCAACCTTATACTGTGGTTCTGCGAGCTTTAACAAGGCAACGACATGGGCCATCTTCAACTGCTCTTGATCCCTGTATGTGGACTTTAATAATTGTACTGCCTCAAGATAACTATCACCCACTACCACAAAATCCTCTATCAAATGTAAGGCCTCTCCTTCCATTTGTCTTTTCAGGTAGTGAAACTTGCGGACATTATCCAAAGAGGATTCATGAACTGTAGACCGAAATACGTCCCATAAAAGCTAACCACTCAGTTAATTTGCCCCCAAATGTAGGAAGATTGAGCTTTGGAAGGTGTACAGTGTGTTTTGGGTCAGCCCTTCTATGGGCCTCATTCTCGCCTCCCTTCTTACTTGCGACAGCACGCTGTAATATGTGCTTCGCTCTAAAGACAGGTTCATCATAGAGGGCGCGATTATCACACTCTGTAACTATCTCTTCCTCCTCTGTCATGCCTGCCACAATCACCTCACTCAGAGCCATAATACGACCGTGGGTAGCCTGGACGTTGTCTAATCTAGCTTCCAATTCCTCGAGGTCAGCAGTAGTGATGAAAGTGTTGACGTCCACAATTGGCCTATTTAATACTCCCCGAAGTCCCGCCCTTTGATTTTTAGGGGCCTTGATCAGCACCCCACCCGACGGTGTCTCTTCCTGTTTATTCATTGTGCATGTAAGCCTATAGGCTATGTATCTAAATGTTACAAAAACAACAGAAAAATAGTAGTCTAGTTAAGAGACGCCGACCGGCGGACTTCTATGTTATGGAGACAAAATAGTACACAAAATAGCAATACCTACTAAAGGGTCATATTGAACAAAAACATTTTTTTAGGTCAGGTCATATGTCACAGGAAGTCTGAAATGTAAAAGAAAATTATTGAGGGAAGATGATGGGTGGGATGCAGGACTTAGGCAGGCGCAACAATGCGACCCTGTATTCCGGCTCTAACCACCGCTTGGCTAGTCCTACCAGATTATCATAGAGTTGTTCCTGCATCCTGTTATATGTCCCCTTGCTCATTGCCTTAAAAATCACTTACTGGTAGCTAATTCCCGAGGTCTGGGCACCAATGTGGTAAACTATCAATGGAAGTTAAATATTACTAAGCTATAATGAATCAAATAAAATCAATCTAAATTAAAACTACTCCATATCTAAATTGAATTCAATCTGAAACAAGCTAATTTATATCCAAAGGTCTCACATAATAAATTTATATATAGGGTAAGGTTATAAGGGTTAATATTAGCCAGGAATTAACTCACCAATAGTTCCACGTGGCAATGAGGCAAGGGAGAACGTTTACCCAATATGGCGGACAATGGGCAGGCAAGACACCGGTCCCGAGACTCGAGTCAAGTGAAAGAAAGAATAAATGATTACATGGGAATGGACATGAATATTATGCTTATCTGTCAGTCAGTCATGGCGTTGATGAGAGCGTCGTGATGGTGTAGCTGTATTTATTAGTGGCCCCTTCATCATTGACGATTATGCCTATTACATAAGGCCTCCTCTTCAAATGCTCATTTACCGTAGTTTGAATCTACCGCGCAGAGCATAAAAAATTGAGGAGCCTTCATCATGAGCGCACGCAACCTCACTCATGGTTCTGTCATTATGAAATTGGGTTCTCACTACGAAAAAACTTCGTAACAAATAAAAAGTAAAAATAAAATAAGAATAACTATTCATAAGCTTTCCATATATTCGTGGATGTACTTGTGTGGATATTTGACAAGACGCTGACTTCAGGCGTCATACTTCCTTCTCTGCTCTGCGCTCAACCTGCCCTGACGTATCTCCCCACGCTCCGCTGGTTCCGCATTTGCTGCGTCCCTAGTGAGTTTTTTCTCATTTGTTTACTCTGGGATGTATCAAGTAAGGTTAGAATATGCGTAGCAGGAGTGTCAGGGACGGGTTTCCCGCAGTTCAGTGTATTTGGGTCGTGTGTTTGGGACACCTATTTCGGGTGTACCCTCGTGGTCCCGTGGTGGACGCGTGTTACATTTTTCGCTGCTAGCTAGCCTAGTTATTTAGTTGGCTTTAACTACGCGTTATCAGGCTTCTTCTTATCTTTCTGATGAAGTTGCCTTATTGTTTGTTGTCTGACGTTCCTAGCATATTTTTCTTCACTTAGTGAATTTTTTTCTAGGTCAGTGCTTCCCTCTCCCGGGAGTTTTTCTACGATGTGGTGATGGCGGTTGTTCCTGTTGTGATATGTTACAGTGCTGCTTTTTGTTTATATTACGACGTGATTAAGTGTTATTTCCGTCTGCTTAGGCCTAGCCAGCCGCTCGTAGCTTTTTTATATGTACAAGTGTTATTGATTTATGATTTAAATAATATTTAAATCATAAATCAATAACATTACATATTATGTAATACCGTGTCATGTGTGTCCTGGATTAGTTGTGTTTTGGCTTAATCCGGGGCCTAATTGTGTTTCTCAGATTGCATCTGGCTAGTGTGGGTTGCCTTTTCCGGCGGGTTTTCTCGATTGCTCCGAGAAAATCCGGCTGGTTGCCTTTTCCGGCGGGTTTTTTCGATTGCACCGAAAAAATCCGGCTGGTTGCCGAGTTTTATATCACGCGTGGTTAAAATAGGCTAGTTTCCACCGGCGAGTGGTGGCCTGAGGGCTCTCCAGGACTGCGTCTCTGAGGTGGAGCCTGTGTTCAGGCTTACTAGGTGTTTCCCGGCGGGATGGATATACCCGTTTCACTAGGTGTTCATACGGACACCGGTGGAGTATAGTTTTTCCCGGTTTTTGCAAAGCCATTGAAAAACTAGGCTGTTTTGTTTGTTTGGTCTTTCCACCCCGGCGATCTTTTGCAAAGAAGTGGGGATAGGAACAACTGGGGTTAACATTTAAATTACCTTCACACCCGGCGGTTGAACCTTGGGGAGGTGGGATTAACGGATTTGCAAATTCGGTATAGTTAGCCAGACAATTGAGGGATACAATTGGGTATCGAGGCCTTCAAAATACGGCGATCTATGAAGGCTTCGAGGGAAGTCAGATCAAAAACGTTTAAGATAAGCTTACCTCCTTTTTAACTGCGATATAATAAGGAGGCCGGCGTCTTAATATGGGTTTCCGGTGGCCAAAAATACCACTGGGAAGACTGCGTCATTTATAACGACATGCTCGTCTCTATATTTTGTCGGAGGATATGCTTAAATCTTTTGGACAAGTAAAGATATTCTAAAATCTTTACATAAGAACCTACAGGGTAACAAGAACAACGTCTTGTTGCCCGGCGGTTCATTAACACTTGTGTTAGAACATTTTGGGGTAACCTTATGAGCATTAATTCCTGGAAATTTTCTTTTTTCCAGGGCGGAGTTCCGGCGGGTCAACAGAGGACCAGAAGGAGCCCGGGGGTGGGTTAGCTCTTCCCAGTCTCTGTCATGGCGCCACTAGACCCTGTTTTTGCTCTGTGCCTCACACCCTCTTGTTCAGGGATCCCTATTTTTGCCCATACTCTATGCATCAGATGCGTCAAATGCTTGGACCGGTCAAGGGGTCTGTGGGCGACGAAGAATTGTACTTTTTGTAGTCAATTGGGTACTAAAGTCTTACAACAAGATAATTTGGCCGCGGCGGTTGCATTGTGCGAGGTCAAACAGCTTTTATCTACTTATGCTATGTCAGTGGCTCATAAAGCCCTGCAGTGTGATAACGTAGTTCTGTGGGACAGATTGATTGCTCAGTATCCCCCACTTAAACGTCCCCCTTCTAGAAGTAAAGTAAATGTGCGTAAGTCGACTGAGATTGGGCAGGCTACAGTGCTTACTCTCTCCTCCGGCACATCTAAGAGACCTCGAGAGCCGACACCCCCGGCGACAACTTCCAAGTCAAAATCGAGGTCCAGGTCAAGGTCTCCTCTCCGACAGCAGCCACATAGTCACTCTACTTCCCCTGCGAGAAAGAAGTGCAAGGAGGAGAAGACCAAGGATAGTCCTAGTGGTAAATAAAAGTCGAGGCGAAGTCACAAGTCTTCTAAAAAAGATACTCATGTACGAAAGACCTCCAGGCGTTCGCCGGAGCCTCGTGCCTCGCTTTCTGCCTCTACTCCCGACATGTCTCATGTCCAATCTGACAGGTCGGGAGTGGAGTCAGAGAATGTGGTGGGGGATATACCGGCGGACAAAGTGTCATCTAATATTATTATCAGTTCACATGTACCAGCTTTAGAGAGTTCTACCAGCAGTTATAACCCTCTAGAGGGCTCGAGTGAGGGCTCAGTAGTTGGTGGGGTACCTAGCTCACAAGTGAGTTCCGGCCAAGACCGGGGAGTTTGGAGGTACTCCCAGCCATGGCGTGATGGTTCACATTATTCTTATGCACCAACGGTAGTGGCAGACGTCCACCGGGACGCTGAGATCCCATCGTCCATCCCGGACTTAACATGGCAGCATGAGGGGGTCCCGGCTTCGGCGGAATCCTCTCCTGAAAGGCCGGGGGAAAGGGATGAGGGTTCTATAATTTCTGAGATGGAGATTCAAGAGTCAGGTTCAGTGTTGGACGACTCTCAGAGTAGGAATGATTCGCCACAGAGTTCATCCTCTGCTAAATTTGTCACAGCTGATGAAATTAATGGGTTACTAGCAACTGCACTAACAAAGTTTTTTGGTCAGCAGCAGGAGACTCCCACAGTTGGTTTGGGAGCTTCCACGACAGCATCGAATGTCCGACCTCTGGCTACTTCTATTGCTTTGACACAAATTCCGCACCCTCCCCCTGTATCACCTACTATGGTTACTAGGCCACCTTCGGCGGCACTGACTACTTCCAATGTGAGAGTAGTAGCAGATGTAAATCCTCCCCCTTTAGACAAAGCGCCGGTCCGAAAGGGAGCTATGCCCCTCCTATACGGGCCAGATGAGTCATGGGTAACAATGTTCCCAGCAAAGCCAGAGGTAGCACAGTCCACTATGTCGGGGGAGCTTCCACGTGAGTGGGTAATTCAAGGGAATAAATCTAGAAAGTTACGTGCTTTAGATATTCTAGGGAATGTACTTGATGTTAATATTAAGGCCATTCCTAACTATTATCACCATGATTATTTTGTGTATACTTCTACACCGGCCCTACCCCCTGCGTCAGCTTCAAACCTGTTTTTGGACTGGACCAAGCATGACGGTTTCAATGATATAAAAGCACTGTCAGCTCTAACACCAGAGTTAGGTTTAAAGACGTTCACAGACACAGCTGCAAATCCAGTTTTGAGGGTGGAGCAGTTGGGTCCGGGTCCTTGGGTGGAATAGGAAGTGGAGGCTCAAAACTTTGCAACGACTTTTACCTCTAAATCTTCACACCAAATTCCACAAGAAAGCCATTCTTGGTTCTCGATGCCGGTATTCTCTGCCGGCGGAGTTCCCTCTGCTTTATTTGCATTTTTAGCTGCCCCTAAAATTAATCTATGCGAACTTAAAGATCCCTTTTCCACACCGTCCACTGCTCACCTAGACCGGGAGTTTAGACTACGTGGGAAAGCATATAGACTGTTTTCCCAGTATATTGTCACACAACAGGTAGCGAAGTCAATGCTCAGATCTGCTCAGGCAATCGCGGACGCGGAAGTCCGAAAGGCTATCGAACTATCTAGACGCTTGCTACTCCAGACTTCTATACAGTCACTGGGGGATATCCGTACAGCCTTGCTAGAGGCGGTGCGGGCACGACAAGATCTAAGGATGTCTCTCGTGAGGAAGCTCCCGGATAGGATTGCAAATCAAGTAGTTATGTCCCCTGTTCTAACTGCCTCTTTAATGTCCCCGGAGGTGTGGAAAATAGTGTTCAACATGGCTCAGGCCTTTAAGCACAGTCCCGCCCAATCTAAGAAACCTGCTTTCAATTTTACCAAGCCCAAACCAGTCGCAAAAGCTCAACCTGGTGGGGCAAAGCCCTTTCATCTGCCTAAGTCCTCTTCTACCCAAAGTCAGGCTCAGTACAGATACAAGCAAGGAAAGTTTTCAGGTAAAGGACAGAAGTATCAACGACCAGGCCAGGGCCCGTCTTCGACCAAACCCGGCCAGTCATCAAAGCATACACCACCACCACCACCAAAAAACTAGGGTCTCTCTCACTTCCAGGGCCAGTATTCCGGCGGGTGGATCAGAGGGTAGTCCAGCCGGCGAACCCTTGTCTGCTAACTGGGTCGTTCCGGGCGTGTCATCGCGCATGGCCATTAAACACATGGGCGAGGATGGTGGCACGCAAAGGCATCACCTGGCAGTGGCTCCGGCGACCTCGCTTACGTCAGCCGACAAAGGCAAATTTTGTTTCATTAGAGGTGGAGTCACTGATCCAAGAGATGATCGCCAAGAATATCATCATCCCGGTCCCTCAAAATTACCCAGTATTTACGTCCAAACTCTTTCTAGTGCCCAAAAGGGACAGTGTTCAGATGAGGCCGGTCGTAGACTTGTCTTATCTGAACCTCCATATTCACAACGTCTCCTTCAGGATGCTGACAGTGAATCAAATCAGGCTAACACTTCCGCCGGAATGGTGGATGTGTTCTTTAGACCTGACAGACGCGTACTGGCACGTCCCGGTAAACAAAAGGTTTCAACGATTTTTGGCATTACGAATAAAGCATCAGACTTATGTCTTTCAGAGGATGCCGTTCGGATTAAACCTAGCACCTCGCTTATTCACGAAATTGGTCCGGCAAGCCCTGATGCCCATGTTAGAACAAGGGATCAGGATTTTGTGGTATCTAGACGACTGGCTGGTGGTGGCAGAGACGGAACAGTTATGCATCAATCATGTCAACATAACATTAAATCATGTAAAATCTCTAGGGTTCAAGGTAAACCCGGTAAAGTCAAACTTTGTTCCCTCACGAGTGGTCCAGTGGATAGGGCTGGTCTGGGACACAGCTGCTCTCACTCTGAGTCAGAGTGTGGACAATCGGAACAGGTTTCGCAAGAAACTGTTTATGTTTCTTCACAGTCTGACTACGACACGGAGAGTCTGGGAATCTCTGGTCGGCTCTCTCAACTGGATTCAACTAACTGTAAAGTTGGGCGGGTTGAAAGTCAAACGTTTAATATTGGAGGGCAACAAATTTTTTCCACTATTACCGGCGGAAACATTATGGCCCATCCCAAAATTAATACACAGCTTACTAGCGGTCTGGGCGAAGAGGGAAACATTGCACTCGGTCATGTCATGGACCTCTCCTCCGCCGATGGTATGGATGGACATGGATGCATCAGGAACGATAGGTTGGGGCTTTCAGTCAAACCACGGGCATCAGGGTCAAGGGCTTTGGTCCCATTCAGAAACCTCCCACATCAATGTCAAAGAGTTACTAGTCCCCTTGTATTTCCTTCAGGCTCACGGCTCTACTTTACGGGACAAATCGGTGGCCTTCAGGATGGACAATCTGAATGCGGTTCACTGCATTCAGAAACAAGGGTCAACGAGATCTCGGAAGTTGCTAAACGTGTCAGAAAAGATTTTAGTTCTAGCCGGCGAGCTGAACATTCATCTTCACGCATCTTATCTCCCAGGCGTAGCAAACGTCTGTGCAGACGCTCTGTCTCGGAGACAGAGCACAACGGTAGAATGGGCGCTCAAGCAAAATATTTTCGACCAAATGATTGCGGAGCCTTACCGTCCACAAGTGGATCTGTTTGCGTCCGAGGAGACTCACAAACTCCCGCTGTACCTCACCCGCCGGACAATAACGCCAGCGGGAGGACCCGACGCACTGGTGACGGACTGGAACATGTGGAGTTCCGTTTATCTGTTTCCGCCACCAGACGCTTCTCTAATGTGCCACGTAGTAAACAAACTACGGGATTATCGGGGCGTAGTCTCGTTGATCGCGTCCCTGTGGCCGGCGCAGTTGTGGTACCAGCAATTGAAAACGTGGTGCCCGAACCCGGTGTCGCTCCCGGTCGGGTATTTCCACTTAGACACGATTGGCAACCTAGAGACCTCGCTGACTTTTGCATTATGGACATTCAGGAGGCCAAGTGGCTAACACCGTATGGTAGAAACGTGACTGATAAATTCATGAATCAATATACCCAATCTACAAAGAGACAGTATCAATCGCACTGGCAGTCCTTTACTTCTTGGATAATTAGAACAGAACAAACCGTTCCTTCGGTGGCTTTGGTTTTTCATTATTTAAACTATCTGTTCGAGCAGAAACGTCTATCTGTAGTAACGTTAAAAAATCACTTAACAGCAATTAGGATGCCATTCTTTGACCTTACAGGTCAATACCACCTTACAGTGGTCCATACCACTAGCGGAGGAAAAAGGTTTCATGAGAGCATGTTTTAAACTCTGCCCACCTCCCCGTCAGCTCATGCCTACCTGGTCTCTGGACAAGGCGTTGTCTTTACTTCATTCCCGTCTGTACCAAAACACTGCAGATTTTGACTTACTTTTAAAAAGGGCAGTTTTCCTTATGGCTTTGGCTACCGGACACAGGGTGTCTGAGCTGGCGGCGATGAGCAACACACCTAATTGCATACGGTTTGGTAGGCTCAATGAGTGTATTCATTTTGCACCTTCCCGGCGTTCATCGCCAAAAATGAACACAGTGAACATGTTTTTTCAGAGTTCACGGTGCCGGCGTTAAAAAGGGGAAAAGTGCACCATAATTTATGTCCAGTGCAAGCTCTAACCAAATATTTGAGAGTAGCACCTCTGAATCAACAGGGTGCTTTATGGGTAGCGAGTACGGGCCAACGCTTAATTAATGAAACGAAAACTAGCTTCTCTCCTAGTCGAAGTCATTAAAGAGAGTAATCCCGGCGTCGTGGGAAGAGCCCACGATTTACGCAAATGGGCGGCCTCTTTGCGTTTCCTTAAGAATTTTTCTGTTGAGGACATAGCGTCTACGCACCTGTGGTCCTCTAATCATACGTTTTTGACTCGATACCTTTCAGTAGCTCTAGACAGACCTTCCATGCCATGTATAGCTTTAAGGCAGAGGGTCTAGGGGGCCTCTCAGTCACTTATTGTTTAAGTTAAGAAAAGGGGGGGGGGGGGTGCAGTCAGTGTAACATAGGACACCCTAGACCCCGCCGGAGTATGTGTACGGAGCATACGAGCTGTGATACTGTATATAGGTGTTGTGATATAAAATTTCTCTGTAATATGCATTACAGGAAATTGTGCTAAAGTACAATAGTAGTAAAACAACAACTCTTGTTGTAAGTAGTTTTGGCTGTGAAGCAATATAATTTTAAGACAATCTCAGTAGTTGCGACTGCAAATTTTATTTTTGATGTAAGTACTTCTGCATAAGTACAAGAGTTCAGTAGTTCTGCGAAAGTACAAGAGTTCATTTTATGTTTGGGTATATATTTAGGAATATATCCACTAGTTTAATGGGGTTTATATGTGCACATGTAGACTTATAAGTTTTTATTTTTCACCACTTACTTTAAGTGGGGTGCCTTCTTAACTAGCAGATCTGTGTACAGAGTCTCAGAGTTAACCCTTTTTTATTCAAGCAGGCTTCTTCGAAGCACGCTCCTGCTTGTACCCCTTTTTGAATATATATGCTGTATAAAGTTTATGCGCCAAATATATCTTTTTTACAAAGTAAGAATACTATGTGGTTGTTTGATTATCTGCTTTTGCTAGAGTTATGATATGATTACGAATGTCCCCCTCCAGTCTTAGATATCAGGTATAATCGTCAATGATGGAGGGGCCACTAATAAATTATAGGTTTGACTCCTGCAAGGAGATAAAGAAAACCTAATATTTAGTAGTGGCCCCGTAATCATTGACGACTGGGGCCCTCCCGACCATCCCCTTCCCATTCGTTGATGTATTAAGGATTTTGGTTTACTTGATATGTCAGTGAAGGAAGTATGACGCCTGAAGTCAGCGTCTGGTCAAATATCCACACAAGTACATCCACGAATATATGGAAAGCTTATGAATAGTTATTCTTATTTTCTTTTTCTTTTTTATTTGTTACGAAGTTTTTTCGTAGTGAGAACCCAATTTCATAATGACAGAACCATGAGTGAGGTTGCGTGCGCTCATGATGAAGGCTCCTCAATTTTTTATGCTCTGCGCGGTAGATTCAAACTACGGTAAATGAGCGTTTGAAGAGGAGGCCTTATGTAATAGGCATAATCGTCAATGATTACGGGGCCACTACTAAATATTAGGTTTTCTTTATCTCCTTGCAGGAGTCAAACCTATATTGTATTGCTGTCAGAATATTGTGATTAGAGGCACAATAGCTCGATCAACTGAAGGCGGAATTTAGATGTTAACTGGTTGGTGTTCGTGGAGGCTCTCCTCTCTCTTCCTCAGAGGCACACCTTTCTGCCTTGGCAAACGCCAGGAGCCCAAATTATCGTACCGCATCTAGGTTGCTCTATACGATAAATTATATTAATATATACGATAAATTCATATATACTACATAAGACCATGGCAATATTGCTTAATAGCATATTAGGCCTTTTATAACTTAACTTATTTACAATCTTATAACATACGATCTACTCGTCCTACGTCGTGCTGCAGGAGCGACCGTGACGTCACAGAGACATACGGGATCACAAAAGAGTCATAGCCTATCGTATTTACGATAAGAGAATCAACTACAAATAAAAGTGAGGGACTTGAGATTCAACAAAGCAAAAGGTATCCTAGCAGTAGACATAGATACAGAAAGCCCAAACCTTAACACGCAAACGATTGAAAATGCCCTTCAGAAAAATAAGATAGGAAACTGGGAACTCTCAGTCACTCTTCCCAAAGATAGCACTAGATACTACTATGGCATAATCCACATTCCCACATACGTGACCGTGGAGGAGGTGGAGACAAACCTAGCCGATACACCCCTAGGCAAAGACATAGTAGAAGTACATAGATTCAAGACCAAAACAAATGGACAACTAGAGGAGTCCACCAGAATATTATTAACCTCCCGCTCACCACTTCCCGAAATAATAAAAATATGGAGACTAGTTAGAACAGTTACCCCATACATTCCACCTCCCATCCACTGTCGCAAGTGCAAAAGATTAGGACACATCACGAGGAACTGTACGGCCAAGTCAGTCCGATGTGCTAGATGTGCCCAATCACATTTTACCAAAGACTGTGACAGCACAGAATTCAAGTGTCCCAACTGTGGAGGAGACCATCCATCCACATTTAATAAATGTCCAGCTTTCCTACAAGCTAGAAACTGGAAAAACCTAAGTTATACTGGTACCACAACAAAACCAAATAATGAAAATCTAGACAGCACCTCAAAACAAACACATAGGCCTACTCAAATAATTATTAGTAAGCCCAACCCCCAAGTAAATCAACAACAACAACAAACCAGGCACACCCCAATAAACCCTTGGTTTCAAAACCCACATAGGGCTAGGCTAGTACCGGCAACAGAAACCACCCCATCCACTTCTACTGGCCACAACCCCCAACCCACTAGGGCCAGTTTGCCTACTAGCACATAACCAACCACAAAGACTAATACACAGCCAGAAGAGGACAAAGAACGTACAATATTGAGTATGATCGCAACACTAACAAGAGAAGAACAGTTAAACATAATAATCACAGTTGTCAACAACATTCAGAAAAACATAAAAGCCAAAAACTCGTCCCACATCAACACATCCACATCAACACATCCACAACAACCACAAGTCCACAACCCAAACCTTACCAACTCCAGCACCCACACCTGTGACCCCCCCAATATCAACCACCCCACCACAAAATGTCCCTACAGTTACAACTCCACCTTCCATAAATGTACAGGTAATCCCAGATAAGACACCTCTACAATCTACCCTCCAACCACCACCGCCAGAAAGGGAGTCTGATACCGGCAACGATTCAGATAACACCCCTCACTGCCTACAATCTACCCTACAACCACTACAGCAAGAAGGGGAGTCTGATACCGGCAACGGTTCAGATAACACCTCCCACTGCCAGCTTGGAAATAGACCTACACCAGAAGAAGCAGAACAAAGCCAACCACCGACAGGTCCGACACAGACAGAACCCGATACGGATAACGTTTCCGAAAATCTGAATAATCATGGCAACAATGAACCCAACGAACAACCAGAAAAAAGGGAAACACATGGTGAAGATCAACAAACCCCTTCCATCACCCAAGCTCCAACTAACATAGCAGAAACTACCCAAGAAGAACACAACACAAGAAAAACACAAAACCACACAAACAATACCCAAAAACAACACCCACCATCGCAGCTGACGGATAACCGTGTAAGACCCTCTAGGAACTCTACTAAGAAATGACTACAATAATGGCTCCATTACAAGTAATGACCTGGAATGCAAAATGCCTCAAGACATCATTATCAGAGTTAACAAACTACCTTAATTATAAATCCCCACACATAGCTATAATAACAGAGACCTGGCTAAAAGAAAAATACCAACCCAACTTAAAACCTTATATAACTCTGAGGAAAGACAGGCTTGGAAGACCAGGTGGAGGAATATTATTTTTAATGAAACGAGAGCTTCCTATTAAAGAAATTAAACTCAGGTCATTTCCCAATGGTACACTAGAAATCCTGCAATTTCACTTCCATATCAGAATACTCAATTATCCATTATTGGCACATATAATCCTGGCGGTCCGATATCACATCAAGAATTAGATCACTACATCCAACAAGTCACCTCGCCATTCATGGTGATAGGTGACCTAAATGCCAACCATCTATCTTGGAGCAGAGGGACACCCAACACTGCCGGAAACAACATTTATAACTACATGCAAAATACCAACTATAGCCTGTTATCAAAACCCTTTTCCCCAACATATTTCAACCTACAAACAAATTACACATCTACGATTGACTCTGCTTTGGATCAGGAATACTATCTGCGGACAATACATCCAAAGTAGGACCTGACCTAGGTACCGACCACCGCCCCCTACACGTAGTATTTAAACATTTCACCCCTCCAATTTACCCAGTAGCACTACCCAAATGGCGCATCCCTTCCAAATTCAACTGGAAATGTTGGCAAAATTCAGTTACAATCCCAGAAACCAGCTCCACAGATCCCAACAATATTCACAAAAATCTGACCGAATCAATAAACAATGCAGCCAAACAACACTTTAAATGCACATCAGGTCAACCCTCCAACAAAATTTTAAGGCCATGGTGGAATGAAGAGTGTTCCAAAGCAGTAGCTACTCGCAGAAGAGCGATTCAGAAACAAAGGAGAGCAAAATCGCTACAGAACTGGATCCAGGTCAAGAAAACCACTGCTCATGCCAAGAAAACCACTCAGTCAACATGCACCTCTTCCTGGAGGAAATAATGCAGCGAAATAACTCATGAACCACCACTAAAAGAAGTCTGGAACAGATTCCGAAACATTAAAGGTCGTCCATCATTCCCAACATATCCCTTTATAATAGACGGACAAATGTGTCTATTACCAAAAGACAGAGCAGATGCAATAGCCAACCATATACAGTCAAAACAGCAACAAGAACCCCCTGCAGACCCAGAAGAAACCGCTAGAATTAACAACGAAATCTTCACAGCCGCAAAACGGCCCAATCAAATGAATCAAGCCTTCACCCATTTTGAGTTGGAAACGGCAATAACCCACCTTCCTACAGGCAAAGCAGCGGGGGAAGATCGCATACCGTATGAACTCGTAAAATACCTGCCCCCAACATCACACCCTCAACTACTCAACCTTATTAACACAACCTGGAAACAGGGCAAGCTCCCTCACTCATGGCAGAAGGGCATCATCATCCCCTTCCTCAAACCAGGAAAAGACCCATCCCTCTCCCCATCATACCGGCCTATTACCCTCCTACCAACCTTGAGCAAGCTAGCCGAAAGAATGGTCAACACGAGGCTAGTTTGGCATCTAGAAAGAAACAATATCATCCCACCAATACAGCCTGACTTCAGAACCACCTGCTCAACAGTAGACCAGGTGCTTAACCTAGAACAAGCAATCCTCTCTTCACTCTCAAACCAAAAGACATGCATTGTTGTATATTTAGATCTGTCATCAGCCTTTGACACAGTTCCCCACGACCTCTTGCTCTCCAAACTAGCCGGCCTTGGTGTACAAGGGAACTTGCTACAGTGGCTACAAGCATTTCTATCCAACAGAACAAGCCAAGTGTACATCCAAGGCCAAATGTCAAACCCTATCAAACACAATAAAGGATTAGCTCAGGGCTCCTCACCCCCCCCCCCCCTTTTCACAGCGTACCTATCCATCACACCAATAGTAGCACCCACCAAGATAATGCAATATGCCGATGACATAACATTATATGCCTCGGATCACAACCCTCAAATAGCGGAACAGCAAATCCAGGATGCACTCAACACCTTAGGACGTTGGATTAACAAAGCAAAACTAACCATCAACCCAACAAAGACAGTATATCAAATCTTTACCAGAAAGAAAAATGTAAGACCCCTACGACTCACACTCAATGGAGAAGATCTACAACAAACACTTACTCATAAATATCTGGGAGTAATTTTTGATGCCCCACTCCTCACATGGAAAAACCACATCGAATACCTTACACAATGCACCAATCAAAGACTCAATATCATGAGAGCACTTACTGGAACAACCTGGGGTGCCGATGCTATCTCCTTACGAACCTTCTACATAGCATACATAAGGAGCAAACTAGACTATTGTGCCCAGGCCTACACCTCAGCCGCACCAGTACACCTTCACAAGCTGGAGGTGATTCAAAATACTGCTATGAGAATCATAACAGGAGGTCTCAAATCATCACCAATAGCCAGCCTCCAGTGTGAAACTAACCTAATCCCCCTAACCACCAGAAGAGACTTACAGTGCTCTTCATACTTCTCAAAAACATATAACGCCCCCCCTCCCACCCTTTTTCAGCATCTCTCCGCAACATACCAATACGACCTCAGGAGAACCGGACCCGCAAATCACCTTTCCGAGAAAGAATAGGCCAGATCATACACAGGAAGGCCCGTATTTTTCTGGGCTGCCAAACGCAACCCATGGTACCTCCAGTTCCACCTTGGGAATATACCCCTCCTAAAACTCACACAGATCTCATAACCTTAAAAACTAAGAAGGACAACCCATCCCAATTAAAACAGGAATTCCTAGAAATCCTGAATACCCAGCATAAAAATTCTACTCACATATACACAGACGGATCACTCATCAAAAACGGAAACACCACATCCACATCAGCAGCACTATGGATCCCAAAATTTCATCTAATCATGGGATGGAAGCTCCCCAAACAAACATCAGTGTTCACTGCAGAGCTGTACGGACTCAATCAAGCACTATAAATCATCAGTACCCTTCCACCAGGCCCATACACAATATGCTGCGACTCCAAGAGTGCTATCCAGGCCATTAAATACAACACAACACAAAGTAAGGAACTCATATACCCCATGCTCCAACTACTCACTAACCTCCCCCTACAAGGTTATACTATAAGCTTCCAGTGGGTACCTGGCCATATAGACATACTCCACAATGAAATAGTCGATGAACTCGCCAGGGGCATGCACTCCCTCAGAAGAATTACACCCCTCCCCTACACTACAATAGACAGAGCCAACATCCTAAAAGAAGACATCCTCCAAGACTTCAAGGGTGAATGGAAAGTCACCATCACCGGCACAAGATACGGAAATATCAAACCCGAATGGTCCATATGGAAACACACAAAATACAAGAACAAAGCTCTAAATACAGCTACACTCCGCCTACGGACAGGACACACAAGACTAGCGGAGCACATGCACAGAATGGGACTAGAAGAAGACGAGAACTGCCCCTACTGCCTCACCCCAGAAACAGTGGAACACTATCTACTTCATTGCCATAGACATTACAGCGCTCGCACCCACCTGAGAAGAACAGTGGCACAACACGGAGGGACCTTCAATCTACAACATATCCTAGGAGGAGGAGATATCGACCAACAAGGCAAACATGCAATTGCCTCAGCTCTAGGAACATACATAAGAGCCACAAATAAAACCTCAGAGATCTAATAACATCAACGACAAAACAACTCCAACGCACAGAAAACCCACCCATAACCAATACAGTGCAGTACCACCCATACCGGTGCTGTACTGTACTGTGCTGTGCTGTACTGTACTGTACTGTACTGTACTGTACTGTACTAGACCTCTGCCAACCCTACAAAACCCGAACCTGACTCAACCCGACGAGACATAACGACTTACCTCCTATAAGACCTTAATAACCAATCCTCATCTTACCTATTTACTTACCCACTTTCCAGTCCTTAATGACCTTGACCTATAGTTAAAACTATGTAGGGTACAATACCTGTACTCACTATTTAGACATCCTATCTGTAGATCCCTTTCAACTAACAAACTTCCCTTCCCCTCAGCAAGCAACTCTATGCCTGTGCAGTAATCTGGAGATCTGAAATACTCCGAGCAAACTGCGCATATAAATATCAAGAAGAAGAAGAGCTGGATGAAACCGGAACCAGGGTTGCGGCGAACTAAGGAGTGGAGATAGTGTTGTCTCGTTGGTAGACAAAAAAGCTCTGGCGCGGTGCGCCACCATCCGAGACGTCATCGTCTTACGCTACGAATCTAGCGGATACTGCCAAGTTTGTAGCGGATATCTAGCGGTAAATATCGCACCGCTTTTATAATATTACGGCATGGCTTATATGATAAATCATATATGCATTCCTAAAGACTCGTAAATACTATACTTTCGTATAATAGGCCTTATTTAACTTATTAACACCTTACGAGCGGCCTATGCGGTTTATTTATATGTACCGCCCAGCGGGGTGTTTTTAGCCAAAATAGGGCTGTTTACGTGATCATTTTCATGCCTAAATAAGACCCAGAACGTAAAACAAGTATCTATCCCTGAAACAGAGCTTTCGAATGACACCATAACGATCCTTTTATGATGGCTAGTTTTCTTGCAATAACCGTGCAACGCGAGTGCAAAAAGCAGGTAATTAGCCACTTTCCCGATACAATTCCGTATATAGCGAGTGAGAGAGGGAGGAGGGAGCTGAGATTCGTGTCAGTAGGTTCGCCGCGGTGGTCTGGAGCAGTCATACGCTCGCTAGTCTCCTGCCACCACTTGTCTCTCTCTCTCAGCAACATTACGTGCTGAAATTGCCACTCGACCTATGTCGAGCGCCGCCACATAGTCCAGCTTTATTAAATACGACTTATGTGGTGAGCCACTAATTAAGGGTTAAGCATACATACTGTACATACTGTATTTAGGATATGATACATAGAAAACGTATGTTATACCACTGACTATCGTGAATCCACGATACTAGGTGAATGTAATACAAGAAATACAATGATAACTATATCTAAGTTGTTATAATAGGAATACTAGTACAAAATGGTTATAATAAAAGTGTTATGCCCTGATTTTATACAGGATTAACTTGGTATAGGTGGGTTCTGCAAGATTGGGTTATAGGACTTCATGCACAGTACACAATGGAATCAATAGAGGTCATAAAATAATATCAAAGTAATGGTTTATAATGCAGCTTTATTCTCCAAAAACACTAGGTAGAATAATGGTTATATGTGCACTTGAAACAATGGTAAATTGAATAAGTCAGATACGTAGTTTTGGACTTTTACAATCTCTAGCACTTCTCGCGGATTTGGATAGAGGTTCACTTCCCACTTCCAACGTTCAGGTATTATACTTCTGATCACCTTGCTTTAACGATACGTAGGGTACATGAATCACACAGGTTAGGTATTTCGCTTTATTTATGCTCTGGTAATATGACTCTTAATCAAGGATGAAAGTATAAGTAATATGGTTATTGCCCAAGAATTAACGTAAAGGGATAACTGTAGCTAGTTGCACTGGTCTAGTATATTCACTTGTCTAGGTAACACTTCAGACCGAAAATATCAGTGAGGGCGAATCAGGTTTCTGGTGGAGAATCACAATCACTTATTTCAGAATTGCTTTCGCTCGAGCCATAGTCCAAGTAATTCGGACTTATTTCTTTGGCGCGGTTAAACCTGATGGCAAGAATAAATACGGGAGTCAGTTCGCCTAAGCTAAATTTCACTGATATATTTTAATACATACTAGCATAATAATCACTTGCTTCCTAACATCAGAGAAAATTGAGACATAATCGCATATACTGGATGGTTGAGTTAATAGCACCGTAACACTGGTACTTTGCGAATTAACACTGTGATAGAGTTTTCCTGGTTATCTTGCGTCAGTGATGTCGAGGGTTAACAGCAGCTCCGGGGCCGTCCAAGCTGTCCGGGAGTGTAGAGAAGGTTTACAGATGGGTTTCTTGCGTAACCGGTGATGACGCTCCGATATGTTACCCTTGCTGGGAACCTTAAATAACGCTGTCTCAAGCTCAACCAGACTAACAACGTATCGGATTAACGTAAGACAGTCGGGAAAAGCGACTGCTTAACTATCTCTGGTCATTATAAGAGGTTCAAGGAACGTGGGCGGCTTTTCGCCTTTTTGTCAACAATGCTGATGGGGCCTACAGTCAATTGTTGCCAAGGAGTTATTTTTGCAGAGTCCTCAATTACGAGTTTCTCGCATAATCCCTTCTAACATAACAAGATCTTTCTGCCTTAGACCAGTTATGAGTTATGATCGTTCGTAAACTCAAGTAGTAGAGGGGGCACTACAAGAAGTTTATGAAACAATCAATAATTGGTGAATTTGTTGTCTACCAATATAATATTACTGCCGACAGTCCGGATCGCAACAATATATTCATAAAGAGTTTAATTCACTTCCTCACAGAGTTGCACAGATTACGGAACGCCGAAAATATCGAGAATCTTGAGGGGGGGGGGGGAGTACTAGACGACAACACAGTGCGGCACAACCGTTGCTTTGAGCTCTAATATTCAACTGGCCGACTGTTGTCTTTGTGTCGTATTTATAGGCTTGGTCAAGGAAGCTGTATGAATGTTCTAGAAGCACTGGATGTCGGGGCTAGAGGTAATTAATTTATTCTTGTTACTTAGGGGGGGTCGTGAGGGTGTCTTTAATGCGGCGGCAAGCAACCTGTAATCTGATTTGTTATCGTGGATATCTTAACTCTAGTATGAGGTACTATTAGAGTTGGTTAGGCAGGATTTAGTGAAGGTTTAAGCACTACTTTGCTGGGCGCTATACGTGCCCAGGCTGGGAGGTATTATTCATCAATTTACCTAAGTATCCTTCTCTGGTCTAGCTGACATGCTATTCGGAATCTAGGATGGGTTAAGGAAGATTTTGGTTTTGGGTAAGGATGGGATAGGATGGTATTTGGATAGGTATTTAGATGGTTAGTTCACAAGCTGTTGGAAACTCACCTGGTGTCTGGCAAGAATTTGTTGGTTACGTGTGAGTCATGGTGAACGTCCGCGGAGGCTGGGGGGGTCCCCTTGGGGTCGGGGGGGCATGCCGCTCCCTAAATACGTATATATGAGGTTCTTTACTCTAATGGGGTTGACCTATGATGTGGGGGGTTAGGAGTGATACTCCTAGTGATGGTTGATCATGGGCTCTAGTTTTTACCTACTAGGATCACTCGTGGGGCTCATGAATAGTGGTTTTCGTGAAAGTGCAAGTCAGGCGGAATCGTCCACTTTTTAGGGGGCGAGAGGCGGCTGTTCTAGCCTCGCGCCGTCCGTCGTCCTGGTTCAGGTTGCGGGTTGGGCTAGCAAGTTAGAGGATAGTTAATGGGGGTACAAGGATAGGTCTTTACCTTCTATTTATTTGGGTGAGGAAATGAACGGGATCGGCATGTTAGAACATTCGTATGGGCGTCTTTACAGGTGGGGGTTGGATATTGGAAGGGTGGTGGTTTGAGGCTAGGTTGCCGCACCGCTCGTGACCTAGGACAGTGACCCTTAATGCGCTGGACATAGGGGTGGCATTGCCCTACGATCGAACAGGTAGTGTGGTGTGTGCAGCGGGGTGTGAAGGAGAAAAGGACAGGGTGACTCAAAGGTTACAACTGGGCATGGGGTCACGAAGTAAAACAGAGTAGTGTGGATTGTGGATTAGGAGGTGGTGATTGAAAGACGTATAGCAATTGTGGAAAAGTAAATGGAAGAGAGGAACAACATGGCGGATAAATAGATAATTATTCAACTAAATAAATGCCTGCGTGGAGGACGGTATCAATATATCTTAGTTACTTAGGACAGGGGCAACTGAGCATGGGGGCTGCATATATCTACTCGTAATGGAGAGAGATGCTAGGTAGCTTTTCTGCATGTCTCTTGAGATGATCGTATGCAGATTGGTCATAATTAAACATATATAAATCAACAGCTACGAATCAAATACGATAACTGGCAGAGGGTTAGTATTGCGGGTTAGAGGTTAGGTCAGAGGACGAGGGGGATATGGGGGTTACATAATTAATTATAGGGCTAACAGAATCATGATCGGATTCGTTGTGGACTGGAAATCGAAGGTGTCTTGAGATCGCCTTCGCACCTACACAATGAAAGTACTACAGCCCACAAGGTGGTTATCTAATTAAATACATACTGGGTTGGTACATCAAAGAATGTCCGGGAGGAAAGTCATGTGATTTGTATTCTAGAAGACTGTGATTTAAGAGGCGTGTAACATGCGGAGTTAAGTGGAAAAGAGAAACAACATTGTGGACAACAGATAGTTACCCTAAGGATTGAAATACATGCATGAATGACGGCATTATAGCCGTCGTCCTAATAAGATGATGAAACCGGGTTGGTATGCATGTGGCACAATCCGACACAAGGACAGTGCCGCTATGTCGTATCAATATCGGTGGGCATACTCCGGTTAATATTATATACACACTTAGTTACTAGAAGAAAAAGGAAAGGGACAACTGGGCATGAGGGTACATATATCTATACTCGTCATGGGGAGGGATACTAATTATCTTTCCTGCATCTCTCCTGATGATTGTATGCAGATTTGCTTGAAATGAACTGATCTGAATTAACAGGCATAACTCACTACTATACTGGCATAGGGTTCTTAGGAGCATAGTTATGGGTGTGGTATGTGGGTGTCGTGGAGGTAAAAAAAGGTTGGAATTATCTGGCACTGTTGGAACTACATGATTTCCTTAGTATAGTGATGTGTGTGGTATGTGGGTGTCGTGGGTGTTAAAAAGGTTGGGAATCCACCACTTTTGGCCGACGTGCCTTTGGGGCCTTTTTCTTTCCGGCCGTGTTGGGGTCGGTCCCCTGGTCCAGTCGTGTGCTCCTCCGTTGACTTATTTCTTTGGCGGCTTCCTTTGATCTTGCGGGTGCGTCCCACTTTCTCCTCTGGCTGTTGGGTCCTTTCGTCCCGGTTGGCTTTTGCTCTGTTTCTTGCGGAACTGCCACTGGGGTGTTGGTCGGGAGGTTGGTGGGGGACTTCCCTTTTTGGGGCACTTTAAAAAGTAATCCCTGTATATATGTAAGGAATAAAATTGGTTAAGTAAGCAAATAGGAGTACGTAACACAAGTTTATGAATCGATAATTCATATTTATTACTCTTTGAGTTATTACAGTTTAAATACTTATTCAAGTCACTTTGACTTATTGTCCATTTAGAAATCAAATACTGTCCTATTGTCCATACTTATCAGTGCTACGCTTATAACCTCGCAGTAACTATTATTTACTCATTCCCAAGCCATATTTGAGAGCTTGTATATTTTTATCAGGACTTTATTTATTGTGATTTGAGACTTATCCTCTCTATGTGTTATTATTCATATGTTCATTTGTAACATTATTATTCTCTATACATGAATGTTATGTTTACTTTTCCAGAGACATATTGAGATTGTACCCTAGCTATTAACCCGTACTGTACCGTAGGATACAGTAATAAAAGTCCCCAGCAGTCCCAAGCAATGTGGCTAAAATGGCAGGAAAGACCACCTTTCCACCTCCAGAGATGAGGCAACAGTGGCCCTCCCACCCTTCAGTGGAGCTCATAATTTATAAGCTGAGAAGTGTTGCAATTACGGGAGCAGTGCACAAGCGGACGTGGTAACAGGTACAGCCTTGTACAGGCAGTTACAAGGAAAGTACATTACTGACAACTATATCCGTCGCTGGGACTGGGGAGTTACTTATCTACTGACGACTATAGTCATCTCTGGGATTGGAGGGGTTAAGGAATAAAACCTGTATTTCCTTTACTGTGTGTTTTGTGTCCATTGCTTATTACTAGAGTGTTGATTTATAGAACCAAGGCTAATTTTTACCCAACGGAGATCGAGGTATCCAAGTTGATGATTAGCGCTGATTCCTAAGGTGGAAATCGCAATCAGATTATCTCACGTTTAATTGAAAACGTGACACAACAAGATTATCTCACGTTATTTGAAAACGTGGCATAACAGTTGACATACAGTATTCTCATCGTCCAGCATTACTGCTTCATAATTATCAGCCAACTTAAAATAGCTCTATATAATATTTAATTATCACTAGAACAATACACTATAGGCTACCATGTAGGAAGTCTTATGGAGAAAAAAGGCAAAATTAGAAAACAATACAACATAAACTTACGCCAAAATGTATACTAGAATAGAATTTAAAAGCCGCTAGATAGTCCCCAGACATTAAAAACTTGTATGTCACTAGAAAAAATATGTTGAAGTATCTAGAATAATCTATATGCAATCGAAAAATCTCTACAATGCCTTAAAATGGTGAAAATATCTTTAATATCGCTAGAATTCATCATATCTTGATGTCGCTAGATGGAAGTGATAGAAGTGATTCGCTGGATCTAGCGGTAGTCGCTACATTGGCACCATCTACCAAGACAATTTATTTCGGCTATGATGAACAAGGCCAGATTTCGAAGCTATTAACATTATTTCAAAGTTCAGAGATCATCAGATTGGTTTGGAAGTCGATGTAGACAATTTCACTTCCATTAGTTTCAAAAACATTTACATAATACGCTACCTAGAGGGTTTAATAAAAGAAGCATTCCTTTCCCCGAGATCGTTTAAGCGAACGAATGCTGTTTCTCTTCTTTTTGTTTTAAGAACGACAACAAACGCTTCGTATAATTGGGTTTGGTGGACTTTTTGGAGTTCCTAGTTAACCCGCTGAGGACCAGCTAGTTATAAATAAATGTACCACCAGGGACCGGCAGGTTTTGATTTTTTTTCCAGAAACAATAGCGAATGGGTTAGGAATGAAGGAAAAACCACAAAAACACGATCAAAAAGGTCAAAATTTGGTCCTACGGAGCCCCCGAAAACGGATTTTAGAAGAGTAAAAATTTGAAGGCAAATACACCCAAAAAACATGTTTTTGCGCGCTCACGCGAACGCGGTTGGACTTTGAGAGTTTTCAACCATCGGCATGGTTGCGTGGGATACTTACACAGTTCCCATACAAATCTGAGCCCTCTAGGTGCCATAGGACCGGAGTAACACTGACGCAACTGTTGCGTCGCTGGTACTGGCAGAAAAATACATAGCCGACGCACTGTTTGCGTCGCTGGGGCTCAGTGGGTTAAATATTAGAACATATATATATTTTGCACACTCTCATAAGTAAAGCAAACTTACTTGTTAATGTTATATGCCACGTTTATAATAAAACGTGAGATAGTCTGATTGCGATTTCCACCTTAAGAATCAGCGCTAATCATCATCTGAGATGCCTCTCTACTGAGCAAAGATTAACCTTAACTCTATATATAGCACTCTAGTAATAAGCAATGGACACAAAATACACATGAAAGGTTTTAACAGGTTTTATTCCTTAAGCTAGGGAACAATCTCAATATGTCTCTGGAACAATAAACATAACATTCATATAAAGAGAATAATAATGTTATAACTGAACATATGTGAAATACCACAGGAACGAAAATCCTGGGAGCGAAAACCCCACCCCCAGTAACGAGATCGATCCCGGTCCCATTTCCATCCCCGATTTGGTCTCTCTCTCTCTCCCAATTCATTCCACATATTATACGCCTCTCAATCACAGTCTTCTAGTATACAAACCACATGACTTCACTCCTTGACATCCTTGATGTACTGACTAAATGTGTATTCAATTATATAATGACGATGCAGGCTATAATGCTTTCATTGTGTAGGTTCGAGGCGATCTAAAGACACCTTAGTTTCCGTTTCACAACGAATCAGATCGTGATTACGTCAGCCCTGTATTTAGTTATATAACAATCATAATCTCCCAATTTTAGCAATTATATGTCTCTAACCTCCCGTTGTTTTATCCACTATATATATATATTCCCAACCTTCCTAATACACCTCCATTTCACTAGACAAAATACCTAGGAGTAATTCCGAGATTAATTATGCAATTACACTAGACAGCCCCATAACTCACTGAGATCCACATTGCTATCTTATTGATGTACCAACTCCCTAATGTTAACATAATTTAGGGAACTTGTAGAAAGGGAAGACACCTATCTTCGTTCCCCCATTTTTAGCAGTTAGCTATACATAACCTCACGTTGCATCATTCTTCTGTCAATTTGTGCCCCTTGCCAGTTCTTGTATTGATTTATGCCTATTGATTTAGATAAGTTAATTACGAGTTATGTAACAACCTTTAACCACGACTCTATAAACCTGATAACCCTATGCCAGTTATTGTATTGATTTAGGCCTGTTAATTCGGATAAGCTCACTATGACCAATCTGCATTCGATTATCAAGAGACATGCAGGAAAGCTACCTCATATCTCTCTCTCCATGACGAGTCTAGATATATGTACCCCCGTGCCCAGTTGTCCCTTTTTCCCTTCTTTTGTAGTAACTAAGTATATAGATATGTACCCCCGTGCTCAGCTGCCCCTTGTCTTGTTCTTCTAGTAACTAAGTATATATATAATATTAACCGGATATTTGCCCGATCGATATTGCTACGACACAGAGGCACTGCCCATGTCGAATCGTATTCCGTGCATTCCAACCAAGTCCCATTCACCTTAATTTGGCGACGACTAATACCGTCATTCAAGCATGTATTTCAATCCTTAAGTTAATTATCTTTTATCCGCCATTGTGTTCGTCTCTTCCATTTACTTTTCCACAATTGTTATACGCCTTCCAATCACCTTCTCCTTATCCACAATCCACACTACTCTGTTCTACTTCGTGATCCCATGGCCAGTCGAAACCTTTTGGGTCACCCTGTCACTTTCTCCTTCACGCGCCGCTGCACACACCACACTACCTGTTTATCGTAGGGCACTGCCACCCCTATGTCCCGCGCATTAAGGGTCACTATCCTAAGTCACGAGCGGCGCGGCGACCTAGCCTCAAACCACCCCCTTTACAATTCACAACCCTCCCCCTGTAAAGACGCCATAAGAACGTTATAACATGCCGACTCAGTTCGTTCACTAACCTCAACAAATGGAAGGTAAGGACCTATCCTTGTACCCCCCTTAACTATCCTCTAACTCCCTAGCCCCACTCACAACCTGAACCAGAGCAATAGCCGGCGCGAGGCTAGGACGGCCCCTCTCGTCTCCCCTTAAAAATTTAAATTTCCCACTGACTTGCACTTTCACAAAACCACTATTCTTAACACCCACGAGTGATCCTCGTACATGAAAACTAGATGTAGTGATCAACCCTAACTAGGAAGATACCTCCTGACAACCTGAACTCATATCTCAACCCAATTAACGTAAGAACTCTCGATAACCATATTCAGGGAGCGGCATCCCTCCCCCCCCCCCCCCCGACCCCACGGGGACCCCACCGACCCCCGCGGAGAATTACCATGACCCGCGCAAGCCAGCAAATTCTTGCCAGACAACAGGTGAGTTTCCAACAGGTTATGACCTACAAATCTAGATACCTATCCAAATACCATCCTATCCCATCCTTACCCACAACCAAAACCTTCCTTATCCCATCTTAGATTCCGAATAGCATGTCAGCTAGACCAGAGAAGGATACTTAGGTGACTTGATGAATAATACCTCCCAGCCTAGGCACGTAGGGCGCCAGCAAAGTAGTACTTAAAAACCTTCACCAAATCCGCCTAACCAACTCTACTAGTACCTCATACTAGAGTTAAGATATCCACGATAATAAATCAGATGACAAGTTACTTACCGCCACATTAAAGACCCCCTCCCTAACCCCCTAAGTTCACCAGAATAAATTAACTACTTCATAGCACTGACATCCAATACTTCTAGAATATTCCTGAGGCTTCCTTGACAAGCCTATAAATAAGACACAGAGACAACAGTCGGCAGTTGAATATTAGAGCCCAAAGCAACGGCAGGCCACACTGCGTTGGCGTCTAGTACTCCTCCCCCCCCCCCCCCTCAAGATTCACGATAATTCGGCGTTCCGTAATCTGTGCAACTCGGTGAGGAAGTGAATTAACCCTTTACGAATGTTTTATTGCGATCGGGTCTACCGGCAGTAATATTATATTGGTAGACAACAAATTCACAAATTATTGATTGTTTCATTAACTTATGATAGTGCACCATCCGCTACTTGAGTTACGAACGATCATAACTCATAACTGATCTAAGGCAGAAAGATCTTGTTATGTTAGAAGGGATTATGTGAGAAACTCTTGAGTGAGGACTCTGCAAGAATAACTCCTTGGCAACAATTGACTGTAGGCCCCATCAGCATTTGTTGACAAAAAGGTGCAAAACCGCCCGCGCTCCTAACCTCTTATAAGGACCAGAGATAGTTAAGCAGTCGCTTTTCTCGACTGTCTTACGTTAATCCGATACGTTGTTAGTCCGGTTGATCTTGAGACAGCGTTATTTAAGGTCCCCAGCAAGGGTAACATATCGGAGCGTCATCACCGGTTACGCAAGAAACCCATCTGTAAAACCTTCTCTACACTACCGGACAGCTTGGACGGCCCCAGAGCTACTGTTAACCCCCAACATCACTAACGCAAGATAACCAGGAAAACTCTATCACAGTGTTACTTCGCAAAGTACCAGTGTTACGGTGCTATTAACTCAACCATCCAGTGTATTCGATTATGTCTCAATTTTCTCTGATGTTAGGAAACGAGTGATTATTATGCTAGTATGTATTAATATATATCAGTGAAATTTAGCTTAGGCGAACTGACTCCCGTAATTATTCTTGCCATCAGGTTTAACCTCGCCAAAGAAATAAGTCCGAATCAATTAGACTACGGCTCGAGCGAAAGCAATTCTGAAATAAGTGATTGTGATTCTCCACCAGAAACCTGATTCACCCTCACTGATATTTTCGGTCTGAAGTATCACCTAGACAAGTGAACATCCTAGACCAGTGCAACTAGCTACAGTTATCCCTTTACGCTAATTCTTGGGCAATAACCACATTACTTATACTTTCATCCTTGATTAAGAGTCATATTACTAGAGAGTTAACAAAGTGAAATACCTAACCTGTGTGATTCATGTACCCTATGTATCATAAAGCAATGTGATCAGAAGAATAATGCCTGAACGTTGGAAGTGGGAAGTATGTCTCTATTCAAATCCGCGATAACTGCTGGGAGATTGTAATAAGTCCAATAACCTACCTGAGTGCTCCAACATCTATTGTTCGTGGAATTCTATTACGTACCTTATACCTGAGTGTTATTTAGAATAAAGCTGTATTACAAACCATTTGTCCGAGATTATCTATGTCCTCTGTTGATTCTCTTTATGTATTTTGCATGAAATCCAATAACCCAGTCTTGCAGAACTCACCTATACCAAGTTAATCCTGTATAAAATCAGGGCATAACAATATGAATAATAACACAAGAGAGGATAAGTCTCAAATCATTATATATAAAGTCCTGATATAAATATATATACAAGCTCTCAAATATGGCTTGGCAAAGTGTAAATAATTATAATAGTTACTGCGAGGTCAATAGCGTAGCACTGACTTCTAAACGAACAATAAGTCTTAGCGACTTGAACAGATAATTAAACTGAATAAACTCAAAGAGTCATAAATATGAATTATGAATTCATAAACTTGTAATAAATATAATAGTCAGAAATATGTGACTGAGGAGCAATTACTCGCGACTTGAACTAATCACTATTGGACTTGTACCCGGATGACACGTAGCGAATAAACTAAGGTCTGAGTAAGCATTCAAGTTGACGTGTAAATGTATGTATTTATACCCGGATGAACCTTTGTATATTTCCACACTAATAAATACAGGAGCTGGTATCCGTAGAAGTATATAAACGTTTCCGCCCGATGGACATGTGTATTGTTCTCCCGAAGCAGAGCAACGAATAATAAATAAGGAAGGAAAGAATGGAAAATCTTCTTTAATTACATTAATACTTAGTGAACCTTATCATACCTTGGTCTAGACCCTCACAACAATCATTGTTACCATTACGAACGAAGAAACACTTAAATGATTTTTAAAATACCCAGAAAAAGGAAAGACACCCCACAAAGCAGCCAAGAAAGAAACGAGCAACAAAGAAAACGTCACCCCAGCCTACAAGGGGTAACAAAAGAGAACTACCCACCAACACCAGAAAAGACCAACCCCAAGAAGTCACCTCCACAAATTCAAAAGAAAGAAACAAACCAAGACACACCCCAAGGAACAACACGTGTAACGACACCAAGGGAAGCCCTGGTCGCAACCATTATGATGGAACGTCCCCTGACACCAGGAAAGACGATTCGCAAACCGACCACACACAATTAGACACCACCCCGGATAGGAAGACTGATATTCAGCCAGAAAGAAAAGGACTCCTATCAACAGAAATAGTAAGAATAAACACTTACCTATTACCTACTATGTTCACATGTTTTCTTTAATTGTTTATCTACTAGAATAATAACACTAGTTAGCCCACATTATGTTTTTTCGTTCTTTAACACTTAAAGAGCGGGGCCCGACTTAAGTCCGCATCTAAAAAGCAGCAAGTTAGGAGCATTATTAAGGCTTTTAAAGGGTTAAAATCAAGTGCAAATGACCGGGAGCGCAGCAGGCCATACGGCCGACACCCAGGACTTACTGCCGCCCACTGACTCACGCTCCCTCTGTTCTCGAGAGGCCGGCAGTGTAGCCAGTAGTGAGAAAAAATAGTGGAAAAAATATGCCGCTATACGCTAAACTCCCATGTTAGTGGTAGCACTGCATGAAAACGACGAGTGCTACGTAGCTCATTCTTGTCTCATTTTGAAGCTTGTACCGCCTAGTTTTTTGCTGAATACATTTAATTTCATGCAGATACTTGATTGATCATTCAGGAGGGCCTGAATATGCCCAAAATAGCCCAAAACCCCCCGCTAGACGAGGGTTAAGAGGTTAAATAAGTTCCTCTAATATTATTATATTATTTAAGATGTAATCCAGTGCATTGTATATTGTATGTGTGATATTAATGTTGATCAGGACCCACTGTCTTCACAATATTAATCTCTAAATTGCCAACCTACAATGCCCTTAACCTAGGATAAAATTGCCCACAATAATCGAATATAAATTGTTCCTAGATAAACCTATGCCTAATCTTGTTTCTTTATTATGATTATGCTCGCTAAGAATACAACCATTGTACTATAATACCACCACTATATACTTATGCAAAACCAATGTAATACAGAGTAGGTAATATATTTCTCTTATTTTCTCCCACAACATAATTATATTCACATGCCTTCTCATTACTACGCTATTCTAATAATAAACAAACCACATTGCCTTCCTTCATGTATTTAAAATTCACTACATTCAGTTAAAATCCCTTGTTATTCCGTTGCGCATCCTAACTCTCACTTCTTCCATGTATCAACATACGCTCGCCCAAAGTACCAACATACACTCGCCGAGAGTACCAACCTCTCGAAATACTTGCTCATGTAAATATACCATTATATTGTATAGAGAACCATCTCTCTTACCTTTCCCAAGATAATGGGATAGCCATCCTATTTATGTATTCCTATATATTGATTGTAACCATACTAGAATGCTCCTTTATATTGAATACCCTGATGCGCATTCATACCTTCACTTCTTCCATTGTTCTCTTGGTTCACGGGATTCCCCGCCTTAATTTCAAAGCCCCAGAAGCCTTTCCCATGAACAAAAGATATATTATCCTGAGAACCCCATGACCCTGTTCTTTTCTATGGTATAAGGAATAATTTTTTTTTCTTTTTTCTATATTCCAACTACTCCCTCTCGGGCATAGGCTGATAGCCTTTACACTCTACCGCTGAACACGGTGAGGCCCGTGAGGTCTTGTTCCAGTCTAGGGAGTAATACATGCGAAGCACCCACCCACGGCTCGAAGCCAACTCCATCTTCTGAAGCTGCCTCGCCCCCGTGCTTCACAGTCTCACTCCCCAAGCTCGGACCCTCACTCTCAGAACGCCACCTATTGAGCAATTAACTCACTAGGCATTGCCCCCCTGTAGCATATTTTGAAGATGGGAATATTCATACAGTGCTATTTAATCAGGGAACAATGAGGGTATTTTGTTTTGGCGTTTCGGTGTGCTGTGGTAATGCACTGATACTAGGTACAGCACAAATTCCATCCCAATAATATCTTCCCATTGACATATTGGGATTCGAACCCGGGTCCATTGGATTACCAGTCCAGTGGCAAGACCACTCTGCCACACCTCCCCTAAAACCTTACCTAAACCCTTTTCATATAAAATATCACCCTTACTCACCCGTACTCACTTATCATAGAGTTATTTATAAAGTAAAGTAGAAGTAACCTCCCGACAGAGCAAGAAGGGCTCTCTATACTACCAGAGAATGCGCGCTCGCTCCCTTGCTCCCTTCAAAGGGTGAACGGGTACCCCTCAGTAATCGTCAACACTATGCCATGGAAATCTGAGATGAGTAAGCAATTTTTAGGTTTCTTATTACTGGCATACCAAGTAAGGAACCTCAAGATTACCCTCCCACTCAGTTGGATAGACGGCTTACCGAACATCTACTTGTCCGAGGAGTTAAAAATCCTATTAAGGGATCTTTGTTAATTGTGGCATACCATCAATTAACATAGAGGCCGCTAATGGGTTGTACCTTCAGTAGTAAAAGGTTGAAGTATCCAGGCATACCTACACTTCAACATTTTATTATTGTAGATGCCGGAACTGTATCCTATTATAACAGGATCTTTGTTATTACTGGCATACCAGTGATTGACATAGATACCTTTTCTAGGTTACTGTGTCCTATTGGAAGGATCTTTGTTATTACTGGCATACCAGTAACTAACATAGACGCCTTTAATAGGTTCTACTCTTAATAGTAGAGAGTTGAAGGACTCAGGCATACCTACCCTTCAATATTCTATTATTAAAAGTTAACACGCTAGAAAGTATCCTAATACCATGATCTTTGTTATTACTGGCATACCAGTGATTAACATAGAGATCTTGTCTAGGGTATTGTGTCCTACTGAAAGGATCTTTGTTATTACTGGCATACCAGTAGCTAACATAGACGTCTTTTAATAGGTTCTACTCTTAGTAGTAGAGAGTTGACAGACTCAGGCATACCTACCCTTCAATATTCTACTAATAAAAGTTAACACTCTAACTCCTCGCAAGAGATCTGGCATACCACGATCTTCTGTGCGGATAAGGGCTTGCGAGATACCCTCATGTGCACTCTGCACAAAAGCCCTAGGTGTACTTATTCTACTGGCATACCATATTAGACTAGTGCAGCTAAAAGGTTTAAACACCGCACTCCACCTTTTCACAAGGGACCTTAGCATACCACGGTCACTTGTGTAAGTAAGGGCTTGGCGAGATACCTTACAAGGCACTCTGCACACACAAATCCTAGGTGCATTTTGTCTGTGGCATACTTTGCAACTAAAAGGTTTAAACACCGCTCCGGATTCCTTGAACCTCTTATAAGGGTCAGAGGCAGACGAGAAAGACATTTCCACAGTCTTCTCGCGTTAGCCCGATATAGTGCTACTTCGTCATAACTGAGGCACTATATTCAAGGCCTTACTCCAAGAGTTAATATAACGGTCAAGATAGACGAGTATTCTTACCAAAGCTATAGGCTCTGAATACTTGCGTTAGTCCGATGGGGTGCCCAACTATTTAATTATAGTTACGGAGCCACATTCAAGACCTCAAGCCCATTAACCCCTCTGTAAACCACTTCACACGACCGGTCATCCTAGACGGCCTACGGAGACACAGAAGACTACAAGCTGCTAATGAATCCAGTAACTATAAAAATCAACATTGGAAAAGGAATTAAGTTTGATGCCAAATGACGAGGTAAAAAGTGAATCAGAGTCCCTCAGTATTAACTTATTGAGAAACACCAGTGCGCACAGTGTCTGAAGAAATAAAGTTAAATTCCACATAAATCTTAACTCTGCCATAATTCCGACCAGTGATAAATAAGTTAGAGTCCACAAACATCTTATTTCGAGATAAATCATCAAAAGTGTTAAGTTACTCTAGTCCATAGATACCGACTCAATATATAAGTGTACAAGTGTTAAACTAAGTATTAGTATACGGCACCCGGCTCTACGAGAAATTACGATTAAAATTAAAATAAGCCAAAATTCATCACTATCGACTCTGCCAAAATTTCGATAAGAGCAAAATAAACTAAAGTCCACAATTCTCGATTCTTAAGTTTTAATAACATACACCAGTGCGCAAGGTGATTAAAGTGTAGGACATCTTACCCTGTTAACTCTATATATATCCTCGTCTGAAATAACTACTTAATCTGATTAAAATATTAAGTGACCTTTAAACATTCAACTCTTTTCAATATTATCTTTTCCTTTAACGATATAACTATTAGATTATTGTGAAATGAATAGTTACTAAATAGCTTGAATATACCTGAGCTCCTTCTAGATCCGCTATCGTGCTGGAAGACTAATAAGTGGTTGTATTACTATAATTCTCATGTTTAGCACATTCTTATTCTATATTAAATGTCGGGTTGGTATTTCAACTCGACTTTGTATAATCTCGTTAACAATCCTGTTATAGGATATCGTGAGATAGAATATGCTCGACAGGGTCACGTCTAGCTTTATGAATCTTGCATTAACTCTTCACACCAAGGCAGCATTCATACAATAAGAACACAGGTTTCTTTACACTCTAATTTATTGAATGGCATAGAATAATAACTCAACTCTATCGATCTGTCATGTATGGCAGATGATAAAATCAGTGACGTATCAAATATAGAATAGCCTCGGATGCGGACGGACCCTGTATTGACGAACCCCGACCGACTATGGACAAGCCTACGGACATTCTGAGAATAGGGACATGGAATGTGAGTGGCATGAATGATGGCACAAAAGAGAGAGAGGTACTGGAAGTGTTAGTGAATGCCAGGCTGGATGTATGTGGGATGACGAAGACCAAATGGAAGGGTACAGATGTGAGAGAGTGGGAGTGTGGAATGGGTGTGTGTGCTGGAGTGAGTGAGGGAGCAGCGAGAGAAGGTGCGTGTTTGTTTGTAAGTAACAAATGGAAGGAGTGTGTAAGAGAATATGAGTCTGTGGGTTCAAGGATTGTGTGGGTGAGAATGAAAGTAGGAATACAAACGTGGGTGATTGTGTGTGTGTATGCTCCGACAGAGGATAAACTTGTAAGAGAGAAAGAGGAGTTCTGGGTGAATGTGGAGGCGTGCCTGGATAAGTTTGACAAGAACGAAAGAATATTTCTGATTGGGGTTATGAATGGTAAGGTGGGTGATAGGAAAGTTGATGGAGTGGTGGGAGGGTGGGGGGTACCGTCAAAGGTGAATGGGAATGGTAGTGCACTTGTGGACGTTGGGAGGAGGCTATGGATAGCCAACACCTTCTTCTGACACAGAATGATACACAGGTACACATGGAAAGTGGTGTGGACGATGAAGGATAAGACAGTGGTGGAACGAAAGTCACTGATTGATTATATACTGTATGTGTGGATGAACGAATGAAGAAATCTGTGCTGGATGCTAGGGTGTATAGGGGTATTGGAGGGGGTCTGTCTGATCATTATGTAGTAGTAGCTAAAATTAGGATACAAAAGAAGTGGGTGAGGAGAGCTGGAGGGAGGCGAGAGGAAGGTGGAATGGTGAGGAGGGTGGAGAGGCTACAGGAGGAGGCAATCAGGGAAAAGTACAGGAGAGCAATAGAAAGACGACTAAGTGGGTTCGACCTGGAAGATATGGAGGAAGTGGAGGAGATGAGCAAGGTGTTTAAGGAAGAGATCTGTGCAGCATGTGAGGAGGTGTGTGGAGTGAGGAGAAGAGGGAGGGGAGTGAAAGGTACAGCAAGGTGGACAGAAGAGGTAAAAATAGCTGTGGAAGTCAAGAAGAAAGCATATAGAGAGTGGTTGGGTAGTAGAGGGAATGAAGATTTGGAGAGGCAGAAACGAGAGAGGTACGTGGAGAGAAAGAGAGTGGTGAAGAGAGTAGTAAAGGAAAGTAAGAGAAGAGTAGATGAGACATTTGGAAGGAATCTGAGTGTAAAATGGAGGGAGTGTAAGAAACGGTTCTGGAAAGAAGTCAAGAAAGTTAGGGAAGGTAGCAAGGGAAACAGTAAGGGTGTGAAAGATAAGAATGGGAGAATGCTAGCCGAGCAGCAAGAGAGAGTCAAAAGATGGAGGGAGTACTTCAACGAGTTGCTAAATGTAAGGAATGAAGAGCTAGCAAACATAGTTGGATATGGTATTGGAGGGAGAAGAAGAGAAGTAGTGGAGGAAGATTTGGGGAACAGGAGGTCAGAAGTGTGGGAAGCCATGAAAAGAGTGAAGTTGGGGAAAGCACTAGGAACAGATGGAGTGTGTGGGGAAATGTTGAGGTATGGTGGTGAGATAGTGATCAAATGGGTATGGAAAATGAGCAAACTAGCATGGGAGAAGGGAGTGCACCCGATGACTGGAAGACTGGCATAATAGTCCCCCTATATAAGGGCAAAGGGGAAAGAGGAGTGTGTGGTAACCGCCGAGGAATATGCCTTCTAAGCGTAGTAGGGAAGGTGTACAGCAAGGTAATGATTGAGAGAGTGAGAGTGAGAACGGAGAAATGGATAGACGACGAGCAGGGAGGTTTTAGAAAGGGAAGAGGATGTGTAGATCAGATTTTTACCCTGAATTGTGTTGTGGAGAAATATCTGGAGAAGCAACAAAAGGTGTGTGTTGCCTTTATGGACTTGGAGAAGGCCTATGACAGAGTGGATAGAGAAGGTATGTGGAAAGTACTTAGAATATACGGAGTAGATAGCAAGTTGCTGAAAGCAGTGAAGAGCATGTATGAGGGTGCTAAGGCGGCAGTACATGTGGAGAATGAGAAGAGCGAGTTCTTTGATCTGAATGTTGGGTTGAAACAGGGGTGTGTGATGTCCCCGTGGTTGTTTACTGTATATATGGATGGAGTCATGAAAGAAATACTAGGAAGAGAAGTGGATGTTGGTGTATCACTGAAAAGGGAGGGAAATGAATGGAAGCTGCCTATACTGCTGTGTGCGGATGATACAGTTCTGATGAGCGATAATGAATGGGAGTTGCAGGGTATGGTAAATGAGTTTGGAACAGTGTGCAAAAAACGGAATTTGAAGGTAAATGCGGGGAAGAGCAAGGTTATGGTCTTCGAAAGGGATGAAGTCACAGAGTGTGAGGTGAAGTTGAACGGTCAGGCTATGGAGATCGTCAGCTCTTTTAAGTATCTGGGCAGTGTGTTGAGTAAAGATGGGACAATGGATGAAGAATTGCGGGAGAGGGTACAACAGGGGAAGAGGGTTGTAGGAATGCTGAAAGCAGTAACAAGAAATAGGGGTGGTTAGTATGGAAGTGAAGAAGTCCTTGCATGACAGTGTGGTAATCCCGACACTGATTTACGGAAGCGAAGCATGGACGTTTGAGAAGAGACTCAGACCAAGAGTGAGAGGGGTGGAAATGAGGTACGTGAGAAGTGCATGCGGAGTTACATGGAGGGATAGACAGACGAATGAGGAAGTAAGAAGGAGGTGTGGTGTAGAGGTAGATGTGCTGGAAAATGTGAAAAGGAACACCTTGAGATGGTTCGGCCATATGGAATGTATGGGAAGCGAGAGAATGACTAAGAAGGTGTACGAGAGCGAGGTGGAAGGACAGAGAGGGAGAGGTAGACCGAAAGAGAGGTGGAAGGATGGAGTGAGGAAGTATATGGATGAAGGTGGTGCTGGTTGGGAGGAAGGGTGTCGATTGACTGGGGACAGAGGTGCATGGGGGCAGTTCGTTCGTGGCCACCCCTTCGGGGATCGCGGCGTCAGGCAATAGATAGATAGATAGATAGATAACTCTGATAAGTCTTTGAGTAATGTAAGGTACATGCATATCACAACAATATTTGGTTATGTATATCAATACAAAATATTTAGACTTATGACTTATTGCATAACCTGACCAGAATGTATATGTATCCAAAATACAATAAACGAAAAAATATCTCACTGACTGTACTTCCAGTCCTCAAACTTAAGTATATCACATTGCTTTATGTATTCACAACCTGTCCGGCGGGGCTGAGGGTCTTTGCTATCCACGGGGTGGTGGGCGAAGCTTGAAACAAGCCCGCATGAAACCCTTCTCCTCTGCCCGCGGTACAGAGAGCCCACTTAATTTTAAGTAAACAAATGGGACCTTGATTGCCATTAAATGGTTCTTTAGTGTTACTACCAACAGTCGTTTATGCTCAAACAAGTAATCAAGATATTTGAAAATTAACGATACTGATGCTTCAGTCTGGCCAGTTTCCACTATCCAAGTCGTAAAAGATTTCCAATGTGACTGATACTGACGTCTGATTGAAAGGGTATATTGATTAATAAATGTATTACTCACGCTTTCACCATAAGGAGTTAACCATTTGGCCTTTTGAATGTCCATAATGCAAAAGTCAGCGAGGTCTTGAGGTTGCCAATTGTCTCTAAGTGGTAGTACGAGATCGGGAGCGACACAGGGTTCTCGCACCACGTCTTCAATTGGGAGTACCAAATTTGAGCCGGCCACAGGGGAGCGATCAACGAGACTATGCCTCGATAACCCTGTAGTTTAGTTTATGAACTACTTGACACATGAGTGAAGCATCTGGTGGCGGAAACAGATAGATGGAACTCCATCTGTTCCAATCCGTCATCAATGCGTCAGGAGAGAGGGAGAGAGGTAGAGGTTAGAGATAGAGGTAGAGAGGGAGCTTGAGGTGTTCTTCGGACACGAACAAGTCCACTTGTGGACAGTATGGCTCTGCAATCATCTTTTGAAAGATGGTTTGCTTGAGAGTTCATTCTACTATTGTGCTCTGTCTTCGTGACAGAGCATCTGCCCAGACGTTGGCCACGCCCGGCAGATAAGATGCGTGAAGATGAATGTTTAGCGTGTCGGCTAATACAAAAATATTTTCCGACAATCCTAGCAACGTTCGAGACCTCGTTGACCCTTGCTTCTGAATGCAGGACTCGGCATTCAGATTGTCCATTCAAAAGGCTATTGATTTCCCCTTCAATATGTAACCGTGAGCCTGAAGGAATATTAATTGGGAACTAGTAACTCTTTTGCATTGATGTGAAACTCCTTGGATTGGGACCAAAGACCCTGACCCTGATGACCTAGGTTTGACTGATAACCCCAACCTATCGTTCCCGAAGCATCGGTATCTACCCATACCGTCGGTGGAGAAGTCCACTTCATAATTGAATGCAATGTTTCTGGCCTCACCCAGACCGCTAGTAAGTTGTGGATTAATTTCGGTATTCGCCCCGACTTTTCCGCCGGCAACAGCGGAAAATGTCTGTTTCCTTCCAAGATTAACCTCTTTAATTTCAACCGGCTCAACTTCACAGTAAGTTGAACTCAGTTGAGAGAGCCGATAAGGGACTACCACACCTTCCTCATGGTAGTCAGGCTGTGGAGAAAACAAAACAATTTCCTGCGAAATCTGTTCCGATTGTCCACACTCTGACTGAGGGTTAGGTGTGATGTGTCCCAAACCAGCCCTATCCACTGCATTACCCTTGTAGGGACAATATTCGACCCCAGGGATTTGACATGAGTTAGAATGGAATGTACTTGGTTGAGGCATTGTATCTCGGAGTCTGCTACCACCAGCCAGTCGTCTAGATACCACATTACTGTGATTCCTTGTTTTAACAGTGGTAACAGAGCCTGGCGGACTAATTTGGTAAAAATTCTCGGTGCTAGGTTCAGACCGAAGGGCATCCTTTGAAAGACATAAGTCTTATGCTCGATCCTCAGGGTGAGGAATTTTTGGTACTTTTTGTTTACCGGGACATGCCAATAGGCTTCTGTCAGGTCTAAAGAATACATCCAACCTTGCTGAGGAAGTGTTAACCTGATCTGATTCACAGTGAGCATCCTGAACGATGCGTTGTGAATGTAGTGATTCAGGTGAGACAGGTCTACGACTGGCCTCATCTGAGCACTGTCCCTCTTTGGCACGAGAAAAAGTCTGGACGTGTAAACTGAGCAAGTTGGATTAACCGGGACAATGATATGCTTGGTTATCATTTCTTGGACTAATGACTCCACCTCTAAAGAAACATGATTGACTTCCAAAGGTTGGCGTAAACGAGGTCGTCGGAGCCACCGCCAAGTGATGCCCTTGCGTACCACTGTCCTTGCCCAAGTCCGCCGGGGCCAAGCCCGGTGACATGTCCGGATGACCCAGTTCCGCAACTGAGCTTGTCCGGCAGAACTACCCTCGGATCCAACACGCCCAGTACAGGCCCCGGGAGTGAGAGAGTTTTGTGGATGACTCATTTTTTTACTGTGGTGTGGTAGAGGTAGATGGCTGGTTGGCAGTAGTAGACTTTGACCCCTGTCCTGGTTTATTCTTAGTCTGCCCCTTGTACCACTTGCTGGAACTCTGTTTGCTTCAGTTAGCATGACTGCTTCCCGGCGTGGAAGGGGATTGGAAGTTCTAAAAAAACTTAGTCCCACTTGGGTGACTCTTATGACTAAATTTTGGTTTAGTGTAAGGCTTAGTGAATTTGTGAGACTCCTTAGTAAATTTAAGCGACTCCTTCCGCGCCGGGGAGGCAGTCTGCTGAGCAGTCTATGAGGCTAAACACAGTCCTCCAGGTATCATGACATACAAGATGAGATGTTAATACAGGGGACAAAATGACACGGCGCCCAATGTCCTCCGGCAACTTTTTTACCGGATAGACTCTTAGGTCTTGACGGGCACGGACCCCCTCCAGGAAGGCGACCCGAACGTCGCCAAGAGATTGAACTGAGTTCTGGAGTACCAGTCACCGAGAGAGATTGAGAGGTTTCTTGGCATCAGACTCAGTTATTGCTTGAGCCGTCCTGACCAGTGACTGTGCGATCTGGCGACTCAGCAAAAACTGTGACAGTAGCCTTAAAGCCTTTTGCCTCAATTTAAAATCTTTATCCAGTTGAGTTGGAGGGGGGGGGGGGGGGACTTGAAAAAGGATCTTGTACTTCCCACAAAGACAATTTAGGGGCCGTGAGAAAATCAAGCAAAGGTTTAGGTACACCCCCGGCTACAATGACGGGCAGTGAAAACCATGTGTGCTGTTCATGGGGGATCTGGTGAGAAGACTTACTCGTGATAGTGGAGGCGAACTGTTGAGCCTCCGCCTCCCAGTCCACCCAGGGCCCTGTACCCACCTCCCCAATCTGCAGGACTGGGTTGCCGGATTGGTCCCGGATCGGTATTGTATCCAGTTCCGGCGTTAAATGGGCAAGAGCCTTAACGTCATTAAACCTGTCCACTTTCGACCAATCCGAGTATAGCCGTGCAGAAGAGGGAGGTTGGCAACGCCGGAGAGGGGGCATAGACTAAGAAATCTGGGGCATATAAACTAGGAATAGCCTTAACCCCTTCAGACATATATGACGCAGAGGTTGCCAGATTAGCAATAAGAAATAGAGTTCTCTCACTCTTATAATTACCTCTCCAAAATTAGTTTTCTGCCCACATCTAACTCAAAGACAACTGCAGAGGTTGAAGTAACTAAAATAAAGGTTTGTAAAAAACCCTGATGGTAATAAAGGCTTTAAAGTATCCCTAATAGGCTCAAAATTGCGTCATATGTCGGAGAGGGTTAATGGATAGGCTACATCTAAAGTGTCACCAGAAGTATTGAGAGCACGTAACTTTCGACTCTCATTAACCTGAATATCCTAGTGCTCAGGCACTGGAAGCTCTCCCGAAATCATCTGTTGCGCGACTGTTGGGTTTCTAGCTGTGATATTAACCCATGACTGATCAGGCCTGTAAAGTAAAGGCATGGGTCCTTTCCTAAGGGGAACTTTCTCCAAAGGTGGAGGAATGACGTCCGTGACAACTCGGACATTAGACGTTTTCAAAGTAGACGTGGACTGTGACTGAGTAGAGCTAGTTGTCGTAGGGGAGGGAAAAATAGGTTGCCTAGTTGATACTCGGGTCGACTCGAGCGGCCTAGAAACTGACGAAGGCGACGGAGCCTCCGGCGCCGCTTTACACATCTTAATATTTTGCATCAGTTTATCTAACATCTCCTAAAACTTTACCCTGGTAACATAGTCCTTAGTACTGTCTATAGAAGTTACTGAGTCCCTTCTGAAATGCCGAACGATGCCAACTTTTGACTGGAAGGTAAATGTTCTAAATCTTCCGGTATTTCGTCCTGATAGTCCATATCCTCAACTGACTCTTCCTCCGGTTGACGGGTTAAGCGGGATCGAACTGTTTCATTCCGTACTGCGGGATCAAATGTTCATGTTCAAAATTTTCCCAACTCAAGCTCGGTATGGATGAGGGCACTTGTTCAATGTTTTGCCGCAGACTTTCATTGTTTGCGGCCGCCGAGACAATGGATGTCTGACTTTGCGATCCGTCAGAACTTTCCCTGGTGCCTTCCGGGTACCCTCGGTACTGATCCGCTAACACTCTTGCCGCAACATGAACACTTGGCACTTTAAAACCTGGTTGAATAATGGAACGTGGAATTAAGTAACCTGGCCTAATTGATTGCGACAATTGGTTCACATCCCTATCACTTTCCCTGGGAGGTGTCTCTGCTACCTCCGTCACCACCTCCGACCTGCCAGATTGCACTTTAGGCCTGGAGGAGGTAGTGACGGAGGGAGGAGGTGGCGGCACAGGCAATTGCCGGCGCCGCGAACTAGACGTCTCCGTACAGGATTTATGTTTACGACCTGAAGTTGACGCTGCTGGTGTCATTTTTTCTGGCATGATCCTTCATTTCTTGTTCGCCGACTGCTGAGACTGGCCTGACGAACGCGAAGTTTGTTTCAAGGGCGACCTGGAACGTGACCGGGTCCTGTCTTCTTGCGCCCTTTTCGAATGCCGGCGGTGGTGGGGTGGTCCGTATTTGTGACCTCTGGGTTATCGTCCATACTAATTAGTTCTTTCGAAATTGCTTTAGCGGGTTTCTTTTTGCTCACTGCAGAACGAGATGTCATTTGTTTACTTGGAGGAGATTTGATCACTAAATAGTCCCACAAAGACTCATCGTCACATTGTAATGCTTTGTGGGCTACCTCCTTGGTATAGGTATTAAAGTTTGCCTTTATTTCCACTAGGGCTACCTGACACGATACCTCTTTGTGATTCAGTAAACCGTTTCTAAGGTCAGTACAAACACTACACTTCTTGGAAAGCCAAATACCCCTTGAGCGATCCAGACATGTAACACATTTTATACAAAGCTTATGGCTAAAGATTGGCACGTTCATGCATGTTGGCGTAGCACACAGTGTAACGTATGGCATGTTGAATACAACCCCCCACCGGGATCGGCCCCCTTGTCTGGGGCTCGTTGCCGAGGTTGAAGTGTGAGATCTGGAAAGAAAGTTCCAAGAATCAATGCTCATAAGGATAATCCAAGACATTCACACGTTATATAACTCGAATACGCCGGAAAAGTAGACCTAGCAGCACTTACTACTCTAAATTTCCTTCGTACCCTTCTGGAAAACCACCCTCCGGTTTTCTCTTTTGAAGGTATTAGGTATTAAGACAACTTATCCGTGATACTCTGTATCACCTGCATATACCAGTTATCATTCCTATAGAATGTATATCGTTTCCTTAATTGCGCGCCTCAATGACGGAGGTCCATTAACGAACTCCTCCGCCACGCTGACGGATTGAGTAATCCGCCCGCCGTGATGACGGATTGAAAGTCTTCCCCGCCGCGTGAGGATATCTGAACGTATAGGCGAGTCATTCCGGCTGAGCCGAAAATCCGTTTGGAAGCCTTCTCCTTCCACCGGGAATTGTCGTGGTACTCCGACCACGATCGGGTTACTTGGATCGTTATTCCAGCCCGCCGTAGCGAGCCTCCGGTAAAATAGCACTCGGCTAATACCCGCCGGAAGAGTAGAACCAAACCCTTTGTGTTTTCTAACTCGTTTGCAACAAGATAGCCCAACACAACACATACATATTAGTCAGGACGTCTCCTGACACCTTCCTTTCATTAATAACATTGTGATATGAAAGGGAAGGTCACATCTTATGGCTACAATTATTACAATTCACAGATTAATAATAATAATGCATCCTAGCCATAAAAATACCCCTACATCGAGGCTGGCCACGAGGCCTAGGGCAAGCAGCACGACGACACAGCGACACTCTTACCTCCAGGGAAGATCCAGTAGCCAGCCTCAGCTCAATGACACGCGCGCATGGAAGGGACGACGCAGAAAACTATAGAAAGTTCTTCACCAAGTGAAGCAACTCTTAAACAATAGAGACTGCCGATGAAAACAAAAATACTTAACCTACCAGAAAGGTAGCCGAAAAGCGGAGCCCTGAATAGGCCTATATGAGCCTCCTAAATAACTAGATAGGCTAACCTGAGAGCAGAAATAAACAATAATGAAAAACAATGGCGGCCACGTTCACAGGACGAACGAGGGGACACCCAGCTAAGCACCCTATGAAAACACACTCCTGGGGCGGAATAACGCTAGAGGAATCAGCGTCTGCAGGCAAAACCCACACGGGCAAACATCCACACAATGGGAAGCCTAGCTTTTAGCAGTTCTCATTTTAATTTTCTTTTATTATTTTTTAAGATGTTTTTTCATAGTGAGCTCCCGATCATAAGGACGATTCCGTAAGTGAATTAGCGTACACTTACGATGTTGGTCTCTCTATCTCTCTGTGGCGGGTGTTTCAAATGGCTGACGCATGGATTTGAAGAGAGCCTTTACTGTATAAGGCATATCGTCAATGATGGAGGGGCCACTAATAAATAGACTGTTTGGGTGAGCATGTGTAAGTGAGGAAGATAAGTTGTTCAATCAAGTATTCGGGATATCATATGTGCATTAGTGTGAATGAGTGCAGTTGTTATACTTTTATATTTTTTATTTTCTATTACTGATAAAAACATATTCTGATAGGAGCTCTCTTTCATTTTTGTTTTCATTTTGAGTGCCTCGGTCGATTTCCTCTTGAAATATGACTAATTCTAAGCTTTTTGTTTCCTTCAGGACTACATTTATAGCAAGAATGTCACAACATAAACTACAGTTACAGTATAAACCAGATATTTTGAAGTATGGCTTCACTGAATTGAGAGAACGCTCTGGAAATGTCAGACCCCAGTGTGTCCAGTGCCTACAAGTCCTAGCTAACGAATCTATGAGGATAACAAATTGAAGTGCCATTTGAGTTCAGTTCATCCAAATCTCACTGAAAAGCCTCTTAGTTACTGGAAAGAAAAAGAAGTGTCGGTAAAACGAAGTCGGATTGATGCTCCCAGCTCATCATCTTTTTTTTCTAGAGAAGGCTTCATTGGCATCCTTTGAAGTAGCGTGGAATACTGTGAGATGCAAAATGCCTCATGTCATTGGAAATTAAGGAGCTGGTGAAACCAGCTGCAGTGGCAATGGTGAAAACTCTTTGTGGAACAGACGTTGCTAAGAAGTTGGAATCGGTACCACTTTCAAATAATAGTATTAAACGTAGAATTGACATGATGTCAGAAGACATATTATATCAACTTATTGTGGCTTTGAAAAATGCAGGAAATTTTTCACTACAGACAGATGAATCCGTGGACATTGCAGGTGACCCCCAACTCATGTTTTTTGTTCGGTACCAAGGAGAAGAAGACATACTAGAAGAGCTTCTTTTTTGCAATGCCTTGACATCTACCACCACTGGAGAAGACATTTTTAATATGGTGAATCATTTTTTTAAGAAACATGACCTAGATTGGATGAATTGTTTGGCTGTATGCACAGATAGAGCTCCATGTATGATGGGAAGTCGTTCAGGATTTGTCAGTCGCGTTAAGGCAGAAAATCCTGATGTAATAATATTACACTGCCTTTTACATTGTGAAAACCTTGCTTCTTAACACTTACAAGCAGAACTCCATGCAGTTCTTAATGATGCTATCCATTTTGTGAATTTCATCAAATCAAGGGCATTGAACTCTCGCATTTTCCGACAAATGTGTGAAGAAATGGGTTCAGATCATCTGGATTTGCTGTTCCACTCTGACGTCCGCTGGCTCTCTCGAGGCAAGATTCTGGGAAGGGTTAGTGAGTTTAAATCTGAAATTGAAATATTTCTAAGGGAGAAAAAACATGCATTGTCCGACTGCTTCAATGAAGCATCTTGGCTTGCAAAATTGGCTTACCTGGGAAACATCTTCAACCACCTTAATGAGCTAAACATAAGTATGCAGGGTTGAAATAAAACCATTGTAAATATTGTTGACAGAATTACTTCCTTCAAGATAAAGCTTGCAATGTGGAGAGATAAGATGGCCAAGGGTAATGTTATGCCCTGATTTTAGTCAGGTTTAGCTATTGGATGAGGTGAGTGCTTTCGAGACTGGAATATCAGAACTCGTACTTTGTAGGACCATATATTGTTGGAAAGTATCGAATGCTCTAATAGTCACTTAATATTTCAATCAGATTAAGTTGTTACTATTGACGAGGATATGTGAGATTGATAGGGTATGCTATCATACACTTTAAAATCACCTTGCACACTGGTGGATGAAGTTAGAAGTTGAACATTGAGAATTGTGGACTCTAACTTATTTCACTCATATATAAAATCAGACAGAGTCGATGGTGAGGAATTTCGGCTTATTTGAATTTAATTCCTTACAGATTTCAGAGATGTGTAATCCCACTGGTTTTAACACGGGCACACTTATATATGGAATCTGAATCTATAGACTTGGTTTCAATAACACTTTCATATGAATTGTTTCAAAATAAGGAACTTTCGGACTCTGGCTTATTTCTCACAGAGCGGAATTATGGCAGAGTCGATACCTGCTAAATTTGGCTTATTTGGATTTAATTCCTTATAGATTATTATGTTCCTTCCAACAACCAACTATACTCCTAAAATCGATTAATGAAATTTACAAACACATGTGGCAGTCCGTGGATTCGAATCCAGGATGCTCACACCGAAAATCAACACCTTATGCATCGCACCACGTAGACAGTTAAAGAATGGTGGACACTGCCTACGATTTATTATGCAACTTCGAATCCTGCATATCAATCTAAGCATGTACACACATCCCAACTGCAACTCACGTAGGCTATGCATATGTGAATGGAAAGAGCAATTAATGGGGCCTTAACCACTAGGGAAGTCCTCTCGATAAATTACCCCTGAACCAATATCAATTATTATGTTCCTTCCAACAACCAACTATACTCCTAAAATCGATTAATGAAATTTACAAACACATGTGGCAGTCCGTGGATTCGAATCCAGGATGCTCACACCGAAATCAACACCTTATGCATCGCACCACGTAGACAGTTAAAGAATGGTGGACACTGCCTACGATTTATTATGCAACTTCGAATCCTGCATATCAATCTAAGCATGTACACACATCCCAACTGCAACTCACGTAGGCTATGCATATGTGAATGGAAAGAGCAATTAATGGGGCCTTAACCACTAGGGAAGTCCTCTCGATAAATTACCCCTGAACCAATATCAATTATTATGTTCCTTCCAACAACCAACTGTCAGATGTCAGAGAGGTGTACGAACACTGGTTTTAACACTAATACACATATATACTGAATCTGTATCTATAGACTCAAGTTAATTTACACTTTCGAGGATTTATCCCGAAATAAGGAACTTCTGGGACTCTAACATATTTGTCACTAGTAGGAATTATGGCAGAGTTAATACATGCCCGAATTTGGTTTATTTGGATTTAATTCCTAATATACGTCAGTGAGGTGTACTAATATTGATTTTTACACTTATACACTTATATATAGAGTCTGTATCTATAGACTCGATTTAGATAACACTTTAAATGATTTATCTTCATATAAGGAACTTTTGGACTCTGCCGTATTTATAGAGTAACCGTGCGCACTGGTGGTCTTCAATAAGTTAATACTGAAGAACTTTAATTAACTTTCTCCTTGGTCACTTGGCATTGATTTATATTCATTTTATCAATGGTGATATTCACAGGTGCTGGATAGTTTAACTGCTTGTTGTCTTCTGAGTCTCCGTAGGCCGTCTAGGGGGCCCGGTCGTGTGAAGTAAGTTACAAATGGGTTAATGGGCTTGAGGTCTTAAATGTGGTTCCGTAACTATAGCATCGGACTAACACAAGTATTCTCAGTTTATAGCTTTAGTGTAGAATACTCGTCTATCCTGACCGTTATATTAACCGGTGATGGAATTCCGTTCAGGTACTCTTGAAGTGAGATCTTACATATAGTGCCTCGGTTATGACGAAGTAGCACAATATCGGGCTAATGCGAGAAGACTGTGGAAATATCTATCTCGTCTGCCTCTGACCCTTTTAAGAGGTTCAAGGAATCCGGGCGGTGTTTAAACCTTTTAGTTGCAAAGTCTAATGGTATGCCACAGACAAAATGCACCTAGGACTTGTATAAGCAGAGTGCCTGTGAAGGTATCTCGCCAAGCCCTTCTTTCCACAAGTGACCGTGGTATGCCAAGGTCCCTTGTAAAAAGGGTGGAGTGTGGTGTTTAAACCTTTCAGTTGCACTAGTCTAATGGTATGCCAGTAGACTAAGTACACCTAGGACTTTTGTGCAGAGTGCCCGTGATGGTATCTCGCAAGCCCTTACCCTCACAGTAGATCGTGGTATGCCAGATCTCTTGCGAGGAGTTAGAGTGTTAACTTTTAATAGTAGAAGATCGAAGGGTAGGTATGCCTGAGTCCTTCAACTCTCTACTATTAAGAGTAGAACCTATTGAAAGGTGTCTATGTTAGTTACTGGTGCCAGTAATAACAAGGATCCTTCCAGTAGGACACTAATATCCTATGCAAGGTCTCAATGTCAGTCACTGGTATGCCAGTGATGACAAAGATCGTGGTAAGAGGATACTTTGGGTGTGTTAACTTTTAACACTAGAAGATTGAGGGGTAGGTATGCCTGAGTCCCTCAACTCTCTAACATTAAGAGTCGAACCTATTAAAGGTCTCTATGTTCGTTACTGGTATGCCAGTAAGAACAAGGATCCTTCCAGTAGGACATGTAACCTAGAAAAGGTCTCTATATTAATCACTGGTATGCCAGTAATAATACGGATCCTTTTAATAGGATACAGTTACCGTATCTGCAGTAATAAAGTATTGAAGCGTAGGTATCCCTGGCAACCTCAACTTTTACCACTGAAGGTACAGCCCATTAGAGGCGTCGATGTTAACTGATGGTATGCCACAATTAACTTAATAGGATTTTTAACTCCTCAGACAAGTAGATGTTCGGTATGCCGTCTATCCAACTGAGTGGGAGGGTAATCTTAAGGTTTCTTACATGGTATGCCAGTTATAAGAAGCCTCAAAATTGCTTACTCCTCTCAGATTTTCTTGGCATAGTGTTGACGATTACTGAGGGGTATCCATTCCTCCTTTGAGGAGAACAAGGGCGCTAGCGCACACTCTCTGTTAGGCTAGAGAGTTCTTCTTGCTCTGGGGTGAGGTAAACTTAATTTACCGTACTTTAATAAAAACTCAATAATAAGTGAGTCTTACACAAAAATTATATTTGATATAACAAGGTTTTTAATCAAGGCTTATTTGGGGGTCATATCAAAAGGCAGGGTCATGAGGTTCTCGAGATAACATAACTTTTGTTAAAGGTTTCGAGTTTCTGAGCTTTAAACTCTAAGTGGGAAAAACCCAAGCGAAAGGGAGCAAACAAAAAGTGAAGGTTGCTATGCGCATCAGGGTATTCAATCTACAAGAGTTATCTATTAGACTTATGATTTTATGTGTGATAGTACTTTAACAAGTGTTATCTTAATATCTTAGACAGAGATAATAGAGATGTTTACTTATACCATAAATTGTATATAATTATACACGAGTAATGATTCTGCCAGGTTGGTAGTCCTGGCGAGTATAGGTTGGTATTTCTGGCGGCGTATGTTGACATACGCTAACTTGAAGAGCTCGATGCGCACGATGAAAAGAATACAGAAGTATACTTAGGAAAGTTTAAATACATGAAGGAAGGTAATGTGGTTTGTTTATTAGTAGAACAGCTTAGTAAGAATAAGGCATGTGAGTATAATTATGTTGTTGAGAAAAATAAGTAAAAGAGTTTATCTATTAAATATCGTATTATTTGTGCATAGTTAAAACATGAAATCTCATAGCATAATTGGTTGTATTATTCAGTATCATAAACATAAGATTATTGACATATATTATAATAGAATTGATAATGTAATGTATGAGTATTTGAAGACAATCGTCTTGTTACACGGTATATTCTTAATATTACATTTGTACATCTTAATAACTAACAATAATTTATTCTAACTTGTTTTGGTCTAATCTACAGACATAGATGATTTAGGATAATGTTTATGTGGAATATTCTTTCCTGGTATAGGAGGAAATTCTAACCTAATGGTTGCAACCCTGGCTCCCCTTGCTGTTGATTCCTTTGGTCGTGGAGCTGACTTGATTTGAATGATTCCATGTTGACTTATGTTCCTGTTGCTGCTCTGTACATTCTCCTTTCTCATTTTACTCTGCTTTTGAGGGGTGTCTTCTCTTGTTCTCGGTATCTTAGGTAACACTACTGCCTTCCCAGAACTGAGCGCTCTTCTGCAAGATTACTCAGCTATATCATTTGATGACCTTAAACCTGTCTTTGAAGGCCATGTTAAAAAACTTCAAGAAGAAATGGACAGATATATACATACAAATGTCAGGCTTCAGCAACATAGTTGGGTCAGGAATGTCTTCAATGTGAAAGTCAATGAAATCGGAGAAGATATCCCAGGGTTTCAAGAGGAACTCCTAGATCTCCAGGAAAGTGAAGTACAGAAGGAACGTTTCCACAGCCTCCCTCATTCGAAGTTTTGGGCTCAGCTCAAGGATCAACCCATTTTGATTCGAGAAGCAAAGAAAGTTCTCCTCCCTGTTTCAACAACCTACCTCTGTGAACAAGGCTTTTCAAGTCTAGTGACGATAAAAACTAAAACAAGAAACCGGCTTGATCCCCAACATGACTTGCAATGTGCTTTATGCATCAACATAAAACCAAAGCTAGAGGAGCTCACCAACAAAATGAGGCAGCATCATGGTAGCCATTGAAAGAAAAAGAAACTTTCTCTCATCAATTTTAACAATAAATAATTGCTTTCAAAGAGTACTGCCAAAACAGTTGTATAATTAGTTTTAAGAAAGCATATATACTAAAATGCCCCAGAACAAGAAGCCCACCACAGAAGTCACGAGCGAACACCACACAGAAACACCCGGAAGAAAGGTCCACAGAATGAAAGGACCAGCTGACCGAGCCAGCCATTTCAGACAGGCCCAAGCCCGCAGGGCTAAACAGCTCCAGGACGCACCGATTTACCTTTTCTAAACTGACCATTTTCCACACCTCACGTACACTAACCCCCTCGTGTCCTACACTCCTAACTACAAAGATGATGAACAGGAATATACATTCATATTAAAAACACCCATGCCCTGTCCCGACGTTGAGCCAATGCCAACACATCAGACAGCCATAATTATATCTATGTATGTTCTTACATCCGAGAAGTAGATGTTATATATCTTAGAAGTTAAAACACCCACGTTTGTCCCTAGACCTCGTATATCATTTTCCATGACGAGTATAGATATATGTAACCCGTGCTCAGTCGCCCCTTGCATTGTTCCTCTAGTAACTAAGTCTATAATATTAACTGCCACCAGCATTGATACGACATAGCGGCACTGTCCTTGCTACAAAGATGATGAACAGGAATATACATTCATATTAAAAACACCCATGCCCTGTCCCGACGTTGAGCCAATGCCAACACATCAGACAGCCATAATTATATCTATGTATGTTCTTACATCCGAAAAGTAGATGTTGTATATCTTAGAAGTTAAAACACCCACGCTTGTCCCTAGACCTCGTATATCATTTTCCATGACGAGTATAGATATATGTAACCCGTGCTCAGTCGCCCCTTGCATTGTTCCTCTAGTAACTAAGTCTATAATATTAACTGCCACCAGCATTGATGCGACATAGCGGCACTGTCCTTGTGTCGTATTGTGCCAAGTACAGATCAACCAGGTTTCATCACCTTATTAGGACGACGACTATAATGTCATCGTTCATCGATGTATGCAATCCTTAGGTTAAGTATTTTTATCCGCCATTGTGTTCACCTTTTTCCATTTACTTTCCACAATTGTCATACGTCTTCCCCTTGCCTCCTTTGTATCCACAGCCCACACTACGCCAATTTACTTCGTGTCTTACACCTCTTACCCCAACCAGAGATTGTATAAGATAACCTGGTTACCATTGAGGCCGTGGTGGTCAAGTGGTGAGCACGCTCGCGTGTGAATCTGAAAGACCCGGGATCGAATCCCTGCCACGGCGGACATTTAGTGGGTGCGGTAGTACGTCCTAGCATGTTTCACATGCTTGCACCCAGTCAGGGGACATCCTGATGACGTATACAGACAAAACACACATAACAAAGTCACTCCAACACCTTCCTCTCTCTCCAACACCCCTTCTCCCCTCTCAACACTCTTCTCTGAGCTATTGCCGATAAAAATGGCATGTTCAGTCCTGTAAAGAATCGTAAGATTCAGAGTCGTAAAGATTCCAGGACGAGCTCATCAGCGGCGGATCCCCAGATCGACCGTGGTGATTGTCACCTAAACATCTACAAAACAAACAAGTATCTGTCATAAGTACCCCGAAACAATAACTAAGTACCCCTACGAACTGCCGCTGTTGTTGGTATTTATATTTAATAGAAAACGCAGTTCCCAGGGCCAACTAATAGTATCCATAACCCTCGGACTGATCACATAACTCTATCTTTTCCAGACTCATATACCACCCCATAGTTGCATTCCCCGGTAGCATTTGGCTAACGTATTCTACTGCCTTTTCAAACTTCCATATCAATTGTAGCCTAATGCCACCCCCACGCCCAGGGACCTTAGGGGCAAAATTTCCCTGTAGCCCTTGAACTCTCCCCCCCCTCTCACAAAGACACCCGCGCTTCTCGACTCTTGTCCGACCTAGCCTCTCTCTCATACCTCTTGAAGATCCTTGAATTGTCCGTTGCTAACGCTCTCCAACCTTTTATATATACTCCTATCCAGCCTACCTTCACTTAGTAGGCCAGAACAACATTAGAACTTTACTAGCCCCTTGCATGCCATCTATTCTCTTACAACCCATTCACAACACTGCACCCAATGGTCGTCGGTGCGAGGCTAGCCGCCCCGCCAGTAACTAACTTCTATTGCCATACTTCCAGATAAATGTGGCAGAGTTAGCAACCCAGTCTCTACCACATCCAGCAAACCCTACAATTAACAACCAGCCGAGTAAAACCAGCTAGCTAAGGCACCTTCGGTTTTGGTATTAAGGACACCCACATCTGTCTCATACACAGAGGGTTATTACAAACACTGGTGATATGGCAAGCCCCTAGCCACAGCCGCCGGACGACTATCACAGAGAGAGGGCGCCCAGCTCCCCCTTTTTGCCCACCCGAGGAGGGAGACCCCCACCCCCGCGGAGGTATACCTGGCCCCTGTTTTGACTTTCGAGTCATTGCCAGGTAGCACAGGAATTCTTCCTATCAATGAACTAACCATGCATGACTAACACCTTTACTAACCTCTATTAACTCACAATAAACCATTTACCTTTCTTGCATGCTCTGATCACTAAATTAGCACCTCAGCTATACCATAGAATGAAGATTGAACAATCTAGAGAGACGCTCCTATCACAGCTGTCCCCATCCTCCTCGCAAAGTAGATCCAGTCTCTCTCCTCTAAATACTTCCAGTATAGCCAAAATAGTACCTCTTACTAAGGCTCAGTTATATGAAAATATAAAGGCTTTCCTATAGCCATGTGCCACAACAGTAAATACCATCTTACCTAGTCCCCATATCTATTGAGAGCTCAATTAAGTCCATAAGACTCGAGATCCCTACTGTCTACAGGGTCCAGAACCGAGCCTATAAATCTAACTCCCGCCCCCAGTCAAATCAGTTGAAAGCTAGACACCAACCAGTGGTCACTACCCTGCAGTTTACCTCTAGCTCTGCCCTTGTGTTGTTCCGGAGTTGAGAGATTCCAGATCCGGCAGACTCCGTGGCAGAGAAGACTGATAGAAGCATCTGTCCATGTACAAGTCCTAACGTGCACCTTATAACCTTCACACAAATTCGTGGGTATATAAGTGTGTAGCCAGCAACGATCGTCAAGAGATCCGACTTGAGAACTTCCTACATTTTGGACCATCTGGACGGCCGAGGAACCAGTCGTTAGCCCCCAACATCACCGGAAGCAAGATAACCAGGACCAGATCTACCCATACTATTCAAGATTCATGTTGCTAGTACTAAGTGTTATAGTACTAGCTTGATACTCACTTATTAACTTTCTATAAGTGGCTAAGACCTTGCCCAGTGTAATTCATATTTAACCATTCCATTTGGGACGTACTAAGCGATCAGTGCTCTTTAATTAACAGGCGACCTTGACTCTCGTAATTACCTTATTCAGATATTAAAACTCTAGTGATATCTAACGTTCGCCCACTGATTTGTGTTCTACGTATTTCTGCCTTAAGAATATAAAACTTAGTTCAGTACCCCCATGAGGTTACTAGAGATTTCCGTGTTCTACAATATACGCGTGTCTAATCCTAACTGTGAGCTGCTACTTGGGCACGCGACCAGCCAGCAAGAGGTCAAATCAGTGACATTGAATTATACGAATATATTGAGGTCTTCCAGTAAAATAAAAACTTGCTAATTAAACCTGTGATCAGAAGAATATACCTGAACGTTGGAAGTGGGAGACTAGGCTCCATCCAGATCCGCTAATGCTAGCAGTTCCCTTCTATCATTTGTTTTGTGCGAATATAACTATCTTTCTATGCTCTTTATTTCTTTACTTCAATAAACGTGAACTTGTGTCGTGTTACCGTGTGTTTATTTTGTGTTCTCTATTCCTCATACCTTGTATTGTGCATGCAGCCTTATATACCCAGTCATTCAGAACTCACATTACCCAAGTTAAACCTAAAACATCGTCGAGCGACTCAAGTCCCACGACAAACATCTACCTTCCCACCAGGACCGCCAGAGGTAGAATAATCAACAGACCCATCAGATTTAAAGACAGCGATACAAAAATAACACCCCGTTCTGACACTAAGGACCCAAGCCACACAACACACACACCCCCTCCTTCCCACACACCTCCTTCACCCACCTTACCTAAACCGATTTTGCGCATTGCCTCACTATATATTCCCAACCTACAACACCGCCCAAGAAAACCAAATAAAACCCAGACTCACATTCCCCCTTCATCCCCAGCTCTGTTGTCACGCGTGAATCCCCTTTCGGTTAGTAACCCATTCACCACACTAAACAGACTTCCTGTCAATCCCACACACCTCACTCCGACCCCCACGGGGGAAAGCTACAAACCATTCATACGAAAGGTTAAAGTAAAGACCCCCACTGGACACTTGGCCCGTGTACCACACCCACACCAAGCCCGGGCAGCCGCCCGCCACAACACAGAGGACACATTCTTACAGGTATACATTGACCTGCAAAAGAAACCTGACCGTCGCTCTCGTGTTTGGTGGAACTTTCTAAATACCCTGAAAATGACCCACCATCACTATGCTTCTTTTAACTTCACCCTTGAGGCTCGAGGACGAGCCTATAATGAAGGAGAGGGAAGTAAAATGCCCCAGAACAAGAAGCCCACCACAGAGGCCACGAGCGAACACCACACAGAAACACCCGGAAGAAAGGTCCACAGAACGAAAGGACCAGCTGACCGAGCCAGCCATTTCAGACAGGCCCAAGCCCGCAGGGCTAAACAGCTCCAGGACGCACCCATTTACCTTTTCTAAACTGACCATTTTCCACACCTCACGTACACTAACCCCCTCGTGTCCTACACTCCTAACTACAAAGATGATGAACAGGAATATACATTCATATTAAAAACACCCATGCCCTGTCCCGACGTTGAGCCAATGCCAACACATCAGACAGCCATAATTATATCTATGTATGTTCTTACATCCGAGAAGTAGATGTTATATATCTTAGAAGTTAAAACACCCACGTTTGTCCCTAGACCTCGTATATCATTTTCCATGACGAGTATAGATATATGTAACCCGTGCTCAGTCGCCCCTTGCATTGTTCCTCTAGTAACTAAGTCTATAATATTAACTGCCACCAGCATTGATACGACATAGCGGCACTGTCCTTGCTACAAAGATGATGAACAGGAATATACATTCATATTAAAAACACCCATGCCCTGTCCCGACGTTGAGCCAATGCCAACACATCAGACAGCCATAATTATATCTATGTATGTTCTTACATCCGAAAAGTAGATGTTGTATATCTTAGAAGTTAAAACACCCACGCTTGTCCCTAGACCTCGTATATCATTTTCCATGACGAGTATAGATATATGTAACCCGTGCTCAGTCGCCCCTTGCATTGTTCCTCTGGTAACTAAGTCTATAATATTAACTGCCACCAGCATTGATGCGACATAGCGGCACTGTCCTTGTGTCGTATTGTGCCAAGTACAGATCAACCAGGTTTCATCACCTTATTAGGACGACGACTATAATGTCATCGTTCATCGATGTATGCAATCCTTAGGTTAAGTATTTTTATCCGCCATTGTGTTCACCTTTTTCCATTTACTTTCCACAATTGTCATACGTCTTCCCCTTGCCTCCTTCGTATCCACAGCCCACACTACGCCAATTTACTTTGTGTCTTACACCTCTTACCCCAACCAGAGATTGTATAAGATAACCTGGTTACCAGTATCTGTCATAAGTACCCCGAAACAATAACTAAGTACCCCTACGAACTGCCGCTGTTGTTGGTATTTATATTTAATAGAAAACGCAGTTCCCAGGGCCAACTAATAGTGTCCATAACCCTCGGACTGATCACATAACTCTATCTTTTCCAGACTCATATACCACCCCATAGTTGCATTCCCCGGTAGCATTTGGCTAACGTATTCTACTGCCTTTTCAAACTTGAAACTTCCATATCAATTGTAGCCTAATGCCACCCCCACGCCCAGGGACCTTAGGGGCAAAATTTCCCTGTAGCCCTTGAACTCTCCCCCCCCCTCTCACAAAGACACCCGCGCTTCTCGACTCTTGTCCGACCTAGCCTCTCTCTCATACCTCTTGAAGATCCTTGAATTGTCCGTTGCTAACGCTCTCCAACCTTTTATATATATACTCCTATCCAGCCTACCTTCACTTAGTAGGCCAGAACAACATTAGAACTTTACTAGCCCCTTGCATGCCATCTATTCTCTTACAACCCATTCACAACCCTGCACCCAATGGTCGTCGGTGCGAGGCTAGCCGCCCCGCCAGTAACTAACTTCTATTGCCATACTTCCAGATAAATGTGGCAGAGTTAGCAACCCAGTCTCCACCACATCCAGCAAACCCTACAATTAACAACCAGCCGAGTAAAACCAGCTAGCTAAGGCACCTTCGGTTTTGGTATTAAGGACACCCACATCTGTCTCATACACAGAGGGTTATTACAAACACTGGTGATATGGCAAGCCCCTAGCCACAGCCGCCGGACGACTATCACAGAGAGAGGGCGCCCAGCTCCCCCTTTTTGCCCACCCGAGGAGGGAGACCCCCACCCCCGCGGAGGTATACCTGGCCCCTGTTTTGACTTTCGAGTCATTGCCAGGTAGCACAGGAATTCTTCCTATCAATGAACTAACCATGCATGACTAACACCTTTACTAACCTCTATTAACTCACAATAAACCATTTACCTTTCTTGCATGCTCTGATCACTAAATTAGCACCTCAGCTATACCATAGAATGAAGATTGAACAATCTAGAGAGACGCTCCTATCACAGCTGTCCCCATCCTCCTCGCAAAGTAGATCCAGTCTCTCTCCCCTAAATACTTCCTGTATAGCCAAAATAGTACCTCTTACTAAGGCTCAGTTATATGAAAATATAAAGGCTTTCCTATAGCCATGTGCCACAACAGTAAATACCATCTTACCTAGTTCCCATATCTATTGAGAGCTCAATTAAGTCCATAAGACTCGAGATCCCTACTGTCTACAGGGTCCAGAACCGAGCCTATAAATCTAACTCCCGCCCCCAGTCAAATCAGTTGAAAGCTAGACACCAACCAGTGGTCACTACCCTGCAGTTTACCTCTAGCTCTGCCCTTGTGTTGTTCCGGAGTTGAGAGATTCCAGATCCGGCAGACTCCGTGGCAGAGAAGACTGATAGAAGCATCTGTCCATGTACAAGTCCTAACGTGCACCTTATAACCTTCACACAAATTCGTGGGTATATAAGTGTGTAGCCAGCAACGATCGTCAAGAGATCCGACTTGAGAACTTCCTACATTTTGGACCATCTGGACGGCCGAGGAACCAGTCGTTAGCCCCCAACATCACCGGAAGCAAGATAACCAGGACCAGATCTACCCATACTATTCAAGATTCATGTTGCTAGTACTAAGTGTTATAGTACTAGCTTGATACTCACTTATTAACTTTCTATAAGTGGCTAAGACCTTGCCCAGTGTAATTCATATTTAACCATTCCATTTGGGACGTACTAAGCGATCAGTGCTCTTTAATTAACAGGCGACCTTGACTCTCGTAATTACCTTATTCAGATATTAAAACTCTAGTGATATCTAACGTTCGCCCACTGATTTGTGTTCTACGTATTTCTGCCTTAAGAATATAAAACTTAGTTCAGTACCCCCATGAGGTTACTAGAGATTTCCGTGTTCTACAATATACGCGTGTCTAATCCTAACTGTGAGCTGCTACTTGGGCACGCGACCAGCCAGCAAGAGGTCAAATCAGTGACATTGAATTATACGAATATATTGAGGTCTTCCAGTAAAATAAAAACTTGCTAATTAAACCTGTGATCAGAAGAATATACCTGAACGTTGGAAGTGGGAGACTAGGCTCCATCCAGATCCGCTAATGCTAGCAGTTCCCTTCTATCATTTGTTTTGTGCGAATATAACTATCTTTCTATGCTCTTTATTTCTTTACTTCAATAAACGTGAACTTGTGTCGTGTTACCGTGTGTTTATTTTGTGTTCTCTATTCCTCATACCTTGTATTGTGCATGCAGCCTTATATACCCAGTCATTCAGAACTCACATTACCCAAGTTAAACCTAAAACATCGTCGAGCGACTCAAGTCCCACGACAAACATCTACCTTCCCACCAGGACCGCCAGAGGTAGAATAATCAACAGACCCATCAGATTTAAAGACAGCGATACAAAAATAACACCCCGTTCTGACACTAAGGACCCAAGCCACACAACACACACACCCCCTCCTTCCCACACACCTCCTTCACCCACCTTACCTAAACCGATTTTGCGCATTGCCTCACTATATATTCCCAACCTACAACACCGCCCAAGAAAACCAAATAAAACCCAGACTCACATCCCCCCTTCATCCCCAGCTCTGTTGTCACGCGTGAATCCCCTTTCGGTTAGTAACCCATTCACCACACTAAACAGACTTCCTGTCAATCCCACACACCTCACTCCGACCCCCACGGGGGAAAGCTACAAACCATTCATACGAAAGGTTAAAGTAAAGACCCCCACTGGACACTTGGCCCGTGTACCACACCCACACCAAGCCCGGGCAGCCGCCCGCCACAACACAGAGGACACATTCTTACAGGTATACATTGACCTGCAAAAGAAACCTGACCGTCGCTCTCGTGTTTGGTGGAACTTTCTAAATACCCTGAAAATGACCCACCATCACTATGCTTCTTTTAACTTCACCCTTGAGGCTCGAGGACGAGCCTATAATGAAGGAGAGGGAAGTAAAATGCCCCAGAACAAGAAGCCCACCACAGAGGCCACGAGCGAACACCACACAGAAACACCCGGAAGAAAGGTCCACAGAACGAAAGGACCAGCTGACCGAGCCAGCCATTTCAGACAGGCCCAAGCCCGCAGGGCTAAACAGCTCCAGGACGCACCCATTTACCTTTTCTAAACTGACCATTTTCCACACCTCACGTACACTAAACCCTCGTGTCCTACACTCCTAACTACAAAGATGATGAACAGGAATATACATTCATATTAAAAACACCCATGCCCTGTCCCAACGTTGAGCCAATGCCAACACATCAGACAGCCATAATTATATCTATGTATGTTCTTACATCCGAGAAGTAGATGTTATATATCTTAGAAGTTAAAACACCCACGTTTGTCCCTAGACCTCGTATATCATTTTCCATGACGAGTATAGATATATGTAACCCGTGCTCAGTCGCCCCTTGCATTGTTCCTCTAGTAACTAAGTCTATAATATTAACTGCCACCAGCATTGATACGACATAGCGGCACTGTCCTTGCTACAAAGATGATGAACAGGAATATACATTCATATTAAAAACACCCATGCCCTGTCCCGACGTTGAGCCAATGCCAACACATCAGACAGCCATAATTATATCTATGTATGTTCTTACATCCGAAAAGTAGATGTTGTATATCTTAGAAGTAAAAACACCCACGCTTGTCCCTAGACCTCGTATATCATTTTCCATGACGAGTATAGATATATGTAACCCGTGCTCAGTCGCCCCTTGCATTGTTCCTCTAGTAACTAAGTCTATAATATTAACTGCCACCAGCATTGATGCGACATAGCGGCACTGTCCTTGTGTCGTATTGTGCCAAGTACAGATCAACCAGGTTTCATCACCTTATTAGGACGACGACTATAATGTCATCGTTCATCGATGTATGCAATCCTTAGGTTAAGTATTTTTATCCGCCATTGTGTTCACCTTTTTCCATTTACTTTCCACAATTGTCATACGTCTTCCCCTTGCCTCCTTCGTATCCACAGCCCACACTACGCCAATTTACTTTGTGTCTTACACCTCTTACCCCAACCAGAGATTGTATAAGATAACCTGGTTACCAGTATCTGTCATAAGTACCCTGAAACAATAACTAAGTACCCCTACGAACTGCCGCTGTTGTTGGTATTTATATTTAATAGAAAACGCAGTTCCCAGGGCCAACTAATAGTGTCCATAACCCTCGGACTGATCACATAACTCTATCTTTTCCAGACTCATATACCACCCCATAGTTGCATTCCCCGGTAGCATTTGGCTAACGTATTCTACTGCCTTTTCAAACTTGAAACTTCCATATCAATTGTAGCCTAATGCCACCCCCACGCCCAGGGACCTTAGGGGCAAAATTTCCCTGTAGCCCTTGAACTCTCCCCCCCCCTCTCACAAAGACACCCGCGCTTCTCGACTCTTGTCCGACCTAGCCTCTCTCATACCTCTTGAAGATCCTTGAATTGTCCGTTGCTAACGCTCTCCAACCTTTTATATATATACTCCTATCCAGCCTACCTTCACTTAGTAGGCCAGAACAACATTAGAACTTTACTAGCCCCTTGCATGCCATCTATTCTCTTACAACCCATTCACAACCCTGCACCCAATGGTCGTCGGTGCGAGGCTAGCCGCCCCGCCAGTAACTAACTTCTATTGCCATACTTCCAGATAAATGTGGCAGAGTTAGCAACCCAGTCTCCACCACATCCAGCAAACCCTACAATTAACAACCAGCCGAGTAAAACCAGCTAGCTAAGGCACCTTCGGTTTTGGTATTAAGGACACCCACATCTGTCTCATACACAGAGGGTTATTACAAACACTGGTGATATGGCAAGCCCCTAGCCACAGCCGCCGGACGACTATCACAGAGAGAGGGCGCCCAGCTCCCCCTTTTTGCCCACCCGAGGAGGGAGACCCCCACCCCCGCGGAGGTATACCTGGCCCCTGTTTTGACTTTCGAGTCATTGCCAGGTAGCACAGGAATTCTTCCTATCAATGAACTAACCATGCATGACTAACACCTTTACTAACCTCTATTAACTCACAATAAACCATTTACCTTTCTTGCATGCTCTGATCACTAAATTAGCACCTCAGCTATACCATAGAATGAAGATTGAACAATCTAGAGAGACGCTCCTATCACAGCTGTCCCCATCCTCCTCGCAAAGTAGATCCAGTCTCTCTCCCCTAAATACTTCCTGTATAGCCAAAATAGTACCTCTTACTAAGGCTCAGTTATATGAAAATATAAAGGCTTTCCTATAGCCATGTGCCACAACAGTAAATACCATCTTACCTAGTTCCCATATCTATTGAGAGCTCAATTAAGTCCATAAGACTCGAGATCCCTACTGTCTACAGGGTCCAGAACCGAGCCTATAAATCTAACTCCCGCCCCCAGTCAAATCAGTTGAAAGCTAGACACCAACCAGTGGTCACTACCCTGCAGTTTACCTCTAGCTCTGCCCTTGTGTTGTTCCGGAGTTGAGAGATTCCAGATCCGGCAGACTCCGTGGCAGAGAAGACTGATAGAAGCATCTGTCCATGTACAAGTCCTAACGTGCACCTTATAACCTTCACACAAATTCGTGGGTATATAAGTGTGTAGCCAGCAACGATCGTCAAGAGATCCGACTTGAGAACTTCCTACATTTTGGACCATCTGGACGGCCGAGGAACCAGTCGTTAGCCCCCAACATCACCGGAAGCAAGATAACCAGGACCAGATCTACCCATACTATTCAAGATTCATGTTGCTAGTACTAAGTGTTATAGTACTAGCTTGATACTCACTTATTAACTTTCTATAAAGTGGCTAAGACCTTGCCCAGTGTAATTCATATTTAACCATTCCATTTGGGACGTACTAAGCGATCAGTGCTCTTTAATTAACAGGCGACCTTGACTCTCGTAATTACCTTATTCAGATATTAAAACTCTAGTGATATCTAACGTTCGCCCACTGATTTGTGTTCTACGTATTTCTGCCTTAAGAATATAAAACTTAGTTCAGTACCCCCATGAGGTTACTAGAGATTTCCGTGTTCTACAATATACGCGTGTCTAATCCTAACTGTGAGCTGCTACTTGGGCATGCGACCAGCCAGCAAGAGGTAAAATCAGTGACATTGAATTATACGAATATATTGAGGTCTTCCAGTAAAAAAACTTGCTAATTAAACCCGTGATCAGAAGAATATACCTGAACGTTGGAAGTGGGAGACTAGGCTCCATCCAGATCCGCTAATGCTAGCAGTTCCCTTCTATCATTTGTTTTGTGCGAATATAACTATCTTTCTATGCTCTTTATTTCTTTACTTCAATAAACGTGAACTTGTGTCGTGTTACCGTGTGTTTATTTTATGTTCTCTATTCCTCATACCTTGTATTGTGCATGCAGCCTTATATACCAAGTCATTCAGAACTCACATTACCCAAGTTAAACCTGTAGAAAAACAGGGCATAACATATACATCTATATATTTTTAAAGATAACATATTGTTATTTACATCCCAAGTGCATGTTGGCCATTAGAATTGATATTATATATTGTATCTTCCAATAACATCATGGTTATGATATATATATATATATATATATATTGTAACATCCGTACCTACCGGATGTCATGTGACCAGACCAACCTGTTGAACGTGACTTTACAACTACACGACTCAACCCTGCTTACGTGACGATGAGAGAGAGAGAGAGAGGGGGAGAGCGGCCCGGCTACTTCCTGCATTCTTGGCATTCCTAGCTTTCCCGCCAAAACTTGCGTGAGAGGGGCGGGGCACCTGTGACGTGGTGAGCTTCTAAAACCTGGTTGGACCAACACACCTGCTTCTCACCTGTAATTGGTCGACGTGTTTCCTGACTTCTGACTGGTTCCGGCACCTGATTCCTGACTTCTGATTGGATTAGCTTGGTCCGGGAAATCATATATAAGCCAGAGATTTGATAGTTCAAACTAGTACTTTCTTAGCTGGGGAAACGAGCAGTGTATTGGGGAGACGAGACAGACTTCACAGGCTTGTATAATAGGGGTTATTATGTGTTAAGTAGCGTCCGGGAGCGACCTCTTACTCGTTAGTTAGGGATTATTTGTGACTATTAATTAACCAGAGGTATGTCGAAAACATACACTCATTTGATTTAAGATTTTGTGATTGGAGAATCATATATGTTTAATTGGAGAGATATATATTTTGAATTACTGTTTAATTTTGGTGATTAGAATTAAGGTTTGATTCAGAGATGATTAATTGTGATTGAATATTGACTACTTTACCTGTTAATACTTAACTGACTTGATGTAAAGCCATTGTCATTCATACTTAAGCATTGTAGAAGTTTAATACTTACCTGACTTTATATAAAGTTATTTGTTATTCATAATAGGCATTGTAAAAGTCCTATCAATTATATTGTCTACTTAAGCCTACTAAACTTTAATTTGTACTTTAGTGAAATCAGAACGTATACAAAACGATCCTGAAATCTATCATAACTTTCATTGCTTATTATTTTGATTAATTGTAAAATAAATTATTTACGTTTATAAATACAATTCCATTTTATAATTATGTGACTTTCTAATATTTCCTTACCATTTTTATTTAGTCAAATGTCTTTCAGTAATAAGAATAAATAAGATAAATTACTAAAGGAGAATAATAATAATAAACTAAGAATAAAGAGATAATATAAAGAGTAAAACAATCTTTAAAGGGTTAACAAACTTAAATTATTTATATATAAAAGATCTTAATACTTTGCTAATAATCAAGATTAATTGAGATATTCTAGTGTCTTAAAACCTTGCTTACATACCGAACTTTCGTATTCGTAATTAATAGCCTCTTTCATATTAAAACATTCAATGTAACTTTAAATAGTTTCCTGTTTAAATATAAATTAAGTGTATCAGAGTATAAAGGATAACTGTCCCAACAACTGAAGGAAAGCAAGTAACAAAGAACTGACTTTAATATGTTGCATTCTTTTGGCCTTCAGCTGTTTGCTACACTTTCATATTAACTGTTCTGTCTTTATTTATTTAGTTAACCACTTCTAAATCAAGATACGTAACAGATTAACTGGCGACCTTGCCAGGATACATTTTGTATAAGTTTCACTAAGTTTATATCATATCATAATCATGCCTGAAATTATTAATAAGGAAGATGTTAAGAATTTCTTAGAATCGTCACCCGTTGCCGATGACATCGATCTCTTGTCCAAGGCAGAGTTAATAGTACTAGCCTCGTATCTTGAGCTAATGGTCTCTGACATGTCAAAACCTGAAATAGCACAAATCATAAAGTCAGAATTATTTGGGATTCACGAGGGCGGTGAGCATAACGGAGACGAGGGCGGTGAGCATAACGGAGCCGAGGGCGGTGAGCCAAATGGAGATTTTGGTGGAGGACTCGGTCATGAGATACAGGTGCGGTTTGGTGAGCATTTGCCAGAGGGATTTAGCCCTGAGCAATATTTGGAATTAGCTAGATTAAACGCTGCCCAGGCAGACTCTCAGCGGCAGGCACAGCAAGCTCTGGAACAAACTCAGCTGCAAGCAAAACAAACTCTGCTAGAACAGGCACAAATAAATTGGCAGACCCAACAGCTAGACCATCAGTACCGCATGGCTCAATTAAATGCTCAAAATAATCCGAATGCTCCTGTACTTGCTCCCGCTCCGGGATTAACCATGACTAGTGTAATTCCCCCGTTCACCGAGGACAATGTTCAGGACTTTTTGGTGTTGTTCGAGGAGGTTGCTACAGGTATGGGGTGGACAAGAGATCGGTGGCCATTTATGTTGCAAACGGTGTTGACAGGACAAGGTCGGGAAACTTGCATATCAGTAGAGTCTGAGGTTCGGCAAGACTATGACCGTCTCAAAGCAGCCATTCTTAAAACCTACAAACTGCTGCCTGAAGCATATAGACAGACTTTCAGAAAGACGCATACAAAATATGAGGAAACTCATACCGTGTTTGCCAGGACCATAAACAAAGCTTTAAATAACTGGCTAACAAGTAAGAATATCACTGAGTTTAAGGCTCTGAAAGAGTTAATCTTGCTTGAGAACTTCCTATGGAAGGTAGATTCATCAGTAGCCTATCATTTGAGAGGGAAAAAGGTAGAAAGTCTTGCCGAAGCTGTAGACATGGCTGATACGTATGTACTAAACGACAAATTTCGTGGGAAAAAGCCCTATGATAATAATAAGTTCTCCAATCACAAATCTGATAAATCTAGTCACTCGCAAAAGCCTGTAACGTCTCTCCATGCAAGCCAAACTAAAAATGCTCCCCCAACTAAGAATGTGACTCAATGTGACTGGTAATGGAAACAGAGGTGGGGCCCAAACCAATAATAATAATGCTTACAAGGGGAATGTATCCAGAAAGTGTGAACCTATTGTGGCAATAGGTGTGGTGGAGTGGTCATGCCACTGGATTGGTAATCCAATGGACCCGGGTTCAAATCCCGATATGTCAATGGGAAGATATTATTGGGATTGAATTTGTGCTGTACCTAGTATCAGTGCATTACCACAAAGCCCACCGAAATGCCAAAAAAATACCCTCATTGTTCCCTGATTAAATAACACTGTATGAATATTCCCACATTCAAAATATGTTACAGGGGGACAATGCCTAGTGAGTTCACTGCTCAATAGGTGGCGTTGTGAGAGTGAGGGTCTGAGTCTGGAGGGTGAGACGGTGAAGCACTTGAGCGACCTCACGGGCTTCACCGTGTTGAGCGGTGGAATGTACAGGCTCTCAGCCTATGCCCGCGAGGGAGTAGTTGGAATATAGAAAAAAAAAAAAAAAAAAAAAAAAAGAGAGGCCACTTAGCTTATCAATGTTGGGCCAAGGAGAGAGCCGAGAGATCGGGGCCGACAGTAGCCGCAGTAACTGCCTCCCCAAATAACCAAAACCACCCAAATGTGCCTTTGACGCAGGACCCCCGACCGCAGGAGTACCTAGCTAACGTAAATCAGACAGGAAATGGTGTAGTAGCGTGTGTGGTACAACCCGCAAGGGTTAAGCCTGTCTTGGTGTCTCCATCAGTTCAGGATAGCTACCGTCCCTTTATTTCATCTGGATGTGTGAAGATAATGGTTGTGTACATGAGGTAAATATCTTGAGAGATACTGGTTCTACTAGCACCCTCATGGTGAATCCTTATTCTGAATGCCCAACTGGCGAATCAGTAATAATGAGAGGTGCTGGAGGTCAATTTTCTGCTAACTTGGTGAACGATGAGATTGAGTGTGATTTGCTGAAGGGTGAAGCCTGTATAGCTTTGTGTAGGCCTCAGGACATCCCTGTGCCTGGGGTAACATTCCTTTTGGGGAATGATGTGGCTGGTGAGAGGGTCCGACCAGACCCCATTTTGTCACTTTCCCCTGTTGACGAGCCACTGACCGGTGAGCTCGAGAAGGAGACGTCAAAGGTTTTCCCAGTGTGTGCTGTCACTCGATCTATGGCCCAATTAGCAGTTCCCTCAGATATAATTGTACCAACTGTGAAGGTAGATAAACGGGATGAAAGAGTAGTGAATGATGCTCTAACTGTGCCTGATGCGGAGACTGAAGTAGATCTGTCTGAAACTTTTATGGCTAACCTTGAGCCAAATGATCATGAAACCCCTCCTAATTGTCCTAGTGGCCTGGTAGAGTTGCAGCGAGATGACAATGAGTGTAAGGAGTTAGCTGCCAGTGCCGTGAGTGAAGAGGAGAGCGAGAAGGAGAAGGGTGAATGTTTTTATATGAAGAAAGGAGTTTTGTGGCATAGGTGGAGACCGCCACATAGACCTATTGATGACGGGACATGGGACGTACATCAGGTAGTAGTTCCTAAACCTTGTCGTAGAGATATACTAGAAATGGCCCTTAGCAGGGCACCTAGGTGTGAGGAAAACCTTAGATCACATTAGAGCCCACTTTCACTGGCCAGGAATGCATGCAGATGTAGTGGTGTTCTGTAGAGTGTGTCACACCTGCCAGATGACAGGAAAACCTAATCAAAAGGTGCCTGCACACCCTCTGGTGCCCTTACCAGTGTTCGAGAACCCTTTCACTCGGGTGGTAGTGGATATCGTTGGCCCATTGCCAAAGACATCCCAGGGACATATATATTTGTTAACTATAATGGACATGGCAACTCGATACCCAGAAGCTATACCGTTAAGAAATACTTCAGCCCAAACACTTATTAACCTCTGAAGTGCGCATGGGGGTAATTGGAAACGTCCCCCTGTGCTGACGTATTTGAGGTGTTTCCGTCACTAAAATATTCATTGTGCCATTAATAGCATTAATATTTATCCATATGCGCCTATTATGGGTTGATTATAAAGGTATTAACCTGAAACAACAATAAAACGAGTGAAAACAGCGTTTGGATGGTCAAAATCGGAGATATAGCCCGCGAGTTGTATAATGTATGGGTGAGGCAATCTGCTTTCCCGCCAATTTCCCCCAAGGCCACTGAGACACAGTCGATCGATACTCTCTCTCTCTCTCTTGCACTCGCTTGCTATCAGTGATGACCACACCCTCCAATCGGATTTCTAATGTTAGCACGAAAATATACCTCAGAATAAGGGAATAACAGGGAAAATAGGTGATAACTGAAGGAGAGGAGGAAAGTGGGGAAGGAGGGGAGGTAGAGGACTGAGATTTTGCATGGCCCAGGGGCCAAAAAAAAATAAAAAAATAAAAAAATAAAAATATAATTTTTTTTTTTTTTTTCGATGTCAAAAGTTGATTTTTATTTTCTCTGACTCTTAAGAGTCTTCCCGCAGTGCGCCGGGGGAACTCTTAAGAGTCTCCCCGCAGCTCCCGGGTTAAGGAACTGCTCAAATTCTTCACCAGAATGGGTTTTCCCCATAAGGTGCAGAGTGATGAAGGTACTAATTTAACTTCCAATATATTTCAGCAGTCCCTGAAGGAATTGGGTATCGACCATGTGAAGTCCAGCTCCTACCACCCAGAGAGTCAAGGGGTCCTCGAACGATACCATCAAACTCTAAAATCTATGTTAAGAAAATATTGTGAGGAAACTGGAGGTGATTGGGACAAGGGGGTACCTTTTCTGTTGTTTGCCACCCGTGAGGTTCCAACTGAATCTCTGGGCTTCTCACCCAATGAACTAGTTTTCGGTCACCAGGTACGTGGCCCTTTGCAGTTATTGCAGGACAGCCTAGTTGGTCAGGAAGGGAATAAAAACCTCCTCAGGTATGTGTCAGAGTTCAAAACCCGGCTGAGATCCTCGTGCGAGTTTGCAGCACAGAATCTAAGAGTGGCTAAAGACACCATGAAAGTATGGTACGATAAAAGAGCCCGTGTGAGGGAGTTTCAGCCCAGTGATGAGGTCTTGGTTCTCATTCCCCTTTTCGGCCAACCTTTATCAGCAAAATTTAAAGGACCATATAAAGTAGTAAAAAGGGTGAGTGTTACTGACTACTTAGTGGCTACCCCAGACAGGAGGAAGCCTAAGCAAGTATTTCACATACATATGTTAAAACTCTATCATAGGTCCCCTGACTCCTCTCCTCCAGATTCTCCTGCTGTGGCAGTAATAAGGATCTGTGGACATCCTGGTGTGGGTGATGTTTGTAGTCCTTACCCACAGATCCTGCAGCAGACTGTCCCAGATCCTGAAGGTATTGATTTTGACTTGTCTTGTGGTCTATCCAACTTTAAAAATAATTCAGTAGCATGGGGGGAATTATCAACTAAATTATGTCATCTTCCCTCAGAGAAAGCTAACAAACTAATCCATGTTTTATCACAGTCTCCCAGTGTGTTCCGTGATACTCCAGGCCTCACCTCATTGGCCGTGCATGACATAGATGTCGGGGATACAGCACCCATCAAATTATCTCCATACCGTGTCTCACCACAGTGCAGGAGTATTCTGCAAGTTGAATTAGATTTCATGTTGTCCAATGCCATAATTACTAGAGCCTTAAGCCAGTGGAGTAGTCCGGTCACACTTGTGCCTAAGCCAGATGGTAGTCATAGATTTTGTATGGACTACAGACAAGTCAATGCCGTAACAAAGAATGATACTTATCCACTACCACGGATTGATGATTGTATTAACCAGATTGGCACAGCCAGTTACATAAGTAAAATTGACCTTATGAAAGGATATTGGCAAGTACCTCTTACACCCAGAGCAAGGGAGATTTCATGTTTTGTGGTAAACAATCAAGCTTTCTGCTGTGAAGTAATGCCTTATGGCCTGAAAAACGCTCCAGCTACCTTTCAGCACCTAATGAATCAGGTGACTGAAGGGGTACCTGGGTGTGTGGTGTACATTGACGATATCCTTCTTTTTTCCCATACATGGGAAGAACATCTCAAACAAATCAGACTGCTTTTTGCTAACCTTGCTGAAGCAAATCTTGTAGTGAACTTAAAAAAGTGCACTTTCATTATGAGTACTGTCCAATATCTTTGATATGTAGTAGGACAGGGTCAGGTTGCACCTCCTCATGCTAAAGTAGAGTCAATTTCAAATTTCCCAACACCTACCAATAAGAAAGAAATCCAAAGATACTTAGGGATGATTGGATACTACAGGAGGTTTATTTTAAATTTCTCAAGGTTAACAGCACCTTTAACAGATCTTCTCCGAAAGGATGTGAAGTTTGAGTGGTCCTCCGATTGTGAGGAGGCTTTCAGTGCTACTAAATACATTCTATCTAACTATCCTGTTCTCCGTGCCCCTGATTTCACCAGATCTTTCTCCCTAGCTGTTGATGCAAGTAATACTGGGGTCGGAGCCGTGTTACTCCAGGAGGATGACTGTAATGTATTGCATCCTGTTTGCTATTTTAGTAAAAAGTTAAATTCTGCTCAACGTAATTACTCTGTAATAGAAAAGGAGCTGTTAGCCTTGATTTTGTCCCTCCAATAGAGTGTTTATGTTCAATCTGCCCCTGGTTCCATTACTGTATATACTGACCATCACCCATTAAAGTTTTTGCACAAGTTCCAAAACAAGAATCAAAGACTGACACGGTGGAGCTTGTTGCTGCAGGAGTACGCATTAGATGTCAAACATATTAAGGGGGTCCATAATGTGTTGGCAGATTGTCAGTCAAGAGTCTGAAAATTTGTCATATACTTTCCGCCTCTTGAACTCTTTTCTTGCGGGGGAGGTGTAACATCCGTACCTACCGGATGTCATGTGACCAGACCAACCTGTTGAACGTGACTTTACAACTACATGCATCAACCCTGCTTACGTGACGAGCGAGAGAAAGAGAGAGAGAGAGAGAGGGGGAGAGTGGCCCGGCTACTTCCTGCATTCTTGGCATTCCTCGCTTTCCCGCCAAAACTTGCGTGAGAGGGGCGGGGCACCTGTGACGTGGTGAGCTTCTAAAACCTGGTTGGACCAACACACCTGCTTCTCACCTGTAATTGGTCGACGTGTTTCCTGACTTCTGACTGGTTCCAGCACCTGTTTCCTGACTTCTGATTGGATTAGCTTGGTCCGGGAAATCATATATAAGCCAGAGATTTGATAGTTCAAACTAGTACTTTCTTAGCTGGGGAAACGAGCAGTGTATTGGGGAGACGAGACAGACTTCACAGGCTTGTATAATAGGGGTTATTATGTGTTAAGTAGCGTCCGGGAGCGACCTCTTACTCGTTAGTTAGGGATTATTTGTGACTATTAATTAACCAGAGGTATGTCGAAAACATACACTCATTTGATTTAAGATTTTGTGATTGGAGAATCATATAGTTTAATTGGAGAGATATATATTTTGAATTACTGTTTAATTTTGGTGATTAGAATTAAGGTTTGATTCAGAGATGATTAATTGTGATTGAATATTGACTACTTTACCTGTTAATACTTAACTGACTTGATGTAAAGCCATTGTCATTCATACTTAAGCATTGTAGAAGTTTAATACTTACCTGACTTTATATAAAGTTATTTTTTATTCATAATAGGCATTGTAAAAGTCCTATCAATTATATTGTCTACTTAAGCCTACTAAACTTTAATTTGTACTTTAGTGAAATCAGAACGTATACAAAACGATCCTGAAATCTATCATAACTTTCATTGCTTATTATTTTGATTAATTGTAAAATACATTATTTACGTTTATAAATACAATTCCATTTTATATGTGACTTTCTAATATTTCCTTACCATTTTTATTTAGTCAAATGTCTTTCAGTAATAAGAATAAATAAGATAAAATACTAAAGGAGAATAATAATAATAAACTAAGAATAAAGAGATAATATAAAGAGTAAAACAATCTTTAAAGGGTTAACAAACTTAAATTATTTATATATAAAAGATCTTAATACTTTGCTAATAATCAAGATTAATTGAGATATTCTAGTGTCTTAAAACCTTGCTTACATACCGAACTTTCGTATTCGTAATTAATAGCCTCTTTCATATTAAAACATTCAATGTAACTTTAAATAGTTTCCTGTTTAAATATAAATTAAGTGTATCAGAGTATAAAGGATAACTGTCCCAACAACTGAAGGAAAGCAAGTAACAAAGAACTGACTTTAATATGTTGCATTCTTTTGGCCTTCAGCTGTTTGCTACACTTTCATATTAACTGTTCTGTCTTTATTTATTTAGTTAACCACTTCTAAATCAAGATACGTAACAGATTAACTGGCGACCTTGCCAGGATACATTTTGTATAAGTTTCACTAAGTTTATATCATATCATAATCATGCCTGAAATTATTAATAAGGAAGATGTTAAGAATTTCTTAGAATTGTCACCCGTTGCCGATGACATCGATCTCTTGTCCAAGGCAGAGTTAATAGTACTAGCCTCGTATCTTGAGCTAATGGTCTCTGACATGTCAAAACCTGAAATAGCACAAATCATAAAGTCAGAATTATTTGGGATTCACGAGGGCGGTGAGCATAACGGAGACGAGGGCGGTGAGCATAATGGAGCCGAGGGCGGTGAGCCAAATGGAGCGGTTGGTGGAGGACTCGGTCATGAGATACAGGTGCGGTTTGGTGAGCATTTGCCAGAGGGATTTAGCCCTGAGCAATATTTGGAATTAGCTAGATTAAACGCTGCCCAGGCAGACTCTCAGCGGCAGGCACAGCAAGCTCTGGAACAAACTCAGCTGCAAGCAAAACAAACTCTGCTAGAACAGGCACAAATAAATTGGCAGACCCAACAGCTAGACCATCAGTACCGCATGGCTCAATTAAATGCTCAAAATAATCCGAATGCTCCTGTACTTGCTCCCGCTCCGGGATTAACCATGACTAGTGTAATTCCCCCGTTCACCGAGGACAATGTTCAGGACTTTTTGGTGTTGTTCGAGGAGGTTGCTACAGGTATGGGGTGGACAAGAGATCGGTGGCCATTTATGTTGCAAACGGTGTTGACAGGACAAGGTCGGGAAACTTGCATATCAGTAGAGTCTGAGGTTCGGCAAGACTATGACCGTCTCAAAGCAGCCATTCTTAAAACCTACAAACTGCTGCCTGAAGCATATAGACAGACTTTCAGAAAGACGCATACAAAATATGAGGAAACTCATACCGTGTTTGCCAGGACCATGAACAAAGCTTTAAATAACTGGCTAACAAGTAAGAATATCACTGAGTTTAAGGCTCTGAAAGAGTTAATCTTGCTTGAGAACTTCCTATGGAAGGTAGATTCATCAGTAGCCTATCATTTGAGAGGGAAAAAGGTAGAAACTCTTGCCGAAGCTGCAGACATGGCTGATACGTTGGGATTGGGATATTTTGTCCTCTCTGTTACAGTTTATGTGGTCTATTATTGTGGCAGTGTTCTCAGAGATACGTGTGGGGGTTGTGATGAGTTGTTTGTGATTGTGCATTGTCAGTATATGCCTATATTCTCGTACAAGCCTATTATTTCGTTGTTTGTAACACAGGTTAAAATCCCCTAGTATGATGGATTCATTCCGAGGGTCTAGCGATGACAAAGTTCGTTCAAATTTGGTCAAGAATTGTGTGTCGTCTGGTGGCCTATAGCATACCCCAATTGTGATGGGTCTTGTCCTCGGCAGGTGTAGATCGATCCACAGAGCTTCGTGATTTTCTACATGGAGGTCGGTCTTAGTTGTGTGTGTGAGGTTGTTTTTTACATACAGACATACTCCTCCCCCATGCCTATTGCGATCATTCCTAACCATATTGAAACCTTGAATGTTTATTTCACCATCGTTTATACTTGAATCCAGCCAGGTTTCTGTGATTGCAATTATTGAAGCTTTGACCTTATTAGCTAACAAGTTTATTTCTGACAATTTATGGTACATTGATCTGGCGTTAATGTGGATAAGATGGAGTCCTGTTTGCGGATGATACAGTTCTGATGAGTGATAATGAATGGGAGTTGCAGGGTCTGGTAAATGAGTTTGGAACAGTGTGCG